>JBBGZY010002752.1:142500-675000 GCA_037952925.1 Lithobates clamitans | reverse complement strand
GGTCGGCGCGATCGATTGCGCTGCAGAGCATCTCCAAACCCCGCCAATGAAGGGCTGCGTCTCCTATCTGGTAATTGTAATGACATGGCACTTCCCATAGTGTACTGTTGCACTGGTTGCACTTGGTTAAAGGACATTTTTTTAACTTATTTTTCTTAAAGGGGAAGTTTTAAAAAAATATATATATCTTTTTTTTGTGACTACAGCACGGGGGCGGCACCCAGGCTCCCTCTATGGACGGGCCGCCATTGGTCCAAGATCTTCCTCACCACCTGATCCCCATAATGAGTGGCTCCTCTATAGATAAAGGTTTATTAGGTAAAGTATCACAGAAGTCTCTGCATAAAATATGCCGATATTTACTAAAGTTATTTTCAATCTCCTTATATTGGTGATGGAAGCTGGAGATAAAACCCCATTGATGCTGATCATTTAAAGGCTTCACCTCCCTATTCTTCAGACATTGTTCTTTTGGTCGCTCTTCTATTTCTATAATAATATTCTCCAAAACATTCTCATTATATCCTTTCTGTATAAACTTCTCCTGAAGAGTCTCGGCCTGTTCCAAATCATCCTCTAATTCCGTCCAGTTACGTCTAACCCTCGACATTTGTCCCTTAGGAATCTTCCTGATCCAAGCAGGATGATGACCACTCCTAATTAGGGGTGTGGAATTTAATCGCTTCATCGATGCATCGCGATTCGGGGGTCCCCGATGCGGCATCGATGCAAGCACCCCGAAAAATCGATGTCGGGTGTGACGTCATCCCGACTTGCCCCGCCCCTCCCGGAAGTGCGCTCCGAGCATTTTTTTGTCAAAATGGCTTTTGCTATTAAATGCAATTGTAATCCATTCAGTGGTGATCGCTGTATGTTTTTTTTTTAAATTTATGTAGCTTCGTACCTCGTTTTGTAGTCTGTGTATATAACTTTATATCCCGGCAAAGAAGAAGAAGAAGAAGAAGAAGCAACTAGTCAATCATTCATGAAAGAGATGATCAGTAGGGATGAGCTTCGTGTTCGAGTCAAACCCATGTTCGTCTCGAATTGCCGAATTGCGAACGATATGGGCCGTTCGCGCCAAATTCGTGTGGCGCGTCACTTCCCATAATTCACTGCGGCATCGCAGTGCATTGCTGGCTGATGATTGGCCAAGCATGCACTATGACCCGCATGCTTGGCCAATTACAGCGCCATCAGTAGAGAGAGCTGTAATTGGCCAAAGCCATGGTGGCTTTGGCCAATTATGGCTCAGGGGGTTTAGTACACGCCCCACACTATATAAGGCCGCCTGCACGGCGGCCCTGTGTAGTGTGTGTTCCGGCGTTCATTGATAGAGAGAGAGAGACAGACAGTGACATTTCATTTGAGTTAGATAGATTAGGCAGAACAGTCAGTGAGTTTAGCTGCACTTACAGTGTATTGTGTATATATATGCATCCCAGGTGTTGCATATATATATATATATATACACTGTATTCAGTTTAGCTAGATCCGTTCCTGTTATCTTCCTACTGACAGGCAGGCTTGTCTTGTTACAGTATTTACAGCTACCTGAAGAAAATTGGTGGTGTTCTTTTGATCCTATTAGTACCACAGTCAGGCAGCTAGACTATTTACAGTTAGTGCAGTGCGTCCTGCTCACAGTGTTCAGCTAAAACTACAAGTTAGTGTAGTGAGACCTCTGCACAGTGTTCATCTAAAGCTACAAGTTAGTGCAGTGCGTCCTGCTCACAGTGTTCAGCTAAAACTACAAGTTAGTGGGGTGCGTCCTGCTCACAGTGTTCAGCTAAAGCTACAAGTTAGTGTAGTGCGTCCTGCTCACAGTGTTCAGCTAAAACTACAAGTTAGTGGGGTGCGTCCTGCTCACAGTGTTCAGCTAAAGCTACAAGTTAGTGTAGTGCGTCCTCCTCACAGTGTTCAGCTAAACCTACAAGTAGGGATGAGCCGAACACCCCCCTGTTCGGTTCGCACCAGAACATGCGAACAGGAAAAAAGTTCGCTCGAACACGCGAACACCGTTAAAGTCTATGGGACACGAACATGAATAATCAAAAGTGCTAATTTTAAAGGCTTATATGCAAGTTATTGTCATAAAAAGTGTTTGGGGACCCGGGTCCTGCCCCAGGGGACATGGATCAATGCAAAAAAAAGTTTTAAAAACGGCCGTTTTTTCAGGAGCATTGATTTTAATAATGCTTAAAGTCAAACAATAAAAGTGTAATATCCCTTTAAATTTCGTACCTGGGGGGTGTCTATAGTATGCCTGTAAAGGGGCGCATGTTTCCTGTGTTTAGAACAGTCTGACAGCAAAATGACATTTGGAAGGAAAAAACACATTTAAAACTACCCGCGGCTATTGCATTGCCGACAATACACATAGAAGTTCATTGATAAAAACGGCATGGGAATTCCCCCCAGGGAAACCCCGAACCAAAATTAAAAAAAAAAAAAATGACGTGGGGGGGTCCCCCTAAATTCCATACCAGGCCCTTCAGGTCTGGTATGGATATTAAGGGGAACCCCGGCCAAAATTAAAAAAAAAAAATGACGTGGGGTTCCCCCTAAATTCCATACCAGACCCTTCAGGTCTGGTATGGATTTTAAGGGGAACCCCGCGCCAAAAAAAAAAAAAAAAAAAACGACGTGGGGTTCCCCCAAAAATCCATACCAGACCCTTATCCGAGCTCGCAACCTGGCAGGCCGCAGGAAAAGAGGGGGGACGAGAGTGCGCCCCCCCCCCCTCCTGAACCGTACCAGGCCACATGCCCTCAACATTGGGAGGGTGCTTTGGGGTAGCCCCCCAAAACACCTTGTCCCCATGTTGATGAGGACAAGGGCCTCATCCCCACAACCGTGGCCGGTGGTTGTGGGGGTCTGCGGGCGGGGGGCTTATCGGAATCTGGAAGCCCCCTTTAACAAGGGGACCCCCAGATCCCGGCCCCCCCCCTGTGTGAAATGGTAAGGGGGTACTTACCCCTACCATTTCACTAAAAAACTGTCAAAATAGTTAAAAATGACAAGAGACAGTTTTTGACAATTCCTTTATTTAAATGCTTCTTCTATCTTCCTTCATCTTCTTCTGGTTCTTCTGGCTCTTCTGGTTCTTCCTCCGGCGTTCTCGCCCAGCATCTTCTCCGCGGCGTCTTCTATCTTCTTCTCCTCGGGCCGCTCCGCACCCATGGCATGAGGGGAGGCTCCCGCTCTTCTCTTCATCTTCTTCTTCATCCTCTTCTCTTCTTCATCTTCTTCATCTTCATCTTCTCTTCTTTTCTTCTCCGGGCCGCTCCGCATCTATGCATGAAGGGAGGCTCCCGCTGTGTGACGGCGTCTCCTCGTCTGACGGTTCTTAAATAACGGGGGGCGGGGCCACCCGGTGACCCCGCCCCCCTCTGACGCACGGGACATGACAGGACTTCCCTGTGGCATTCCCCGTGACGTCACAGGGAAGTCCCGTCAAGTCACCGTGCGTCAGAGGGGGGCGGGGTCACCGGGTGGCCCCGCCCCCCGTTATTTAAGAACCGTCAGACGAAGAGACGCCGTCACACAGCAGGAGCCTCCCTTCATGCATGGATGCGGAGCGGCCCGGAGAAGAAAAGAAGAGAAGATGAAGATGAAGAAGATGAAGAAGAGAAGAGGATGAAGAAGAAGATGAAGAGAAGAGCGGGAGCCTCCCCTCATGCCATGGGTGCGGAGCGGCCCGAGGAGAAGAAGATAGAAGACGCTGCGGAGAAGATGCTGGGCGAGAACGCTGGAGGAAGAACCAGAAGAGCCAGAAGAACCAGAAGAAGAAGAAGATGAAGGAAGATAGAAGAAGCATTTAAATAAAGGAATTGTCAAAAACTGTCTCTTGTCATTTTTAACTATTTTGACAGTTTTTTAGTGAAATGGTAGGGGTAAGTACCCCCTTACCATTTCACACAGAGGGGGGGCCGGGATCTGGGGGTCCCCTTGTTAAAGGGGGCTTCCAGATTCCGATAAGCCCCCCGCCCGCAGACCCCCACAACCACCGGCCACGGTTGTGGGGATGAGGCCCTTGTCCTCATCAACATGGGGACAAGGTGTTTTGGGGGGCTACCCCAAAGCACCCTCCCAATGTTGAGGGCATGTGGCCTGGTACGGTTCAGGAGGGGGGGGCCGCACTCTCGTCCCCCCCCTCTTTTCCTGCGGCCTGCCAGGTTGCGTGCTCAGATAAGGGTCTGGTATGGATTTTTGGGGGAACCCCACGCCGTTTTTTTTTTTTTTTTGGCGTGGGGTTACCCTTAAAATCCATACCAGACCTGAAGGGTCTGGTATGGAATTTAGGGGGAACCCCACGTCATTTTTTTTTTTAAATTTTGGCCGGGGTTCCCCTTAATATCCATACCAGACCTGAAGGGCCTGGTATGGAATTTAGGGGGACCCCCCCACGTCATTTTTTTTTTTAAATTTTGGTTCGGGGTTTCCCTGTGGGGAATTCCCATGCCGTTTTTATCAATGAACTTTTATGTGTATTGTCGGACCGGCAATTCATTAATAGCCGCGGTAGTTTTAAATGAGTTTTTTCCTTCGAAATGTCATTTTGCTGTCAGACTGTTCTAAACACGGGAAACATGCGCCCCTTTACAGGCATACTATAGACACCCCCCAGGTCCGAAATTTAAAGGGATATTACACTTTTATTGTTTGACTTTAAGCATTATTAAAATCACTGCTCCTGAAAAAACGTCCGTTTTTAAAACTTTTTTTTGCATTGATACATGTCCCCTGGGGCAGGACCCGGGTCCCCAAACACTTTTTATGACAATAACTTGCATATAAGCCTTTAAAATTAGCACTTTTGATTTCTCCCATAGACTTTTAAAGGGTGTTCCGCGGCATTCGAATTTGCCGCGAACACCCCAAATTGTTCGGTGTTCGGCGAACTTGCGAACAGCCAATGTTCGAGTCGAACATGAGTTCGACTCGAACTCGAAGCTCATCCCTACCTACAAATTACTTTTTTGCGAGCTCTGCACAGTGTTCAGCTAAAGCTACCTGTAGAAGGTTGGTGGTGTTCTCATACTACAGGCAGGCAGTTGATTTTGCTAGCTGCAGTATCAGTACATATATATCTATATATATATCCCAGCTTAGTGCAGCTACAGGCCATTAGTATGTCTGGAAGGCCAAGAAGGAGAGGCAGACAGTCACAAGCCAATAAGAGAGGGCAAGCAGGCTCTGTGTCTAGTGCTGGTCATGGAGACGGTGCATCCTCATCAGCATGTGGCCGTGGGAAACGCTTGGCTTTTTTTTCGGCAGCTGGCCGTGTTGAGCCGCAACATGCGGAAGACTTGGTCGAGTGGATGACCAAGCCGTCCTCATCCTCCTCATCCTCTCTCACCCATGCCCAGGGTACTTTGTCTGGCAAAGCAGCGGCCTCTCCCCTCGGCTCAATGTCATCAGTGACTCCTTCCCTAGCCCCACCATGTCCTCCTGAGCTTGATGAAGGCAGTAACATGAGCACGGACAGAGGTGGTGCCCAAGAAGGACAGCAATCTGGCAGTCATGCTCCCCCTGCTGCAGAATACTGCCAGGTTTGCTCCAGTGATGAGGAGGGAGGGGAGGTCACTGACTCAACATGGGTGCCTGATAGGAGAGAGGAGGAGGAGGAGGCGGCACATAACCAACGAGGCAGGATGCCCTCCAGGGGCCAGCCTAAGGGCAGCACATTGACTGCATCACACCCCAAAGCTCCACATGTGCAGGGCGCTGCAGTCTCTGCGCGTTATTCAAAAAGTTCTTTGGTGTGGGCCTTTTTTGAGACGAGTGCATCAGATCGCACCGCTGCTATTTGTAACATATGTCTCAAGCGTATCTCACGTGGCCAAAACATCTCCCGCTTGGGTACCACATGCTTGACCAGACATATGTTGACCTGCCATGCAGTTCGTTGGCAAGCGTATCTAAAAGACCCACACCAAAGAACAAAGAGGATCTCTCCTTGCTCCTCATCAGCTGAGATTTCCAACCCCACTAGACCTCCAGTCCTCTCTGAGACCTGCAGTGAGAGGAATGAAGGTGTAGAATTAGGTGTGTCACAGCCAAGTACTTGTGGGCAATCTGCTTTTGGTACACCGACGTCAGATTGTACCAGGCAAATTTCCCTGCCCCAGCTGCTGCACCGCCAAAAGAAGTTTGCTCCCAGCCATCCACATGCCCAGCGGTTGAATGCTAGCTTGGCAAAATTGCTAGCACTTCAACTGCTGCCTTTTCAGTTGGTAGACTCTGCCCTCTTCCGTGAGTTTGTGGAATGTGCGGTTCCTCAGTGGCAGGTACCCAAACGCCACTTTTTCTCACAGAAGGCGATTCCGGCTCTCTACCGGCATGTGGAAGGCAATGTCCATGCCTCTCTGGACAGAGCGGTCAGAGGTAAGGTGCATATTACCGCTGACTCATGGTCCAGCAGGCATGGACAGGGACGTTACCTAAGTTTCACGGCGCATTGGGTGACTCTGCTGGCAGCTGGGAAGGATGCAGGACAAGGTGCAGTAGTGTTGGAGGTTGTTCCGCCACCACGCCTCCAAAATGCTAATGATTGTGACACACCTCTCTCCTCCACCCCCTCCTCTTCTTCTTCCTCCATGGCCTCTTCCTGTGCTTTGTCCTTGGAACCAGCGGTGCTCCGTAGCCGTTCAAGGGGCTACGCAAGTACGCAGGCCAAAAGATGTCATGCGGTGCTTGAGCTGGTGTGCTTGGGGGACAGGAGCCACACTGGGGCAGAGGTTCTGTCAGCTCTGCAGGGGCAGGTTCAGAGGTGGTTGACGCCACACCAACTTAAGGCAGGAATGGTGGTTTACGACAATGGCACCAACCTCCTCTCTGCCCTCCGACAGGGACAAATGACCCATGTGCCCTGTTTGGCTCACGTCCTTAACTTGGTGGTGCAGCGGTTCTTGGGCAGGTACCCGGGCTTACAGGATGTCCTGAGGCAGGCCAGGAAAGTCTGTGTGCATTTCCGCCGGTCATATAATGCCAGTGTTCGGCTGGCGGACCTCCAAAAGGACTTTAACCTGCCCAAGAACCGCCTAATCTGTGACATGCCCACCAGGTGGAACTCAACGTTGGCCATGCTGCAGAGGCTGCACACGCAGCAGAGGGCCATCAATGAGTACCTGTGCGACTATGGCACCAGGACAGGGTCAGGGGAGCTTGTTTTTTTTCCCCACACCAGTGGGCCATGATCAGGGATGCATGCACTGTCCTGTCACCATTTGAGGAGGCCACGAGGATGGTGAGCAGTGACAGTGCATGCATCAGTGACACTGTCCCCCTTGTCCACCTGTTGGAGCACACGCTGTGTGGAATAATGGACAGGGCACTTGAGGCAGAACAGAGGCAGGAAGAGGAGGACTTCCTTAGCTCTTAAGGCCCCCTTTATCCAGACAGTGTTCCTGCATGCCCGCCGATCACACAGGAAAAGGAGGAGGAGGAGGAAGATTGTGTCAGTATGGAGGTGGAGCCTGGCACTCAGCATCAGCAGCAGTCTTAAAGGGATCAGTCCCAAGAAACACATGGACTTGTACATGGCTGGGAGGAGGTGGCTGCGGACCATGTCGTCCTTAGTGACCCAGAGGACTCCGGACCGAATGCCTCAGCAAACCTACGCTGCATGGCCTCCCTGATCCTGCAAAGCCTGCGTAAGGATCCTCGTATTCGTGGTATCAAGGAGAAGGACCAATACTGGCTGGCAACCCTCCTTGATCCACGTTACAAGGGTAAGGTTGCGGACCTTATCTTGCCATCGCAGAGGGAGCAGAGGATGAAACATCTTCGGGAGGCCTTGCAGAAAGGTCTGTGCAACGCGTTCCCAGAGACTGGGAGGTTACAAACTCCTGTTTCTGGACAACGTGTTGCTGAGGCTTCGGTCAGTCAAAGAAGGAGCGGTGGAGAAGGTGGCCGTCTGACCGATGCGTTCAGACAATTTTTTGGTCCGCAGCCCCAAGGTATGATCGGTTCCAGCAACCATCGCCAGCGTCTGTTTTACATTGTGCAGGAATACCTAGGGGCAAGATCTGACTTGGACACCTTTCCCACCGAAAATCTTCTGGGTTACTGGGTCTTGAGGATGGATCACTGGCCAGAGCTTGCACAGTATGCAATTGAGCTACTGGCCTGTCCTGCATCCAGCGTTTTTTCTGAACGCACATTCAGTGCTGCTGGAGGCTTTGTAACCGATCACAGGATGCGTCTGTCCACCGACTCGGTCGATCGACTGACCTTCATAAAAATGAATCAGTCTTGGATCACCACCAGCTACCAAGCACCTGATGCTGATGTAACCGAATATTTTTTTTTGAAATCTCAGATCCCTTCAAAGACTGCCTATGCTGATGCTGAGTGACTATCCCTGAGTAATTATCCTCTTCCTCCTCAATCATCACGCTGATAGCTTGTAAAAACATTTTTGGTTCTGGGCGCCACCACCAGTGCCTAAGGCCCAATTTTTCAGCCCCTGTTTAACAGGGGTGTGTAATTACAATTTTTGATGCAATACTTTGCAGCAGGGCTCGTTTCTGCGTTACAACTAGAGTATCTGTGAGGGGTTGCAGTGTTGTGGCACCAGCACCAGTGCCTAAGGCCCAATTTTTCAGCCCCGGTTTAACAGGGGTGTGTAATTACAATTTTTGATGCAATACTTTGCAGCAGGGCTCGTTTCTGCGTTCCAACTAGAGTGTCTGTGAGGGGTTGCAGTGTTGTGGCACCAGCACCAGTGCCTAAGGCCCAATTTTTCTGCCCTTGTTCAACAGGGGCATGTAATTACAATTCTTGATCTAATATTTCACAGCAGGGCCCATTTCTGCACCCACCAAGAGCGAGCGAGGACTTACAGTGTTGTGGCACCAGCACCACTACCACCACCAAAGGCCCAATTTTTCTGCCCTTGTTCAACAGGGGCATGTAATTACAATTCTTGATCTAATATTTCACAGCAGGGCCCTGTGAGGGCTTACAGTGTTGTGGCCACAACAACACCTAAGGCCCAAATTTCTGCTGAGTATATAGGGCAGGCCCCTACTTTCAAACATCTAACTTACAAACGACTCCTACTTGCAAACGGAAGGAGACAACAGAAAGTGAGATGAAATCTACCCCTAGGAAGGGAAATTCTCTCCTGTAAGAGTTAATATGGGAAAAACATTTCTCCTTTCCACTGATGCTTTCCAATCCTTGTTCCACAAAAAACCCCAAATTTTCAAAAAACATTTGTCATTGGGACAAAAAGTGAGGTGAAATCTTCTGAAGAGGAGGAAAGACAGCAAAACAAATGTCACAGGGGTGATAACCCTTCCCTATGTTTTCCAAAAAGCTTAAAAAAGATTTTTTGGCTGGAGCTAAACACGTTAGAAATGTACCCGTTCAAAATTACAAAGAGATTCTACTTAACAAAAAACTTACAGTCCCTGTCTTGTTTGCACCGCCTGTATACTGCTGTTCAGAGTATATAGGGCCTTTCCTTATTTTAATTTGGGTGCGGGGTTCCCCTTAATATCCATACAAGACCCAAAGGGCCTGGTAATGGACTGGGGGGTACCCATGCCGTTTGTCTCACTGATTTTCATCCATATTGCCATGACCCGACATGACATTAAACCCGCAAGAAGTTTTAAATGAGATTTTTTCCTTTAAAAATGACATTTGGTGCAGGGACTGTTCTAAACACGGTAAACACGCGTCACTTTACAGGCATACTATAGACACCCCCCAGGTACGATATTTAAAGGAATATTTCACTTTTTTATTTTTTACTTTAAGCATCATTAAAATCACTGCTCCCGAAAAAACGTCCGTTTTAAAAGGTTTTTTTGCATTGATACATGTCCCCTGGGGTAGGACCCGGGTCCCCAAACCCTTTTTAGGACAATACCATGCAAATTAGCCTTTAAAATGAGCACTTTTGATTTCGAATGTTCGAGTCCCATAGACGTCAATGGGGTTCTAACGTTCGTGCGAATTTTCGGTCCGTTCGCAGGTTCTGGTGTGAACCGAACCGGGGGGTGTTCGGCTCATCCCTAGTGATCAGAGATGTCATTGACCATACTGCCGGAATCAAACATTTTACAGTCCAGACGGGTCAATGTTTCAGAAAACATCGCAGCATTTCCACCTCCGGAAAAACATCAACTGCTCTCTAAATATCTTTCTCGTTTCCACTAAAAATTAATAATTGATTTTTTTTATAATGTAATTATATAAATATAAGATTGCACTGTTTAAATATACAATTTAAAATGTATGTATTGAAAAAATTACATTTTGTTCTAAATGCAAGTTATTATATAATTTTATGGATAAAAGAAAATAATAATAAAGAATATTTAGCTCATAATATGTTTCTTATTTTTTTATTAGCATATTTGTTATTATTAATATTAGCACAGTGTATAGACACATTTTATTTTATTTATATGACATTTCAAAAGGAAAAAGAGGACATTATTATTTATTTGAAATTAAATATATTTATTGTAAAAAGAAACATAAACATAATTTTAAATAATTAGAAAAAAACGGTCATTTGAAATAAAAATATTATTCAAAATAAATTAACAATTAAAATTTCTTAACTGTTTGTAAGCCAAAGAAAGAATGTACTAAGAAATCACATTTATTAACAAAATAATTATTCTAATGCCATATCTGAAGCATTGTAGTCTGATGACCATTTGAATCCACTGTATTCATTATCGGGATCAGGATACATATTTTCGGATGGTCCAGACAACACACGAGGGTATCGGAATTCTCCTATTCTTCCCCAGAAAACCAGCACCATGTTTGTGAAGGATCTGGAGGCTCCTCTTCTCAGGCATCTTTTATAATAAAAATATCACATATTTTACTATTGTACATATAGAACATAAATATATTTAGTAGTAGAATGAGTAGTATTAGTAGTAGTAGTAGTGGAATAAGTAGAAGTGGTATGAATAGTATTATTAGTATGAATAGTAGTAATATTAGTAGTAGTATGAGTGGTGGTAGTAGTATACTGTAGGTAGTATTAGTAGGAGTCATAGTAATATGAGCTGGGGTAGTAGTAAGAGTAGGAGTAGCTGTATGAGTAGTAGTAGCAGTAGTAGTAGTATGAGTAGTAGTAGAATAATTAGTAGCATGAGTAGTAGTATTAGTATGAGTAGTAGTAGTAGAATGAGTAGTAACATTAGTAATTGTAGTAGAATGAGTAGTGGTATTAGAATGAGTAGTAGCATGAGTATTAGTATTAGTAGTAGTAGCAGAATGAGTAGTAATAGTAGTAGTAGTAGTATGAGTAGAAGTAGTATGAATAGTATTATATTATATTATTATAAGAGGGTGTGGCCTTGTTTGGGCGGCACAGTGTTGCAGGGGTTAGCACTCTCACCTAGCAGTAAACAAGGGTCGCTGGTTCGAATCCCAACCACAACACTACCTGCCTGGAGTTTGCATGTTCTCCCTGTGCCTGCGTGGGTTTCCTCCGGGTACTCCGGTTTCCTCCCACACTCCAAAGACATGCTGGTAGGTTAATTGGCTTCTGTCCAAAATTGGCCCTAGTATATGAATGGGGACCTTGGATTGAGGGTAGGGATTGATGTGAGTGTGCGATGTTCAGGGTTAGGGACAAGGGTCAGGGTTGTAGACCCACACTCACTCAGGTTGAACTGGATGGACTGGTGTCTTTATTCAACCTTACTAACTATGTAACTATTAGTATGAGTAGTAGTAATATTAGTAGTAGTATGAGTGGTAGTAGTAGTATAGGTAGTATTAGTAGGAGTAGTAGTAATATGAGCAGGGGTAGTAGTAGTAGCAGTAGCTGTATGAGTAGTAGTAGTAGTAGTAGTAGGGGTATGAGAAGTAGTAGTAGCATCAGTAGCAGTAATATTATGAGTAGTAGTAGTATAAGTAGTAGTAGCAGTAGCAGTAGTAGTATGAGGAGAAGTAGAATGAGCAATAGTAGTAGTAGTAGTATGAAAAGTAGTAGTAGGATGAGTAGTAGTATTAGTATGAGTAGTAGTATAAGGAGAAGTAGAATGAGCAATAGTGGTAGTATGAAAAGTAGTACAAGTAGCAGTAGTAGTATGAGGAGAAGTAGAATGAGCAATGAGAAGTAGTAGTAGGATGAGTAGTAGTATGAGTAGTAGTATTAGTATGAGTAGTAGTATTAGTAGTATGAGTAGCAGTAGTAGTATGAGTAGCAGTAGTAGAATGAGTAATAGTAGTAGAATGAATAATAGTAGTATAATGAGCAATAGTAGTAGTATGAGAAGTAGTAGTAGCATGAGTAGTAGTATGAGTAGCAGTAGTAGTATGAGTAGTAGTAGTAGAATAATTAGTAGCATGAGTAGTAGTAGAATGAGTAGTAGCATTAGTAGTTGTAGTGGAATTAGTAGTAGTAGTATGAGTAGAAGTAGTAGGAATAGTATTATTAGTACTAGTAGTAGTAATATTAGTAGTAGTATGAGTTGGTAGTAGTAGTATAGGTAGTATTAGTAGGAGTAGTAGTAATATGAGTAGGGGTAGTAGTAGTATTAACACCCTAACAAATCAATAAATAATCCTCACCTTATCTCTAACCCATTACACTAACATAATAATAATAATAATAATAATAATAATAATAATAATAATAATAATAATAATAATAATAAATCTGACACTCGTAGTAACAAATGACAACAAATAATAACTGTCACAGACCTAGCCGGAACAGAGGCTGTTGGAGAGGACTGTATGCAAGCCTGTTGCCTTTTGATTATGGGCCCTGGATTTTCAATGGATTCATTCTGTTGGGACACATCCTGTGAGGAGATGCTGGTGTCATCAACCTGTGTTTATGTTAATTGAATGAGCTAATGACATTTTCCTCTATACAATGTAGGAGACGGGACGACTGCTATTATGTTGATATAACTGTGTGAAGCTCGGTGACCACAAGTCTGGGCGTAAGGTCATGTCTCAGTCACCTAGGCTGTATAAAGGATTAGATAATTAGTTCATGTTAATTAGGTTATGTTTGTATTGTTAGAGTAATGTTCTCCTGTGTATATAAGACTGTATTCTGGTTCTGAATAAAGTTAGTTCTTGGTAGCAACAAGCAAGTGTCGCCTTGTTTGTGCTCAGAGAGGTTGGGATATCTGTATACAGACTGGGAGGAAGTGGTATATGACGGAAGCACTCAAGCGAAGTGAGGGACGTTCCGTGACAATAACAAATGATAAAAAAAGATACAACAGATGATAATTTTCTCTATTGGATAATAAAAAACATCAAATCTCAATCTCTGTATAAAACATGAGGTTCTCAGGTATAAATGCAGCCTAAGGGCTCATTCAAATCGCGCTGCATTCTGATGAGTGATCCACATTCAGATCGCTCTTCAGAGGTCATGTGACAGGCGGGGAAGGAGATGATTGGACCCCGCACTAGCACCCCACATCCTCATACATTGCACATGGTCGCAGTCCTATTCACTTGAATGGGTGGTGTTTGGTGGAAGTGAGCGGGGGTAGAATTCATGGCATGTTTACCCCCCGGCCGCGGCCTCTGCAACTAAAAGAGGAAGCAGTTGAGGGGTGGTAAAAGCACGGCTCACCTGCAGGGTTTCCCTCCATTGGGATGTACACTGGGAGCCGTGACTTGAATGGGAGCCCCTGCACAGCCATACACAGAAGGCCTGCCCATCCCCCACACAGGCCATGGATGGAGATGTCCCCTCCCCCCCTATTATGATGTCATACATCCCATAATAAGAGGGTGTGGCCTTGTTTGGACTCGTGTAGTATAAATGTGACCTCTTCACCCTCCAGGGAGCCCACAGGTGCCGCACACAGCCGCCAATCATCACACAACTACCTGACTAGAAAGATGTGGGGGGAGGAGAAATGTGGGCGCACAGCTGTGGTGAGGTAGTTTAGGCCCAGCCATTGACTTGTATAGGAGTGTGTATAGAGTGTGTGTGGGGGGAGGAGAAATGTGGGCGCACAGCTGTGGTGAGGTAGTTTAGGCCCAGCCATTGACTTGTATAGGAGTGTGTATAGAGCGTGTGTGGGGGGAGGAGAAATGTGGGTGCACAGCTGTGGTGAGGTAGTTTAGGCCCAGCCATTGACTTGTATAGGAGTGTGTATAGAGCGTGTGTGGGGGGAGGAGAAATGTGGGCGCACAGCTGTGGTGAGGTAGTTTAGGCCCAGCCATTGACTTGTATAGGAGTGTGTATAGAGCGTGTGTGGGGCTCCCTGACAGGGAATACACCACAATCTACACTGGACAGTAATAAGAGGAGGGAAGAGGGGGGGGACACATTCCACACAACACTAGAAGGGGGAACTCTACTTCCTGCTCTGTGTGTGGGGGGAGGAGATATGTGGGCGCACAGCTGTGGTGAGGTAGTTTAGGCCCAGCCATTGACTTGTATAGGAGTGTGTATAGAGCGTGTGTGGGGCTCCCTGACAGGGAATACACCGCAATCTACACTGGACAGTAATAAGAGGAGGGAAGAGGGGGGGACACATTCCACACAACACTAGAAGGGGGAACTCTACTTCCTGCTCTGTGTGTGTGGGGGGGAGGATTTCTCAGTGACACCTCAGAGTGAGGAGACGTCCTCCATCTTGTGTCAGGTCAGAGCTCATTGGAGGGAAATCTTCTCCTTCATCTTCCATAGAAATGTCCCCTCCAGGGACGGCGCCCCCCACAGCTAGAGACACCGAGTAACATTTATAAAATGAATGGACTTTTCTTCTCCATTATTGATGAATATACAAAGTACAGATAAGACACCTCATCCTTCTGATGTAGAAATCTTCTCCCAGCCCTAAGGAGCCATTCCCATCCCCCGTTCCCATCCCCATCCCCCATTCCCATCCCCCATTCCCACCCCCCATTCCCAGCCCTGAGGAGCCATTCCCAGCCCCCATTCCCAGCCCCCATTCCCATCCCCCATTCCCATCCCCCATTCCCAGCCCTGAGGAGCCATTCCCATCCCCCATTCCCACCCCCATTCCCATCCCCCACACCCCACACTCCATTCCCATCCCCATCCCCCGCACCCCACACTCCATTCATTTCAATGGGACGCCCTTCATGTGGGAAAGTCACTCACGGACGTTTCTGCCGCCGTCACTTTTGCGGCGTTTGTTGCGTATTTTTTACACGTGACAAAATGTGCGTCTGCTCGCCGCTATTGGGGCGCCATTAATATTGAACAGAACCACAAAACGCAATGCGTGTTTTTAGGGCGTTTCAGAAATGTGCGCAAAAAATGCACAAAACCCTGAGATGTGATTGGAGCCTGAGGCATTTTAAATGTACTGCACAAGGAAGCGCCTCTTGTTCTCTCAAACATCTTATCACATGCTGTGAGCGTCCGGAGTCGTGAGCAGTGGAGATTGTTCCGGATTGCCTCCTCAGGGCGGTCTGACATGGAAGGAATCCCGTCTCTGCTGAGGATCAGCTGTTCCTGATATAGGAGAGAATCTGTCCAGGCTCACACAATCTCTGTAATAGGGATCCATCAATTCTGGTAAGAAGCCCCCCCTTTTCTATATCTTTACACTGTCTATGAACATACAGAGGAGATTTATTGAAGATAACATTGTTTATAATGAGGAATTACACCTCTGGTTCACGATACTAACCAGTTCCTATATGGAGTATATATTTATACTCACTTATATTCAATGTATTCATTTTGTTTAACTTGGGTAGCGCACTGAATTTTCTTTTATACTGTGTAAACCTCATGTTCAAGGTTTTTAAGTTGCAGCACCCGGGATCATCAGTTTCTCGCATATTTGTATTTTTACACATCGTGTTTTCATTCATTTTTTCATATTTCTAATTAGATTTTCACATTGTTTCATCATAGCTGGGGGTAGCGCGGAGTGTCTACCATACATTTTAAAAAATATATAAGATATAAAAAAAGCAGAGGGCTTACCAGTGGCTAAAAAGGCCTATAGATAGCAATGGTTGATAACCATGAGAACCGGGACTTGTATTGTGTAAACCCACTTTAGAGGCTCGTCTATCACCGCCGTCTAAGCTGACAATTATCACTGTAAAATATATTAGTGTTAACGTTACAGTATTTATTTTTTTGCATGAATAATGTATATACATACAGTCAGGTCCATAAATATTGGGACATTGACACAATTCTAATCTTTTTCTAATATTTATTGATGATGTGACTGCTGACAAAAGCAGCAGGATGAATTCTGAAGTGTTTCGGACA
Organism: Lithobates clamitans; assembly: GCA_037952925.1. Taxonomy (NCBI): domain Eukaryota; kingdom Metazoa; phylum Chordata; class Amphibia; order Anura; family Ranidae; genus Lithobates; species Lithobates clamitans. The sequence continues at coordinate 658,766 of JBBGZY010002752.1, read as the reverse complement.
ATATTATCTGCTCATATCCAGCAAAATGCTTCAGAAATCATTGGACGGCGCTTCACAGTGCAGATGGACAATGACCCGAAGCATACTGCGAAAGCAACCAAAGAGTTTTTTAAGGGAAATAAGTGGAATGTTTTGCAATGGCCAAGTCAATCACCTGACCTGAATCCGATTGAGCATGTATTTCACTTGCTGAAGACAAAACTGAAGGGAAAATGCCCCAAGAACAAGCAGGAACTGAAGACAGTTGCAGTAGAGGCCTGGCAGAGCATCACCAGGGATGAAACCCAGCGTCTGGTGATGTCTATGCGTTCCAGACTTCAGGCTGTAATTGACTGCAAAGGATTTGCAACCAAGTATTAAAAAGTGAAAGTTTGATGGATGATTGTTAATCTGTCCCATTACTTTTGGTCCCTTAAAAAGTAGGAGTCACATATACAAACTGTTGTCATTCCTACACCGTTCACCTGATTTGGATGTAAATACCCTCAAATTAAAGCTGAAAGTCTGCAGTTAAAGCACATCTTGTTTGTTTCATTTCAAATCCATTGTGGTGGTGTATAGAGCCAAAAAGATTAAAGTTGTGTCCATGTCCCAATATTTATGTACCATACGGATTATCTTTTTCTTTCCCTTTCTTATTTTTTTGTTTTACAGAACTTTACTACTTCAATATTGGGGATTCTTTGTCTGATTAATTCATATATGACCCCTACAATGTATTACCTTAACCACTTTAAGACTAAGCCTCTTTTTTAGATGTGGTGTTTACAAGTTAAAAACTGTTTTTTTTTTTGCTAGAAAATTACATAGAACCCCCAAAAATTATACATTTTTTTTCTAACACCCTAGAGAATAAAATCGTTGCAATACTTTCTGTCACACCGTATTTGCGCAGCGGTCTTACAAGCGCACTTTTTTTGGAAAAATTACACTTATTCAAATTAAAAAATAACACAACAGTAAAGTTAGCCCATTTTTTATATTGTGAAAGATAATGTTACTCTGATTAAATTGATACCCAACATGTCATGCTTCAAAATTGCGCCCGCTCGTGGAATTGCGTCAAACTTTTACTCTTAAAAATCTCAATAGACGACATTTAAAAAATTCTACAGGTTGCATGTTTTGAGTTACAGAGGACGTCCAGGGCTAGAATTATTGCTCTCACTCTAACGATCGTGGCGATACCTCACGTGTGTGGTTTGACCACCGTTTTTATATGCGGGCGCTACTCACGTATGCCTTCGCTTCTGCACGCGAGCTCGTCGGGACTGGGCGCTTAAAATAAATATATATATATAAATATTGTGGCAGAGCAAGGCTCTGTCCCTATGAAAATGGGGTTAAAGTGGACACAGAGTCTGCATATTGGCTGAGTGCAGAGCTACAGAGTGTAAATTTGAAACGGAGAAAACTGCTCTGGCAGTTTTCTCCAGGTTTTGCTAGTTCCTTATGGGGCTCTGTAATTTGGAGATCCTTCAGAGTCTTGGGTGGGACGGGATCTCCAACCCTGTGTCCGGGTCTTGTGGACAGCCAGCAGGGTGTGTGCCCAGGTGCACACAGCCCATATAACGAGGGGCTGGTGAGAGCAGAGAGTGGAGGAAGGTGAAGTTGGAGCAGTGGCTGCTAGTAAGTGTCTCTGTGTGAGAATAGATGCTGTGTGCGTTGAAGGGCTTCAAAGCTGTGTGCATCCAAGGAGCCAGAAGCTGTATGCATTGAAGGGCTTTAAAGCTGTGTGCGTCCAAGGAGCCAGAAGCTGTATGCATTGAAGGGCTTCAAAGCTGTGTGCGTCCAAGGAGCCAGAAGCTGTATGCATTGAAGGGCTTCAAAGCTGTGTGCGTCCAAGGAGCCAGAAGCTGTATGCATTGAAGGGCTTCAAAGCTGTGTGCGTCCAAGGAGCCAGAAGCTGTGTGCGTTGAAGCTCTTGAAACTGTGTGTGACCAAGGAGCCTAAGACTGTATGCATCCAAGCAGCTTGTTTGAGGGGCCTGTTCCCTATAGCAGCAATACTGTGTTTTAATTGAAGCTTGGACCCCTGTGTGGGATTCCTGGATGGACTTTTGTTTTGTTTTTTCCTTTAATAAACGTGGGCTACCAGGCCCTTAACTATAAATGCCTCTCTGATGTGGACTCACTGCACCAAAACGCATCTATCCACTTGAGCTGAACAATCCCCAATGTCACTATATATATATAATTTTTTTACTTGATTTTTACTTTTATTTTTTCACTTTTTTTTTTTTTTTTAAAAAGGGTCACTTTTATTCCTATTACAAGGAATGTAAGCATCCTTAGAAAAAAAGCATGACAGGTCCTCTTAAATATGAGATGTGGGGTCAAAAAGACCTCAGATCTCATATTTGGACTTAAATGCAATAAAAAAAAAAAAATTGTCATTTGAAAAAATGACAACAGAAAATTGTGCCTTTTAAGATGTATGGGCAGAAGTGACGTTTTGACGTTGCTTCCGCCCTGCTATAGTATGGAGATGGGTGGGGGCCATCTTCCCCTCACTCGTCTCCATACACAGCCACAGACAGGTCCCGATCACCTCTGCCACTGCCGACGGCTCTGGTAAGCGGCAGAGTGTGCGGGCGAGCAGCTGGAGGAGGGGTGGCACGGTGATAACGGTGATCTTGCGGCAAATCTTCTGCGGAGACCACCATTATCGTAAACAGGACCGCCGGCTCTAAAGATGGATACCTCGGTTGTGGCAGCAGCTGCTGCTGTTACCGAGATATTCATCTTCAAACTGCCGAAGTATATCTACATGTGGACAGCAAACACAATCCAGGTAGTTATTTTGTGTCCTGAACATTCTTCTTACATAAACTGAATGTGTCCTGTGTTGGGCTACACAGGTGATAAGTACAAGAGGGTTAGTGTGAGGATTGCAGATCAGCTCAGTATTAGGGTTACAAGAAACAAAATGGAGGAAGAGGGGGCAGGCGGGACTTTTAAGGTACCAAGGGATAGAATAAGCAATCAATTTTGAAAAATATAGATTTTATTTTAACAATTCTTTAAAATCACAATAAACATTTACAAGAATCGCGTATTATTTCTTTAGACATGTACAACCACTTCTTACTCTACATGTTTCGCTCAAAGGAGCTTCTTCGGGAGCTTTTTGAAAGTGTGGCATGAAGTAATATATACTATAAGAAAAACAACAATTGTAAATGATTATGCTTGAAAATTGCCATGAATAAAATCACATGGCATGTCAATAGGATGTATATTTAATAGAAAAATATTCATACATTATACAAAATACATTTTATACAAAATAATGATGAACTGAAGATGAATGCCTACCGGATGCTTGTGTTCAAGAAGTATTCATTTTTGATTCCTAAACTGAAGCCAGGATTTACAAAATGAGAAGACCTTTGGTAACCAGAGAGAGAGAGGATAAAATACCAACATGTTGGATATGGTTGTCAGATATGGGGACTAACCGAGGCCGAGATGCTGAGAGCGGTAACCTCTTGCGACTAAGCGCACTCCACTCCTGGAGATGGTACAGGGGGTGAAGGGCACAAAGGGGCACGAGTCACCAGCAGGCAGGGCAGGTCTTGCGTGAAGGTCACCGGGAAGGAGACAGCTGTGCAGGACTGGGAGATGCTGAAGCTCAGGGAGGTAGATGAGCAGCTAGTCCAACAACAGGCCGGGGGTCAAACACCGATGACTGGCAAGAGTCTCTTAGATGGGCAGAACAGTCTTGTGCTGGAGACTGATAGCAGGTCTGTAAACAGGCTGATGATTAAATGCTAAAGACTGATAGGAAGGCCGTAAAACAGGCCGAGGGTCAAACACAGAGAATGGTGAATGCCGCCCCTTATTTTTATCCCCACAGTGCCCAGAGACACACCCGTGGCACGCTTGCTGTTGGATTCTACTGTTTAGGGAAATAACCTGTATTATCCTAGAAGTATGAAAAAAAATTGGAATTCATTTATTATGTTGTTTTTGTTAATTCCTATATAGATTTAGTGTTTCTAATCGTTGTGAGCGATTAACCAAGGGGTCAGTTTGAAAGAGGGGACAGTAAAGGCAGAGCCCACAAAGATCAGACGGCATTTCAAATCCTTCAGGGCTCTGCAAACAATCCCCTCCTTGAGCTGCATAAGCAGATCACTGAACACCAAGGAAATTCAGTCACCACAATGAAAGGCTAAACACAAGTATAAGTTCCTTATGCCGGGTACACACGAGCGGACTTTCCGGCATACTTGGTCCGGCGGACCAGAGTCCGCCGCACAATCCGATTGTGTGTAGGCTCCCGCTGACTTTTTTTTCCTAAAAGTCCGCCGGACCTAGATTTGAAGCATTTTTCAAATCTTTCCACCGGACTCTTGACAGAAAGCCTGTTCGTCTGTATGCTGGTCCGATGGACCAGATACGACACAAGGGCAGGGTACTGCATCTCGCGCTCGCTGCAATAGGAAAAACAAATTTTCCTATTGCGGCGAGCGCAGGGCATACCAGACCCTTAGGTCTGGTATGGATTTTAAGGGGAACCCCCAACGCCGAAAAAATGGCGTGGGGTCCCCCCTAAAATCCATACCAGACCCCGATCCGAGCGCACAGCCCGGCCAGTCAGGAAAGGGGGTGGGGACGAGCGAGCGGCCCCCCTCCTGAACCGTACCAGGCCGCATGCCCTCAACATGGGGGGGTGGGTGCTTTGGGGGAAGGGGCGCCCTGCGGGCCCCCCCACCACAAAGCACCTTGTCCCCATGTTGATGAGGACAAGGGCCTCTTCCCGACAACCCTCGCCGTTGGTTGTCGGGGTCTGCGGGCGGGGGGGCTTACCCCTGCCCATTTACCTAGGGAAAAAGTGTCAATAATAAAACACACTACACAGGTTTTTAAAGTAATTTATCAGACAGCTCCGGGGGGTCTTCTTCCAACTTTGGGGGTCCCTCCGGTTCTTCTTCTCACAGCGTCCGGTTGGTTCTTCTCCGCTCTCTCTGGCCTCTTCTCCCGGTGTTCCAGTTCTTCTGCCGTCTCCTCCGCTATCTTCGTGCCGCTCTTTTGTTAGCGGGGGCCCGGACTTCTGGTTCTGGGCTTCTTCTCTTCTTCCGATGTTGACACAATGGTCTCTCTGGCTGGAATGCTCTCTGAGCGCTCCGATGTGACTTATATAGGTGGAGACCCTGCCCCCTTATGCCGTCACAGTCCCTGGGCATGCTGGGACTGTGACGTTTTAGGGGGCATGGTCAAGATCGCCCGGTGACCACGCCCCCCTAAAATGTCACAGTCCCAGCATGCCCAGGGACTGTGATGGCATAAGGGGGCGGGGTCTCTGCCTATATAAGTCACATCGGAGTGTTCAGAGAGCATTCCAGCCGGAGAGACCGCCGGAAGAAGACCCCCCGGAGCTGTCTAATAAATTACTTTAAAAACCTGTGTAGTGTGTTTTATTATTGATACTTTTTCCCTAGGTAATTGGGTAGGGGTAACATGTACCCCATACTCATTCACATAGGGTGGGGGGCCGGGATCTGGGGGCCCTCTTATTATAGGGAGCTCCTGGATTCCGATAAGCCCCCCGCCCACAGACCCCAACAACCAACGGCCAGGGTTGTCGGGAAAAGGTCCTTGTCCTCATCAACATGGGGACAAGGTGCTTTGTGGTGGGGGGGCCCTGTAGGGCCCCCCCACCCCCCCTCCCCCAAAGCACCCACCCCCCCACGTTGAGGGCATGCGGCCTGGTACAGTTCAGGAGGGGGGCGCTCACTCGTCCCCACCCCCTTTCCTGACGGGCCGGGCGTGCTTGGATCGGGGTCTGGTATGGATTTTAGGGGGGACCCCACACTGTCTTTTCAGCGTAGGGGGTTCCCCTTAAAATTCATACCAGACCTAAGGGCCTTGTATGCCCCGCCACGGGGCTCGCAAGGTGTCAATCTCGCCGATAAAAGCGGCGAGATTCACTTCCTTTTTTAGTCCTGTCGTACCCGAGTCACATTCAAAATGAACGTGTGTGCGCAAGTCCGTTCATTCTGAAAGTCCGCCGTATCTCCGGCGAAAGTCCATCGGAAAGACAGGCAGACCTAGTCTGCCGGAAAATCTGGTCGTGTGTAGGCAAGTTCTTCCGTTTAGAAAGTCCGGCGGTAGTCCGGCGGGAAGAACGTCGGACCAAGTCTGCCGGAAAGTCCGCTTGTGTGTACCCGGCATAAGAGTACTAGTGTAGAGGAGGTCCCAAAAAGAATGGCTGAAGGAGGGAGAAGGCGGCGGGACGGAGAGAGGCATAAATGGTGTCATTTGTATACCTTACTCTGATAGGGAAACATTACATGAGAGAGAGAGAGAGAGAGAGAGAGAGAGAGAGAGAGAGAGAGAGAGAGAGAGAGAGAGAGAGAGAGAGAGAGAGAGAGAATGTTTCACTGTCTCCCTTCCTTCTCCCTCCTTCAGCCATTCTTTTTGGGACCTCCTCTACACTAGTAAGTACTCTTTGGAACTTATACTTGTGTTTAGCCTTTCATTGTGGGGACTGAATTTCCTTGGTGTTCAGCAGTGTTGCCAACCTACCAGATTGAAATGACACAACACCCACAATTTACTGGCACAGTCAAGATTTTACTGGCATATCCAAAAGTTACAAAATGACAGTTTTAAGTGCAAATTTCAAGATTCAGGCCACAATCAAGTACAATATGCAATTAGCAAAGTGATTTAAGGTAGATATTAAGGCAAAAACATATTTCTTATTTTATTTTCGATATAGTGAGTAGCTCAGGGACAGGAATTGAGAGGGCAAGAAATTAGAATGGGCGGCACACACACATGAAATTGACTCCCAAAATGACACTGACAGCAGTGTGCAGCAGCACAGATGATGATAGCACCTCACCAACATGACACGCAGTGGTGTCCCTAGGGGGTGCAGGCCGCACCCGGGTGACACCCACCAGCCCTATAGTCCTTATATCAAGCCGAATGGAGCCTGGCAGTTCTGCAATGACTTTCACAAGTTAAATGAAGTCTCCAAGCCAGGCGCGTATCCCATGCCCTGGGTGGATGAGTTAATCGAGAGATTAGGACAGGCCCAGTACATCACCACTCTTGACTTGACCAAGGGATACTGGCAGATCCCGCTTTCCCCAGAGGCTAAAGAAAAAAACTGCATTTGCCACACCGGAGGGGTTATGGCAATATGCCCGAATGCCGTTTGGGTTACCTGGGGCCCCAGCCACTTTCCAGAGGTCCATGGATTTTGTCCTGAGACCTCATAAGGAATTCTCAGAAGCCTACCTTGATGACATTGTCATCTTTAGTCAGGACTGGGAGAGTCACTTACCGAAGGTCCAGTTGGTCTTGGATGCGCTCCGAAGGGTGGGGTTCACAGTGAACCCGGAAAAGAGCAAGGTTGGGTTGGAGGAGGCCCGCTACCTGGGGTATGTTGTAGGCAGGGGTGTGATTAAACCCCAGCTAAACAAGGTGGAGGCTATCCAGAAATGGGCCCTTGTCCACTCACAAAGAAACAGGTGCATTCTTTCCTTGGCATTGTCAGCTATTATAGGTTTGTCCCCAACTTTGCCAGTCTAGCAGCACCTCTGACTGATCTCACCAAGGGAAAGAATGCAACTGTTGTTCATGGAGTGCAGAAGCAGAAGCAGCGTTTTGTCAGTTGAAGCGAGCTTTGTGCCAGGAACCAGTATTGGTAGCTTCCGACTTCCAAAAAGAGTTCCTGGTACAAAACAGATGCCTCAAAGTTGGGTCTGGGTGCAGTACTGTCCCATATGGTTGGGGGGATGATCACCCCATTGTGTACTTGAGCCGGAAGCTCATGCCAGCTGAGAGGAATTATTCCATTGTGGAAAGAGAGTGTCTCGCACAGGGTAGTATCTTGTGCATTTGGCACCCGGGGCAGATCCTATATCTGGCACCCCCCATCTTAAAATGTAAAAACACCCCACTGTGCCCCCTGCATACCTCTGCATCCTTAAATATCTCTGTCACTATTGTGTACATTACACAGCACCCCTTTACATTACAAAGCACCTTGCACCTAAGGACCTCTTTACATTACACAGCCCTTGTACGTCTAGACCCCTTTGCATTACACAGCACCCTGCCCCTCTGGACCCCTTTACATTACACAGCACCTCTGGACCCCTTTACATTACACAGCACCCTGCACCTCTGGACCCCTTTAGATTACACAGCCCCCTACATCTCTGGACGCCTGTATGTTACACAGACACCCCCCAACAGTTCTGGACCCCCTGTATGTTACACAGACCCCCCTACAGTGCAGACCCTCCTACAGTACAGACCCCCCTACAGACCCCCCTACAGTACAGACCCCCATACAGTATAGGCCCCCCTACAGTACAGAACCTCCCCTACAATACAGACCCCCTACAATGCAGACCCCCCTACAGTGCAGACCCCCCTTCAATACAGACCCCCCTACAGTGCAGACCCCCCTACAATACAGACCCCCTTCAGACCCATAATGTACTTCAGGCCTCGGCTCAGATGATCAGAGCGGGACATGATGCACAGTACGTGTAGACTACATGGAGGAGGGGGAGGCAGCACCGGCAGCTTCACTCTACTCGGCTGTGTGAGACAGCTGAGACAGATCAGAGCCACGATATGGCCACGAGAGAAGGGGATCGTTGCGGGTCCTGGGTGCGCCGACGGGTGTCACACGGGTGTCACTTGGGTGCGCAAACACCCCCACATTTGCAAAGCCAGTACAGGCTCTCCATGTGTGTACTGTGTTCTTACCTGCCGCTGTCTGTCACCATGCAGTGCTGCGCTGCTTAAATCTGCACGCTGTCTCTGCTTCAGTCGCGGAGGAGGGAGGGGGCACCGACATGACACCCCCCCAGTGTGTGGCACCCAGGGTGGCCCGCCACCCCCGCCGCCCACTTAGTGGTCTCGCAATAAATTGGGCTTTGGATACACTCTGCTACTACTTGTTGGGCCGACCCTTCAAGTTAGTTTCAGATCATGCACCCCTTACTTGGATGGCCCAAAATAAAGACAAAAACTCCAGAATCACCCGGTGGTTCCTTGCTCTACAGGACTTCAAGTTTGTAGTGGTACATAGACCAGGAAAGGTACATCAGAATGCGGGTCTATTGCCACTTGATTCGTGGTGTCCAGACCCCTGGCCTGGAACAGGAGGGGGATATGTAGAGGGTCAGCCTCTATTTTTTTTTGTATCCGAACAGTTCCTGTGGCAGTTGTGGCTGAAATCTTTCTTGATTCTTGATCTACCTGACCTTGGCTTGGTATCAAGAGATCCCCAAATGTTTCACTTCTTATTAAGTGATTGAACAGTACTGACTGATATATTCAAGGCTTTGAATATCTTTTTATATCCTTTTCCATCTTTGTAAAGTTTCACTACATTGTTACACAGGTCTTTTGACTGTTCTTTTCTGCTCTCCATGGCTTATGCCACGTACACACGAGTGGAATTTCTGACAGAAAGAGTCCGATAGGAGCTTTTCATCGTATATTCCGATCGTGTGTATGACCCATCGGACTTTTTCCATCAAAAATTCAGATGAACTTAGACATAGAACATGTTCTAAATTTTTTTTTTTCTCTCGTCTGTATGCTGTTCCGACGTACTAAAAAGGACGCATGCTCTGAAGAAAGTACGAGACGGAAGCACTCGGTCTGGTAAAACTAGCGTTCCTAATGGAGATAGCACTTTCCTCACGCTGCAAATTCTGTGATCTTTTAATGCAGCACATGCTTTTGCTCTTTATAATTCTAGAAGAATGAAGTTGTTTTGCTGCTGATATTCACACAGAGTTCTCACAAACGTATTTCTTTATTATTTCTTGCGATCTCATGAATATTCTTTTATTTTTTTAAAGCCATATCTCCAGAATAATGTTTAGAATTATTTTTATAGTCTTTTTTTATTATTTTTAAATTCATCAAGATCTCCTTTTTTTGGATTATTGAAAAATTATTTTTTAGTGATCTCCATAAATTTTTTTGTGTGTCAAGTTACCACAACACCATTATTATCTTGTATTTTTTAACCTCAAGGAGGCTGGTTGGTGTCCCATGTTAATTTGACGTTGTATTTTTGAAATGTACCTGCCTACTCACAAACAAACTGTCCTATTTGAAGAAAAACACGTAGGCACGTATTTTCAGAAAATAAAATATCCATTTATTCTGGGTAACAAAATAAATAGGAAGGCAACGCTGGAGAAACTTTTGGAATTTGCAAAGCCTTTTGGCTCCGAGGGCAGACATCAAGTCTGTGGAAAATAAAATTGTTAGCTTGAGAAGTCCAAATAATTTGGAGCCCAATCTGGTCCAGGACTCCTGGAGATCAGGACCAGCAGCAGATGATATCTATGTCCCCAAGCTGTGGTACTCCACCAGCCTGCATCTTCTCTCAGACCAGACTGAACCCAGGCCATCACTTTCTTCTCTTCACTGCAGCCTTCCCTCCACGCTTCCCTGCACCCTTTACCTGCAGCCTTCCCTGCAGCCTTCCTTGGAGGCTGTGGCTCTGGTGGTGCACTTGTGGCAGGAGGAGGAGGAAGAGGAAGAGAAGGAGGATGGTCGTGGCTGTTCTCAGTCAGCTGGCCCCTCAACCCCTTCTGAAGGGCCTTACCAAAAATTCCCTCACAGAGGAAGCATTGGCCCTCCAATTTCTGCAATCTAGTGGCTAGATAGCAGCCATAGGCCTCTTCAGCGTTGGGGGGGCTTCTGAGGACATCACTTTCCTCCCTAATGAGGCCCAGTGCTTCCTCCTCTGTGATCGTCCCCTTCCTGGGCCTTTTTGTTGTAAGGCAGAGGGGAGGCACCTGTGATTGGGTGAGGCTCCTACTGGGCCCAGCCACCTCCTGGCTGACACTGATACCACCCACCTCCTGGTTGACAATGGGCCCACCCACCTACTGGCTGACACTAGGCATGGCCACCTCCTGGCTGACACTGGGCACGGCCTCCTCCTGGCTGACACTGGGCAGGGCCACTTCCTGGCTGACACTTTCCAGACCCTCCTCCTGGCTGAGCTCATCCTGTGTATAAAAAAGGGACATCGTTTTAGTTTTTGGTTCATCAATCACACACAATTTTCAGCTCATGACTTGCAAATTGAATGTTAATAAATAGAAAAGACATCATTCATATCATTCTGAGCCCAGCATTTTTCATTCTTGTCCCAAACATTTTTGGCCACTACTACACAATTATAATATCTAGTTAGCATCATTAATATTAGGACAATAAATATGTAGTAAAATAATATACCTGGGGCGTGGCTTGGTGCGCGGAGAGGATGGCAGCAGAGCAGACTAGACAAGCTCTGCTAAACCCTCGGCTCCTTCAGCAGAAACGGCACCGATAAAAGCAGCACAGATGAGCAGACTCACACGCCACAACTCCGGCAACCACCCTAACCGCTCTGCACCCTTATCCGGCTGGAGAAGTATCCCTGACATCTTTAAAACTCAACTCCGGAGCCTCAAGGCCAAATCCAAGATGGCGCAGCCTCGTGGAGATGATGAGTTCAGTGAAGACTCACAGTATGCAGATGAGGACGAGGTAAGGGATACCCCGGCTTCTGAGCTCCCACTCACTCTCACTGCTATATTGAAAATAGCGGCTGACATCAAAGGCACCCTCTTTTCTGCCATTACGGAACTAAAGGCAGATGTACTTTCACTGTCAGAGAAAATTGAGGGGGTAGAGAAAGCAGGCTCGAGGAGAGATAAAGCTATTGCATGCCTAGATTAAATCACTGACTCCCACTCTGCACATCTCATTGAGATGAATCGCCAGTTGGAGGATTTAGACAACAGGGGGAGAAGGCACAACATAAGGGTGAGAAATGTCCCGGAGTCGGTTGAACCAGGCAATATACCATCTGCCCTGCAGTACGTGTTTAACAAGCTGCTAGAGCACCAAACAGACACACCGATCGAATTTGACAGGGCGCACAGGGCTCTGAGAGCAAGGCCGGCTGACACAGCTCCCCCACGGGACATAATTTGCTGCTTGCCCAACTTTAAACTAAAAGAGGATATTATGGCTAAAGCACGGCGTAATTAACGCATTACATTCAATGACACTGAGATACTCATATATCAGGACCTTTCTCCTATTACCCTGAACAACAGGAGAGCACTGCGCCCCCTGCTGGAGATGCTGCACAGACAAAATATACCTTACAGATGAAAATTCCCCTTTGCTCTAAATGCGACTTTCCAGGGCAAACAAATATTTCTGCGCACGCCAAACGATCTACATGACTTTTGCCAGGAATTGCAGATACCACTCATTGAGCTACCGGATTGGTATGGGGAATTCCGCAACCCGCAGGCAGTGCCTGATGCTACCCCTACTAAACCCCCACACAAGAGAGGGAAATACCAGAAGCAACATGTTCCGGGTCCTAGTTCCACGGCGAAGCTCCCTAATGCTGCCAGGGCTTTGCAACCTGACTCGGGTCCAGAGTGAGGAGGAGGTCAAGCGAGGTTGATGGTACTACAACTTTCTAGAAAGTATGGGAACAAGACTACAGTGTGAATAAGGCTACATGGACTCATGTAAGCTCCTTTGCATGATAACTCATTCACCAGAGGAGATATTACTTTACTGCTCTACTGGATACTGTTTTATTGGTTATTATTTTGCGTTTTTTTTCTCCTTTCTTTTTTGAACTGAAGCGATTGTTCCCCACTCAGGCTGTTCCACAGGTTGGCAGAAGGGGGATTAGTTGCTTCCATAATCAGAACCTGATGTAGGGGACTTTCAACTAACCCTACAGGCATGACGTATGACAATTGTTCAGCATTGACCGAGAAAGATCCATGTTTGTTGATGTTCCTACTTCTGACTGTGGTTCCTAGCCTTGTGTATACCCGCACGGGGTGGATCCACATTCGCACTTATAATGCATGGAAACTGTCCCCACACTGTCATCTCATACTACGGAAGAAAGGTATATCGCATGACAGACAACGCACCTCATGTGCTCTATAAACTTCCCACCTGCCATTACCTTCCAAGTCTGATCGTACAAAAATTGGGATACCCTGAGAGCCCATTCACACAGGGGCAACACGACTTCCAGCACGACTTTGGGAGGCAACTTGGACACGACTTGAGTATGAATCACAGCACAACTTGGGGCAACTTACAACACAACTTGAAGTCGCCTCCAGGACAGGGAACTTTACAAGTGGCCAATGAGAGCTTATCAGCTGTGTGTGAGAAGGAGGGGGCTGGCTGTTTAGTGGAGGAAATTACTTTCTGTTTCCTTTCTGCTTCCTGTAAAGTTGCCTCAGTATGAACAGTGATCAGACTTGGAGGCAACTTCCATTGAAATCAATGGGTACAAGTTGCCTTCAAGTCGGATTGAAGTAGTACAGGAACCTTTTCTGAAGTCGGAGCGACTGCAGTAGTGTGCATTAAGACAGATCCATTCACTTACATTGATTTATTCATGTAGCGCGACTTGAGGCGACTAGGGGCGACTTGGGGCGACTTGAAGTCGGATCCAAAGTTGCCCCTGTGTGAATGGGCTCTGAGTCTATAAGATTGCTTACGTAATGTGTTTATTGAGTAACTCATTGGAAAATAGAAATTAAGTTTACATGTTTGAGTATAACTGGTTTTAACTTTATACACTCCCATTTTGGGGTGTCGGTTGCCTTTTATAATTAATGTTATACATTTAGCGGTGTTATTACAGGAGCGGGGGTTTGAAAGGAGTTCTATATCATTCGTGGTATATTACCGCAGACTTCTAAGCTTTACCAAGGAAGCGATTGCAGACACAACTCTGCTTGCGCCTCCCAGTTCCCCCACAGTGGGTGCTGAGAGGCGGGCGCATAGGCGACACCCCCTTTGTAGGGTTCTCGCAGGTGTGCACGCTCAAGGCCCCAAGGTTTACAGATTCCTCTGGGGGCTGATGCTTAGAGGCAAATTACTAAATATACAGGCCCCACTCCCTTAGTGTCAGAGAGTGGGACCACTTTTTTCTTTCTTGTTTTTCTTTTTCTTCTATTTCTTTTTCCTCTCCTCACCCCCCCTTCTTCCTTTTTTGTGTTTTGGACCGTAGCATCACTAGCGACAACCTCATCCAACATGATTTATTCCTCACTGGGTAAGAACCCCACAGTAATATCAAACAATGTGAGAGGACTAAATATCCCCCAAAAGCGCACACAATTACTACGTCATCTTGGGAGGGAGAGGCCGGCCTTTGTTTTCTTTCAGGAAACACACTTTAAAGCAAACTCCATTCCTAAATTAACTGATAGCTACTTTACCAAGGCATATCATGCCACAAGCGCAGAATCTAAGACGAAAGGAGTATCGATCTTGATTGGGAAAAACTCAGGCTTTGAGTTCACCCAACAATTAGCAGACCCGGAAGGCCGGTATCTCCTTCTCAAGGGGACCGTTGGGAAATTTCCAAATATTGCGCATGTAACCTTCTGCCAAAAACTGATTGATGAGCTTACGTGGTTTGCCTCTGGTTGCATAATCCTTGGGAGGGACTTTAATGTCCCATTGGTCGAATGCTTCAGGTGAGGGGCCATCCATGTGTGGTGAAGGGATCACAATCACATTGAGACTTAACCCCATGTCGTCCTGAGTGTGCACTGGTGGTCCTACCTCTTCACTTCGTTTGCTCCATCTGTTTTATTTGATTTATTCTTTCAAGGACATTTTTATTTGCGCAGCACTGTTTGCTTTTTATTTATGGAATTGAGGTGTTGTTGAATTTACTTAGTCAGCGCTGAATATATCTTTACCAGTTTTTCGAGGTATTAAACTTCCACATTTTAAACACTACTATTATGCGGCCCATTTGGTACGCATTCTGGATTGAAACTGCCACGCCTCTTCTAAGGCTTGGGTGGGTATAGAAAGCCTACAGACTGAGATACCCCTGAGATTTCTGCCATGGGTCACTAAAGGGGCCCATCCACCTAACTTAGATTTACATCCCACCATTGGCCCGACGATGGCATTCTTTCAGACTGTTTCACAACTTTTCAACTTCGCATCCACACCGGGTCCTTTAACCCCATTGATGAATGACAAGGAATTTGCGTTAGGCCAACCACAGCATCTTTCCCACACAGGGAAGGTAAAACCCCAATAACAGTTGCCCACTGTTTAGACGATGGCAAACTTAAAACCTTTGAAAAATTGAAGACTGAACTGCAGGCAAAACACTTTACACATTGGCAATATAGACAACTGCACGATTACTTACATTGTACTGCTAACAGACAACAATTTATGAGAGAACAGACTGGGTTTGAGCAATTGTGCATTACTGGGGAGCAGGTGAGTAAAGCAACCTCTCTGATGTATGGTTGGTTACAAACCAATCAAGACAGACAACCGAGCATACATAAAAAAGATTGGGAAACTGTTCTCAAAAAATCCTTTACGGATGAACAGTGGGATAATGCATGTATCATGGCACACAAGTGCTCTATTAGCACAGGTACTCAGGAAACCTCCTATAAGGTTCTGACAAATTGGTACTTTACCCCGGCCAGATTGCATGCGTGGTACCCAGAGGCAACAGATGTCTGCTGGAGATGCGGAATTGAGAAAGGTACCATGCTGCATATCTGGTGGGAATGCTCGCACTTACGTGGCTTCTGGGATGAGGTGTGTGCACAGATCCATGCCATAACAAAAACTGAACTAGAGCTTTCACCAGAATGCCGTCTGTTACATATATCCAATTACTCGCTGGGTAGGTACAAAAAATCGGTAGTGCGCCACATGCTAAACGCAGCAAAAACCATAATTCCAAGACATTGGAAATCAACACATACACCTACATTAACTGAATGGCTCTCTGAGGTTGATTTACTTTACAGGATGGAGGAGACTGTGGCAATGGCGTCGGAGATAACAGACAAATTCCATAAACTATGGAAATCATGGTTCATCTTTAAATATTCAGACGATTTTGCCAAGATGCAGAATGGCTGAATAGGATAGTTAAAGACATCACTTTGATGATTGGGCTCCAGCCTACTTTCAGGTCCTAATGGGGAATACTCTGGAGTCAGTTTGGATTGAACGCAATCATTTCTCTCTCAGATTGCGGCTACTAAGCCAAAACCTCCCACCCCCACACTCTACTCCCTCTTCCCCCTCTCTCTCCTTTCTTTTTTCTCTTTGGTTGTTTTACTTATTATTATTTTTTGAATATATTATATATTATTTTACTGGTACTATTATCTAAGACACTTACAAAAATACCCAGTAATTATTGAAATAAAAGAGCACTTCATTTATAAGTTTCTTGGTTTTGACAGATCCGGAGATTCTGGATGCGTTAATGGTTGTAACAACTATAATGCTAACTAGGGCTAAATATGTGATTAGGAAAAAGATTTAACAGTAGATCCTGAATTAAACACAAACCAAATTAGTTGTACAATATGATGCCTAGTATGACTGTATGGATTATGTCATATGCTTTGTTATAACAATTTCTATGCTAAATAAAAACTTTTATTGGAAAAAAAAAATAATAATATACCTGACTCCAGATGGAGTCATCCACTTCTTCCTCCAGGATGGAAGGCCCAGGTTGCTCCTCGTCAGCCTCTGCTGGGGTTGAGGGAATGGTGGAGGGAAGGCTGCGGGGAAGGGTAGAAAGTGATTCCCTGCCTTCAGTCTGGTCGTCCAGAAACCGCAGTTTGTTGAAGTACCACGCTGGGTACCTACACTTGTGATTTCTGGATCATATTATGCTCCTTCTTATACATGTTCCTCAAGATCCCAATTTTATTTTCCAAGAACAGGATGGTTGCATCGGGGACCCGAGTCTTCACAAATTCCAGAAGTTTCTTCAGTGTTGACCTCCTAGCTTGTTTATTATAATATAAGCAGTGTTTCACCTACCACAAATTCCTCATCTCCCTGTACCTGTCTATGAAACTGGCCATGAATTCTGGGTCCTTAAAGTGATTCATATTTGCTGGAAGACAATACACAAGACAAATACACTAATGTCAGCCCAAACTCTCATTATCTTATCCCAATATAGGCCTCAATCTTGAAGCAGTATAGGCCACTGTGATGGGCCAAGTTCAAATTTTACCTTCGTTTAGCATGCTCGCCACTTCCGTTTGTCCTTCCTCCACACACACAGATCGTACGTACGACACATACGTGTTAGCTTGATATACACTGCGCATGCGTGAAACTCCACACGAGTCGCCCGCCCCTGACACTCTTTCTCGAATATTCACCGCCCCTTCTCTCTTTGGTGCGCAGTAGGAGCAACATGGCGGAGACACAGCAGGTGTGTGGAAATTATTCCAGTAACGAGGAGGAGAGCCTGGAGCCTGAAATGACCCGGTCCCGGAGGAGGAGATTTAAGGCCTCCAATATGGCCTTTGTAGAGATGGTGGACATCTTGCGGAGGAACGACTATGATGGGAAGCAGGGACCGTACAACAACTCTAATTTGCGCAAGGCCAAGATCATGACTAAAGTTGTGAAGAGTCTGCAACAGAATTTTGAGGTACGACAATCCAAGGAGCAATTAAGGAAACGCTGGTCAGACCTTAAACTGAGGGAGCAGGATCAGTACAGAAGAATAAAGAGAGTGCTTCTAAAAATTAAGTAGTTGTTGTGTGTTCCTATCATTATTATTACTTGCATGCTGCACCATGTGCTTTTTTTTACTGTTGTACAGTTTAAAATGGAGACTTTCATGTTCATGGGCACAGTAATCAGTCGTAGGAAACATTGTTTGCTCATTAAATACGATGTTTTGGGCAGATACAGGTTAAATACATTTGGTCATGCACATTTGTATAAAATTAAGTTTTGTACATTGCTGTCTAGATGTGTTTGTAACTAGAATGAAACGCAAGCTTGATTCAGTGTAATGTAAGGAAAGGGCACTCAGCAGCTGTTTACACATCTGGACTCAGGAGCACTAGTGTGGGACACAAGAACAAACTTTTTAGGGTGTCTCCATGTGTGAAATTTGTCACAAAAAGGTAAGTATTCCTGGTTTGGTAAGGTACAAAAATCATGTCTTCAGCTTGGAACTCTGCAAAAAACAGACAATTGTACCCAACTTCCCAGCAATGTTTCATATTCCTATTTTTGGACTCAAATATCTGTGTGCTAAGTATACCTTTTGTTTCATGCTCATAGGGGAGAAAAGACTCGGAGGACACCACTAGGGATGAGCTGAACACCCCCCCCCGGTTCAGTTCGCACCAGAACCTGCAAACGGACCGAAAGTTCGCGTGAACGTTAGAACCCCATTAAAGTCTATGGGATTCGAACGTTCAAAATCAAAAGTGCTAAATTTAAAGGCTAATTTGCATGGTATTGTCCTAAAAAGGGTTTGGGGACCCGGGTCCTGCCCCAGGGGACATGTATCAATGCAAAAAAAGTTTTAAAAATAGCCATTTTTTCGGGAGCAGTGATTTTAATTATGCTTAAAGTAAAAAAGAAAAGTGAAATATTCCTTTAATTATCGTACCGGGGGGGTGTCTATAGTATGCCTGTAAAGTGGCGCGTGTTTCCCGTGCTTAGAACAGTCCCTGCACAAAATGACATTTTTAAAGGAATAAAAGTCATTTAAAACTGCTTGCGGCTTTAAAGTACTGTCCTGTCCCGGTAATATGGATGAAAATCAGTGAGACAAATGGCATGGGTACCCCCCAGTCCATTACCAGGCCCTTTGGGTCTTGTATGGATACTAAGGGGAACCCCGCACCCAAATTAAAAAAAGGAAAGGCGTGGGGCCTTTCCAAGACAGGGACTGTAGGTTTGTTGTTAAGTAGAATCTGTTTGTAATTTTGAACTGGTACATTTTAAACGTGTTTAGCTCCAGCCAAAAAATCTTTTTTAAGCTTTTTGGAAAACATAGGGAAGGGTTATCACCCCTGTGACATTTGTTTTGCTGCCTGTGCACCTCTTCAGAAGATTTCACCTCACTTTCTGTCCCAATGACAAATGTTTTTAGAAAATTTGGGGTTTTTAGTGAAACAAGGATTGGTGATAAAGCATTAGTAGAGAGGAGACACGTTTTTCCCATATTAACTCTTATGCCCCGTACACACGGTCGGATTTTCCGAAGGAAAATGTCCGATCGGAGCGTGTTGTCAGAAATTCCGACCGTGTGTGGGCTCCATTGGACATTTTCCATCGGATTTTCCGACACACAAAGTTGGAGAGCAGGAGATAAAATTTTCCGACAACAAAATCCGTTGTCGGAAATTCCGATCGTGTGTACACAAATCCGACGGACAAAGTGCCACGCATGCTCAGAATAAATAAAGAGATGAAAGCTATTGGCCACTGCCCTGTTTATAGTCCCGACGTACGTGTTTTACGTCACCGCGTTTAGAACGATCGGATTTTCCGACAACTTTGTGCGACCGCGTGTAGACAAAACAAGTTTGAGCCAACATCCGTCTGAAAAAATCCTAGGATTTTGTTGTCGGAATGTCCGAACAAAGTCCGACTGTGTGTACGCCCTATTACAGGAGAGAATTTCCCTTCCTAAGGGTAGATTTCATCTCACTTCCTGTTGTCTCCTTCCATTTGCAAGTAGGAGTCGTTTGTAAGTTGGATGTATGAAAGTAGGGGCCTGCCCTATATACTCTGCAGAAATTTGGGCCTTAGATGTTGATGTTGCCACAAATTGTCCTTACAGTTACTCTTGGTGGGCGCAGAAATGGGCCCTGCTGCGAAATATTAGATCAAGAATTGTAATTACATGTAACTGTTAAACAGGGGCTGAAAAATTGTGCCTTAGGCACTGGTGCTGGTGCCACAACACTGCAACCCCTCACAGATACTCTAGTTGGAGCGCAGCAACGAGCCCTGCTGCAAAGTATTGCATCAAAATTGTAATTAGACGCTAGGGATGAGCCGAACACCCCCCTGTTCAGTTCGCACCAGAACATGCGAACAGGCAAAAAATTTGTGCGAACACCGTCAAAGTCTATGGGACACGTACATGAATAATCAAAAGTGCTAATTTTAAAGGCTTATATGCATGGTATTGTCATAAAAAGTGTTTGGGGACCTGGAGCCTGCCCCAGGGGACATGGATCAATGCAAAAAAAAGTTTTAAAAACTGACGTTTTTTTTTATCAATGAACTTTTATGTGTATTGTCGGACCGGCAATGCATTAATAGCTGCAAGTAGTTTTAAATGACTTTTTTTCCTTTGAAATGTCATTTTGCTGTCAGACTGTTCTAAAAATGGGAAACATGCGCCCCTTTACAGGCATACTATAGACAACCCCCAGGTACAAAATTTAAGGGGATATTACACTTTTATTGTTTCACTTTAAGCATTATTAAAATCACTGCTCCCGAAAAAACGGCCGTTTTTAAAACTTTTTTTTGCATTGATCCATGTCCCCTGGGGCAGGACCCAGGTCCCCAAACACTTTTTATGACAATAACTTGCATATACAAATTTTTTGCCTGTTCGCAAGTTCTGGTGCGAACCGAACATGGGGGTGTTTGGCTCATCCCTGGCTGAGAGGTATAGTGAGTATTTTGCAGACTTCTCTTTTTGTCACAAAGTTTTGAAAATTGAAAAAAGAAAAAAAAATACATCTTCATTTTCAAAAACAAATGAGAGCTGCAAAATACTCACCATGCCTCTCAGCAAATAGCTTGGGGTGTCTACTTTCCAAAATGGGGTCATTTGGGGGGTGTGCCATCTTGGCATTTTATGGCCTTGGAAACTGTAATAGGTAGTGAGGAGTGAAATCAAAAATTTACGCCCTTAGAAATCCTAAAGGCGGTGCTTGGTTTTCAGGGCCCCGTACGCGGCTAGGCTCCCAAAAAGTCCCACACATGTGGTATCCCCATACTCAGGAGAAGCAGCTATATTTATTTTGGGGTGCAATGCCACATATGCCCATGGCCTGTGTGAGCAATATATCATTTAGTGACAACTTTTTGTAATTTTTTTTTTGTCATTATTCAATCACTTGGACAAAAAAAATTAATATTCAATGGGCTCAACATGCCTCTCAGCAATTTTCTTGGGGTGTCTACTTTCCAAAATGGGGTCATTTGGGGGGGGGGGGGGGTTGTACTGCCCTGCCATTTTAGCACCTCAAGAAATGAGATAGGCAGTCATAAACTAAAAACTGTGTAAATTCCAGAAAATGTACCCTAGTTTGTAGACGCTATAACTTTTGCGCAAACCAATAAATTTACGCTTATTGACTTTTTTTTACCAAAGACTGGTGGCTGAATACATTTTGGCCTAAATGTATGACTAAAATTGAGTTTATTGCATTTTTTTTATAACAAAAAGTAGAAAATATTGTTTTTTTTCAAAATTTTTGGTCTTTTTCCATTTATAGTGCAAAAAATAAAAACCACAGAGGTGATCAAATACCATCAAAAGAAAGCTCTATTTGTTGGAAGAAAAGGACGCAAATTTCGTTTGGGTACAGCATTGCATGATCGCGCAATTAGCAGTTAAAGCGACGCAGTGCCAAATTGTAAAAAGTGCTCTGGTCAGGAAGTGGTAAACCCTTCCGGGGCTGAAGTCGTTAAGCATTGTTGATAAAGCAATTTATACCCCAATCAACTTTTAAGCCAAATTGCACATATGATCTCATGTTAAAAATCGATTTAGTTTTGAAGCCTAGAAATTGATCTAATCTTGTTAGTACCCCTCCAGTGGGGACGAAATTTATCAATAGGTAAAAAAGGGTCCCATTGAGTTTTTTGTCATGGTATTTGGCATAATGCCTGGATAATTATGTTTAGTGAACCCACATTTGAAGTTTCCTACATGCAGACGTATGATTTTTTTCTTCATTCATTAATTTCAGGCATTTCACTCTGTTGTGGAAAATTTTATGATTAATGTATTGTCATAAGAATCTCCCGGTGTCTGTTCTCTTGCAGCCTGCTCTAAAGAGCTGACTGGGGCAGACTGACGCTGGTTGAGACCTGTTAGGTAGTGGAAAACTTCCTGGTGTTTGGAGAGAGGTGTTTGAGGAGAGAAGACATGTCCACCAGCAAAGGGCCCCTGTGCAATGCAGAACAATCGTCTGGTGGGGATGCGTTCGCTCTGCAAAGACATTATCGGTTTAGAGGTGTTTTGCTCTTGTCACCCCTGGTATGCCTGATCAACATGTTTGGGGTGCCATGACGTACACCTGCAGATAATCTCTCATGCACAAGGAACTCTAGTCATCGTATTTAGTTATTGTATATTGTATCATGTCCTGTAGTAATTGGTGGTTGTTTTGTGTTCTGTTGTTAAATCCTTATATGGTCATTCACATCCTGTGAGGTCATATCCTGTGAGGCCACAAGCTTTGTAAGAGGTGTTTGGCTGTCGGAAGCCGAACCCTCGAGTTTTGGGACTTCCTGTTATGCTAATAAAGAGTCAGCACATGGCTGAGCAGGCAGTCTTGCTGAGATGAGAATGTAAGAAGCATGTGTAGTGTCTATTTGTAAGCATGGGGCACACACCAGAGGATGAGCTATGGCAGAAGGAAAGACATATGATCAAAAGGTGAGATGCATTTATATCATTAGACAAAATTGTTATTATAATTAGAAACAGGAGATTTGGCTGTGTGCTCTGCGTACAACCAAATTTCCATGACAAAATGATGAGCCAGAATGTAGGAGTGAACAGAACCTCTTTCAGAATCGGATCATTAAGATGTGCTGGGGAGGGTCTGCTTCGCGAAAAGAACAAATTTTTCGTCTTTTGAAATAATGCTGGAAGTTTGATCGTATGTCTGGTGTGTGCCTGCGTGTGTGTGTGTGCCTGCGTGTGTATGTGATTTGTATCTCGAATGTATGTGTGAGTAACTGTATGTTGTGTAATAAGTATATGAGAAATAGAAATGTATGATCATTTGCAGCCTGCAATGTGGGTGTGACTGATGCTGTGTAACAAGTTTGTAATGCATGTGAGAAATGGATGAATTGTACTTATTACTTATATATGGGACAAGTAGATTACATGAGTCTTGTAGAGTGTTTGATTGACTCAAGACACAGATGGTTAGTGGACTTTGATGGTTATGAAAAGAACATGAAGGCATGACTGTTTGTATCTCTCAATGTCTTGTTCCTGTGAAAGCTGATGTGAACTGAGTTTGAGGAGAGGGTATGTGGCAGCCGTGTGCTTGTGTTTTTTAATGTGGTCTTTTTGTCATCGGCCATCTTGCTGTGGTCCAGATTTCATCTACTATGTGTTCCTAAGTTGTGCTTTTTCATAACTTTAACACTTTTAAATGTTTGTCTAAGTGTTCATTTAGTATCTCAAATGTGTAATTTTGTGGGGAGAAATTTTTGGTTTTGGCAGGAAAATGGTTTTTGTCTGCTATGTTCTTTTGTTGTCTGCCATGTGACTACGGTCAGCCATTTTCTATTCCTTTGTATGTGAACTTTGAAATATTTATCCATCTTGGTATTGAATTTCAGGTTTGGTGGGAAAATGTGCCATTTTGTTGGGGTCTGGCTTTTGTTGTTGTCACCATGTGCATCGGCGGCCATTTTGAAATCCTAGTTTGTCTTGTCATTTGTTATTGTCGGCCATTTTTCTGTAGTCCTGGTTTCATTCACCATTTTGCCGTGGACCGATTTTCGATTGCTGCAACTGCCTTTTTGTTTCTGCTGATTTTAGTCTCGAGCGAAATATCTCTGGTTTTGTACTGAATTCCATTTCCAGTAGAATCATTTAGGTTTTTATACCAGTTGTTTTAAAGAAGTTTATGTTTCTAGTGAAGAAATCTCAATTTTGGCGGGATCAACAACTAAATTTTATGTGTTAATGGCGCCATTTTGTTTGTGGTTTGCAGTGGAAGGGAAAGACTTTGGTTGAACTCCTTCAGCCGTCTTTTTGCAGGAGTTGCAGTTTTTGGCTTTTGTTACACTGTTGTGTGGTATTTCGGTCAAAACCTGTGGTTTGACTTCCCAGGGGATATGTGAGTCAAGGGGGATTCCCTCCCATTTGCAATATGGGGGCTTATTCCACCCACTCCTGGACAAAAGTTTTTATTTGTTGATGTTAGCCATAGATTTTTCTAATGTCTTGATAGGCAAAATATGAAGCTATTCAAGGCTTCCCCTCCCTCTTCCTACTCAGGTGTGCAACAGAAAGTTGGTGGGAGGGGCTTGGGGTCTTTTGACTTGTGTTTGGAAGGATGAAATCATTTTGATTTTTAAATTAAATTAAGGTTTATACTGTAATACAGTTTTGGGTAGAGAGCAAACAGGAGGCATCCAAGTTATTGTTGTAACATCTAGGTACAGATAGAAGCCATAATATTGTTTTATATAGTGGAGGATTTCATTGTGCTTTGTAGTTTGTCTGAGAACACATTTATAGGGCTACCGATAACCGGTTGTAGAGCATGTAAATGTGAGGATTAGTACGCTAGCACACCGGGAGGCCGTGTAAAATAATCGGAGAACGCCAGGTGCCAGTACTGTAAAAATAGTCACTAAGCAGTACTGATCCGAAAACTAGTGCAAGGGTGCCCTGGACGCAGGGACCGTCATAAGCGATTCGAATCGTCATGGGTAATGTTGGTCCATGCGTTGGAGGAAAAAAATGAGGCTCCACACCAGTCAGACAGCTGCACTTCACATGAGATCTGGTTTGGGGCTCCGGACATGAGACCCCTTAAAGATTGGCAGATATGGTCGGAGGGTACAGTAAGGTGTATTCCTTTGGAAGGTACTTTTGATGTCTGGAGGTACAAGACCCCAGAATAAAAATACATTGGAAGTAGTTCAGCTGCGGCTTCAGAAATCTGTAATGTTGAGTGAGTTGATGGATGCGTAGTACACGTTTGTGTGATTAAAAATACACAGGCCTGTTTTTGAACTTTGTGTGGCTGGTCCATGCAAAGATTTTGAGATGCCCTTGTGCTTTTCAATTTGTATTATTTTTCTATCGCTAAAAGAGTGAAGGCAGCATTCCATCTGGTCGTTTTTATTTTTTTTTTCGTTTTTGGGAACTGTGAAATATCTCCCCCACATTTGTATCTAAATGTTTGTCTTTGTTTCATTGTTTGTATGTGGTAACAAGATGTTTGAACCTACCACGACAGCCCTCTTGCATGTCACGGCGGTTGTATTTTAGTAAAAAAAAGTGAAAGTAAGATTTACAGAGGGTTTAGTTATTATCGGTTTTGTGGAATGTCAGTGACAATTTACCAATGTACATGAATGTTGTATTGTTTACCATTCTTTGAAGGATAGAGTAATAACTTGTTTATAAGTATCTTTTCAGGTCCAAAGAGTTTCTGGAAGTGTGTGTACAGGTGTATAAGAAATTAAAAGTATCATAAGCTATTTCAATGTTTTATTCTGCACCATTCTAAACCCTGCATGTCTTCCTCCAGTTTGTAATGAGGAGGGAAGAAAAGGGGGGATGAGAGTGGTGAGAATGACAATTTTTCAAACCAACAATACTAACCTTTGTAATTCTAACCAAGTTTGTGCCAAGACTGTCTTTCTTTGATAGAATTTGAATCAGCAAGCAGCAGTCTGGTGAAAGAGGCTCCCATCCCAGATGCTAAGAACCTTTTTGTGACTGGTTCCAGGTATTACACCCCGGATGGTAAGCCACGCACAGGTTATGCAGTGACCACAGTCCCGATGTCTGGGTTATTGTCATATGAGGTTTGTTTGGAGGTCAACCAAAAACGGAATTGTACTTTCCTCATTAGCTGTCACCTACATTCTCAGCTGATGGGGTGGGTGCAATCACTGTAACATGAACTTCAAAAGGTCCACCACAGGGTTCACCAGTCTATTCCGGACCCTGACACAATAACCAGTTTACATTCTTTCCAACCAGGTGACTGGGTCATTGTAAAGCAGCTTGAGGGATGAGACCACGCCAGCCACTGCAAGAAGCGGACCAACTACACCAAAAGGATGAGGAGTATCTTTGTTTATTTATATTTTTAAAGTGTATTTTCAACTAGCTAAGAAAGAGAACAGGACACATGGTTGGGTCTACTAGTGCCCCAGCGATGACGGCGGTACATGCTATATGTGACGTTCATATTGGTGTGAGGAGTTTTGACAGACTAGTAAAATCCAAACAGACACCTGTCAAAAGAACTTAACAAAACATTTCTAGAGGGTAAAATTAATTATAATTTTACCAATAGCTCTGGTTCTTGCCAGCTTTGGTATCTGGATAACTAGGTAGCCCACAAGTGTGCTTCAACTGTAGTTTGGTATTAATGCGGATCTGCAGCTTATAAGGTAATTCCCCTAAGGCAAGAGGTTCATGTGTGCTGGTGAAACTCGTCCCAGCATCTTATGTCACGGCCGATCGTGAGGATCTGATGGAGCGAGAGAAGGTAAGAATGGCAGAGACAGCTGGAAGGGAATTGCTTGTACACGGTGGGAGCTTGAGCTTATGAAACACTTGCATGTAACTGTTGAAGCTACAAGGAAGTTCCCACAGTCCAAGGGTTTCTGGGAACTCATAAGTAAAGATTGTTATATCTGGATCAGGGATAGTAGTGACAAAGTTCAGGCCCATATGGATAAGGTTTAGATCCCTGCAAGGCAAAGCCAGAGCTATAGATAGGGAAGGTTGGAATCCTTTTTATGGGTTTGCGAATCGTTGGGAATTAAATTTTTATCTTGCAGCGGATTCTAGTGAAGGAAGTAGGGGTATATATACTCATGTTGTTTTTGTTTCTATTCCTTCTATATGCCATGATGAGGTGCTCCTGTTTAGCGATGAGCTTCGTGTTCGACTCGAACAACGTCTGTTCGCCCGTTCGCCGAATTGCGAACGAAATGAGCCGTTCGCGACAAATTCGCGTGGCGCGTCACGGCCCATAATTCACTGCGGCATCGCAGTGCATTGCTGGCTGATGATTGGCCAAGCATGCACTATGACCCGCATGCTTGGCCAATCACTGCGCCGTCTGAACAGAGAGCCGTAATTGGCCAAAGCCAAGGAGGCTTTGGCCAATTATGGCTCAGGGGATTTAGTACACGCCCCACACTATATAAGGCCGCCTGCATGGCGGCCCTGTGTAGTGTGTGTTCCGGCGTTGAAAGAGATAGACAGAGAGACAGTGTCATTTGCATTGAGTTAGATAGATTAGGCAGAAAAGTCAGTCAGTTAGCTGCACTTACAGTGTATTGGGTATATATATGCATCCCAGGTGTTGCATATATATATATATATACACTGTATTCAGTTTAGCTAGATCCGTTCCTGTTATCTTCCTACTGACAGGAGGCTTGTCTTGTTACAGTATTTACAGCTACCTGAAGAAAATTACTGGTGTTCTTTTGATCCTATTAGTACCACAGTCAGGGAGCTAGACTATTTACAGTTAGTGCAGTGCGTCCTGCTCACAGTGTTCAGCTAGATCCGTTCCTGTTATCTTCTTACTGACAGGCAGGCTTGTCTTGTTACAGTATATACAGCTACCTGAAGAAAATTGCTGGTGTTCTTTTGATCCTATTAGTACCACAGTCAGGCAGCTAGACTATTTACAGTTAGTGCAGTGCGTCCTGCTCACAGTGTTCAGCTAAAACTACAAGTTATTGGGGTGCGTCCTGCTCACAGTGTTCAGCTAAACCTACAAGTTAGTGGGGTGCGTCCTGCTCACAGTGTTCAGCTAAACCTACAAGTTAGTGCGGTGCGTCCTGCTCACAGTGTTCAGCTAGATCCGTTCCTGTTATCTTCCTACTGACAGGCAGGCTTGTCTTGTTACAGTATATACAGCTACCTGAAGAAAATTGCTGGTGTTCTTTTGATCCTATTAGTACCACAGTCAGGCAGCTAGACTATTTACAGTTAGTGCAGTGCGTCCTGCTCACAGTGTTCAGCTAAAACTACAAGTTAGTGGGTGCATCCTGCTCACAGTGTTCAGCTAAACCTACAAGTTAGTGGGGTGCGTCCTGCTCACAGTGTTCAGCTAAACCTACAAGTTAGTGTAGTGAGACCTCTGCACAGTGTTCATCTAAAGCTACAAGTTAGTGCAGTGTGTCCTGCTCACAGTGTTCAGCTAGATCCGTTCCTGTTATCTTCCTACTGACAGGCAGGCTTGTCTTGTTACAGTATATACAGCTACCTGAAGAAAATTACTGGTGTTCTTTTGATCCTATTAGTACCACAGTCAGGCAGCTAGACTATTTACTGTTAGTGCAGTGCGTCCGGCTCACAGTGTTCAGCTAAACCTACAAGTTAGTGGGGTGAGTCCACCTCACAGTGTTCAGCTAAACCTACAAGTTAGTGGGGTGAGTCCACCTCACAGTGTTCAGCTAAACCTACAAGTTAGTGCGGTGCGTCCTGCTCACAGTGTGTGTATATATATATATATTTATGCATCCCAAGCATTCCATATATATATATACACTGTATTCATTTTAGCTAGATCCGTTCCTGTTATCTTCCTACTGACAGGAGGCTTGTCTTGTTACAGTATTTACAGCTACCTGAAGAAAATTACTGGTGTTCTTTTGATCCTATTAGTACCACAGTCAGGAGCTAGACTATTTACAGTTAGTGCAGTGCGTCCTGCTCACAGTGTTCAGCTAGATCCGTTCCTGTTATCTTCTTACTGACAGGCAGGCTTGTCTTGTTACAGTATATACAGCTACCTGAAGAAAATTGCTGGTGTTCTTTTGATCCTATTAGTACCACAGTCAGGCAGCTAGACTATTTACAGTTAGTGCAGTGCGTCCTGCTCACAGTGTTCAGCTTAAACTACAATTTAGTGGGGTGCGTCCTGCTCACAGTGTTCAGCTAAACCTACAAGTTAGTGGGGTGCGTCCTACTCACAGTGTTCAGCTAAACCTACAAGTTAGTGTGGTGCGTCCTGCTCACAGTGTTCAGCTAGATCCGTTCCTGTTATCTTCCTACTGACAGGCAGGCTTGTCTTGTTACAGTATATACAGCTACCTGAAGAAAATTACTGGTGTTCTTTTGATCCTATTAGTACCACAGTCAGGCAGCTAGACTATTTACAGTTAGTGCAGTGCATCCTGCTCACAGTGTTCAGCTAAGCCTACAAGTTAGTGGGGTGCGTCCTGCTCACAGTGTTCAGCTAAACCTACAAGTTAGTGCTGTGCGTCCTGCTCACAGTGTTCAGCTAAACCTACAAGTTAGTGTAGTGAGACCTCTGCACAGTGTTCATCTAAAGCTACAAGTTAGTGTGGTGCGTCCACCTCACAGTGATCAGCTAAACCTACAAGTTAGTGGGGTGCGTCCTGCTCACAGTGTTCAGCTAAACCTACAAGATAGTGCGGTGCGTCCTGCTCACAGTGTTCAGCTAAAACTACAAGTTAGTGCTGTGCGTCCTGCTCACAGTGTTCAGCTAATCCTACAAGTTGGTGTAGTGAGACCTCTGCACAGTGTTCATCTAAAGCTACAAGTTAGTGCAGTGCGTCCTGCTCACAGTGTTCAGCTAAAACTACAAGTTAGTGTGGTGCGTTCACCTCACAGCGTTCAGCTAAACCTACAAGTTAGTGTGGTGCGTCCACCTCACAGTGTTCAGCTAAACCTACAAGTTATTTTTTTGCGAGCTCTGCACAGTGTTCACCTAAAGCTACCTGTAGAAGGTTGGTGGTGTTTTCCTGATCCTATCACTAACGCTGGCAGCTAAAAAAGCTACAAGTTATTTTTTTGCGAGCTCTGCACAGTGTTCAGCTAAAGCTACCTGTAGAAGGTTGGTGGTATTCTCATACTACAGGCAGGCAGTTGATTTTGCTAGCTGCAGTATCAGTATATATATATATATATATATATATATATATATATATATATGCAGCTACAGGCCATTAGTATGTCTGGAAGGCCAAGAAGGAGAGGCAGACAGTCACAAGCAAATAAGAGAGGGCAAGCAGGCTCTGTGTCTAGTGCTGGTCGTGGAGACGGTGCATCCTCATCAGCACTTGGCCGTGGGACATGCTTGGCCTTTTTTTCGGCAGCTGGCCGTGTTAAGCCGCAACATGCGGAAGAGTTGGTCGAGTGGATGACCAAGCCGTCCTCATCCTCTCTCACCCATGCCCAGGGTACTTTGTCTGGCAAAGCAGCGGCCTCTTCAATGTCATCAGTGACTCCTTCCCTAGCCCCACCATGTCCTCCTGGGGAGTCCCTCGAACTGTTTGACCACAGTGTTGGGTACATGCTCCAGGAGGATGCCCAGCGTTTGGAAGGCTCTGATGATGATACTGAGCTCGATGAAGGCAGTAACATGAGGATGGACAGAGGGGGTGCCCAAGAAGGACAGCAATCTGGCAGTCATGCTCCCCCTGCTGCAGCATACTGCCAGGTTTGCTCCAGTGATGAGGAGGGAGGGGATGATGAGGTCACTGACTCAACGTGGGTGCCTGATAGGAGAGAGGAGGAGGAGGAGGAGGAGGAGGCGGCACATCACCAACGAGGCAGGATGCCCTCCAGGGGCCAGCCTAAGGGCAGCACATTGGCTGCATCACACCCCAAAGCTCCACATGTGCAGGGCGCTGCAGTCTCTGCACGTTATTCAAAAAGTTCTTTGGTGTGGGCCTTTTTTGAGACAAGTGCATCAGATCGCACCGCTGCTATTTGCAACATATGTCTCAAGCGTATCTCGCGTAGCCAAAACATCTCCCGCTTGGGTACCACATGCTTGACCAGACATATGTTAACCTGCCATGCAGTTAGTTGGCAAGAGTATCTAAAAGACCCACACCAAAGAACAAAGAGGACCTCTCCTTGCTCCTCATCAGCTGAGATCTCCAACCCCACTATACAGTACCTGACCGCGAGATTGTGTTTCCAGCGCGATAGCATCGCGCTGGTTCTCGGCGACAGGGTACTGTGAATGTCGCGCTGGCTCGCTCATCGGGAAAGGAAAACTTTGTCTTCCTCCCGCGATGAGTGACAGGCAGCGCTGACAGCTGTCTGGTATGAATCCTGAGGCGGGAACACCGCGCCACATTTTCAATGAAAAAACCGGCGTGGATTCCCCCCTCGGAGGCATACCAGGCCCTTGGGTCTGGCATGGATTGTAAGGGGAACCCCCTATGCCGAAAAAATCGGCGTGAGGGTCCCCCCCAAATCCATACCAGACCCTTATCCGAGCACGCAGCCCGGCCGGCCAGGAAAGGGGGTGGGGACGAGCGAGTGCCCCCCCCCCTCCTGAGCCGTACCAGGCCGCATGCCCTCAACATGGGGGGGTGGGTGCCTTGGGGGAGGGGGGCGCCCTGCGGCCCCCCCACCCCAAAGCACCTTGTCCCCATGTTGACGAGGACAAGGGCCTCTTCCCGACAACCCTGGCCGTTGGTTGTCGGGGTCTGCGGGCGGGGGGCTTATCGGAATCCGGGAGCCCCCCTTAATAAGGGGGCCCCCAGATGCCGGCCCCCCACCCTGTGTGAATGAGTTTGGGGTACATGGTACCCCTACCCATTCACCTAGGGGAAAGTGTCAATAGAAAAAAAAAACACACTACACAGGTTTTAAGAGTCATTTATTAGTCAGCTCCGGGGGTCTTCTTCCGACTTCGGGGGTCTCCTTCCGACTTCTCCCGCTGTCCGGCCTCTTCTCCCGGGCCCCGCCGCTATCTTCTTCCAGCTCTATTGCCAGCGAGGGGCCCGGTGTGCTGCCGCTGTCTCGCCGCCGCTGTCCGGCCTCTTCTCCCGGTGTTCGGCCTCTTCTCCCGGGCCCCGCCGCTATCTTCTTCCAGCTCTATTGCTAGCGAGGGGCCCGGTCTGCTGCCGCTGTCTCGCCGCCGCTGTCTCGCCGCCGCTGTCTCGCCGCCACTGTCTCGCCGCCGCTGTCTCTTCTTTTCTTCTTCCCCGATGTTGACACGACGCTCTCTCCGGCTCGAATGCTGTGTGCGAGCTGCGGAGCCATTTATATAGGCGGTAACCCCACCCCCTTACGACGTCATGGTCCCAGCATGCGCAGTGACTCTGGGGCCACGCCCCCTTATGACGCCAGAGTCCCTGCGCATGCTGGGACCATGACGTCGTAAGGGGGTGGGGTTACCGCCTATATAAATGGCTCCGCAGCTCGCACACAGCATTCGAGCCGGAGAGAGCGTCGTGTCAACATCGGGGAAGAAGAAAAGAAGAGACAGCGGCGGCGAGACAGCGGCGGCGAGACAGCGGCAGCAGACCGGGCCCCTCGCTAGCAATAGAGCTGGAAGAAGATAGCGGCGGGGCCCGGGAGAAGAGGCCGAACACCGGGAGAAGAGGCCGGACAGCGGCGGCGAGACAGCGGCAGCACACCGGGCCCCTCGCTGGCAATAGAGCTGGAAGAAGATAGCGGCGGGGCCCGGGAGAAGAGGCCGGACAGCGGGAGAAGTCGGAAGGAGACCCCCGAAGTCGGAAGAAGACCCCCGGAGCTGACTAATAAATGACTCTTAAAACCTGTGTAGTGTGTTTTTTTTTTCTATTGACACTTTCCCCTAGGTGAATGGGTAGGGGTACCATGTACCCCAAACTCATTCACACAGGGTGGGGGGCCGGCATCTGGGGGCCCCCTTATTAAGGGGGGCTCCCGGATTCCGATAAGCCCCCCGCCCGCAGACCCCGACAACCAACGGCCAGGGTTGTCGGGAAGAGGCCCTTGTCCTCATCAACATGGGGACAAGGTGCTTTGGGGTGGGGGGGCCGCAGGGCGCCCCCCTCCCCCAAGGCACCCCCCCCCATGTTGAGGGCATGCGGCCTGGTACGGCTCAGGAGGGGGGGCGCTCGCTCGTCCCCACCCCCTTTCCTGGCCGGCCGGGCTGCGTGCTCGGATAAGGGTCTGGTATGGATTTGGGGGGGACCCCTACGCCGATTTTTTCGGCATAGGGGGTTCCCCTTACAATCCATGCCAGACCCAAGGGCCTGGTATGCCTCCGAGGGGGGAACCCACGCCGGTTTTTTCATTGAAAATGTGGCGCGGTGTTCCCGCCTCAGGATTCATACCAGACAGCTGTCAGCGCTGCCTGTCACTCATCGCGGGAGGAAGACAAAGTTTTCCTTTCCCGATGAGTGAGCCATCTCGGCGCTGGCTCCTGCGACGGGGCTCGTAGGTGTCAAATCTCGCCGAGAAGTGCGGCGAGATTGACACAATATCGCGGTCACCTACTGTACCATCAGTCCTCTGAGACCTGCACTGAGAGAAATGAAGGTGTAGAATTAGATGTGTCACAGCCAAGTACTTGTGGGCAATCTGCTTTTGGTACACCGACATCAGATTGTACTAGGCAAATTTCCCTGCCCCAGCTGCTGCACCGCCGAAAGAAGTTTGCTCCCAGCCATCCACATGCCCAGCGTTTGAATGCTACCTTGGCAAAATTGCTAGCACCTCAACTGCTGCCTTTTTAGCTGGTAGACTCTGCCCCCTTCCGTGAGTTTGTGGAATGTGCGGTTCCTCAGTGGCAGGTACCCAAACGCCACTTTTTCTCACGGAAGGCGATTCCGGCTCTCTACTGGCATGTGGAAGGCAATATCCATGTCTCACTGGACAGGGCGGTCAGAGGTAAGGTGCATATTAGCGCTGACTCATGGTCCAGCAGGCATGGACAGGGACGTTACCTAAGTTTCACGGCGCATTGGGTGACTGCTGGCAGCTGGGAAGGATGCAGGACAAGGTGCAGTAGTGTTGGAGGTTGTTCCGCCACCATGCCTCCAAAATGCTAATGATTGTGACACACCTCTCTCCTCCACCCCCTCCTCTTCTTCTTCCTCCATGGCCTCTTCCTGTGCTTTGTCCTCGGAACCAGCGGTGCTCCGTAGCCGTTCAAGGGGCTACGCAAGTACGCAGGCCAAAATATGCCATGCGGTGCTTGAGCTGGTGTGCTTGGGGGACAGGAGCCACACTGGGGCAGAGGTTCTGTCAGCTCTGCAGGGGCAGGTTCAGAGGTGGTTGACGCCACACCAACTTAAGGCAGGAATGGTGGTTTGCGACAATGGCACCAACCTCCTCTCTGCCCTCCGACAGGGACAAATGACCCATGTGCCCTGTTTGGCTCACGTCCTTAACTTGGTGGTGCAGCGGTTCTTGGGCAGGTACCCGGGCTTACAGGATGTCCTAAGGCAGGGCAGGAAAGTCTGTGTGCATTTCCGCCAGTCATATAATGCCAGTGCTCGGCTGACTGACCTCCAAAAGGAGTTTAACCTGCCCAAGAACCGCCTAAATTGTGACATGCCCACCAGGTGGAACTCAACGTTGGCCATGCTGCAGCAGCTGCACACGCAGCAGAGGGCCATCAATGAGTACCTGTGCGACTATGGCACCAGGACAGGGTCAGGGGAGCTTGTTTTTTTTTTTCCCTACGCCAGTGGGCCATGATCAGGGATGCATGCACTGTCCTGTCACCATTTGAGGAGGCCACGAGGATGGTGAGCAGTGACAGTGCATGCATCAGTGACACTGTCCCCCTTGTCCACCTGTTGGAGCACACGCTGCGTGGAATAATGGACAGGGCACTTGAGGCAAAACAGAGGCAGGAAGAGGAGGACTTCCTTAGCTCTCAAGGCCCCCTTTATCCAGACAGTGTTCCTGCGTGCCCGCCAATCACACAGGAAGAGGACGAGGAGGAGGAGGAGGAGGAGGAAGATTGTGTCAGTATGGAGGTGGAGCCTGGCACTCAGCATCAGCAGCAGTCTTTAAGGGATCAGTCCCAAGAAACACATGGACTTGTACGTGGCTGGGAGGAGGTGGGTGCGGACCATGTCATCCTTAGTGACCTAGAGTACTCTGGACTGAATGCCTCAGCAAACCTACGCTGCATGGCCTCCCTGATCCTGCAAAGCCTGCGTAAGGATCCTCGTATTCGTGGTATCAAGGAGAAGGACCAATACTGGCTGGCAACCCTCTTTGATCCATGTTACAAGTGTAAGGTTGCGGACCTTATCTTGCCACAGCAGAGGGAGCAGAGGATGAAACATCTTTGGGAGGCCTTGCAGAAAGGTCTGTGCAACGCGTTCCCAGAGACTGGGAGGTTACAAACTCCTGTTTCTGGACAACATGTTGCTGAGGCTTTGGTCAGTCAAAGAAGAAGCGGTGGAGAAGGTGGCCGTCTGACCGATGCGTTCAGACAATTTTTTGGTCCGCAGCCCCAAGGTATGATCGGTTCCAGCAACCATCGCCAGCATCTGTTTTACATGGTGCAGGAATACCTAGGGGCAAGATCAGACTTGGACACCTTTCCCACCGAAAATCCTCTGAGTTACTGGGTTTTGAGGATGGATAACTGGCCATAGCTTGCACAGTATGCAATTGAGCTACTGGCCTGTCCTGCATCCAGCGTTCTTTCGGAACGCACATTCAGTGCTGCTGTAGGCGTGGTAACCGATCACAGGGTGCGTCTGTCCACCGACTCGGTCGATCGACTGACCTTCATAAAAATTAATCAGTCTTGGATCACCACCAGCTACCAAGCACCTGATGCTGATGTAACCGAATAATTTTTTTTGAAATCTCAGATCCCTTCAAAGACTGCCTATGCTGATGCTGAGTGACTATGCCTGAGTAATTATCCTCTTCCTCTCAATGATCACGCTGATAGCTTGTAAGAACATTTTTGGTTCTGGGCGCCACCACCAGTGCCTAAGGCACAATTTTTCAGCCCCTGTTTAATAGGGGCGTGTAATTACAATTTTTGATGCAATACTTTGCAGCAGGGCTTGTTCTTGCGTTCCAACTAGAGTGTCTGTGAGGGGTTGCAGTGTTGTGGCACCAGCATCAGTGCCTAAGGCCCAATTTTTCTGCCCCTGTCTAACAGGGGCGTGTAATTACAATTCTTGATCTAATATTTCACAGCAGGGCCCATTTCTGCACCCACCAAGAGCGAGTGAGGACTTACAGTGTTGTGGCACCAGCACCACCACCACCAAAGGCCCAATTTTTCTGCCCTTGTTAAACAGGGGCATGTAATTACAATTCTTGATCTAATATTTCACAGCAGGGTTCATTTCTGCACCCACCAAGAGCGAGTGAGGACTTACAGTGTTGTGGCACCAGCACCACCACCACTAAAGGCCCAGTTTTTCTGCCCCTGTTCAACAGGGGCATGTAATTACAATTCTTGATCTAATATTTCACAGCAGGGCCCTGTGAAGGCTTACAGTGTTGTGGCCACAACAACACCTAAGGCCCAAATTTCTGCTGAGTATATAGGGCAGGCCCCTACTTTCAAACATCTAACTTACAAACGACTCCTACTTGCAAACGGAAGGAGACAACAGGAAGTGAGATGAAATCTACCCCTAGGAAGGGAAATTCTCTCCTGTAAGAGTTAATATGGGAAAAACATTTCTCCTTTCCACTGATGCTTTCCAATCCTTGTTCCACAAAAAACCCCAAATTTTACAAAAACATTTGTCATTGGGACAAAAAGTGAGGTGAAATCTTCTGAAGAGGAGGAAAGACAGCAAAACAAATGTCACAGGGGTAATAACCCTTCCCTATGTTTTCCAAAAAGCTTAAAAAAGTTTTTTTGGCTGGAGCTAAACACGTTCAAAATGTACCCGTTCAAAATTACAAACAGATTCTACTTAACAACAAACCTACAGTCCCTGTCTTGTTTGCACCGCCTGTATACTGCTGTTCAGAGTATATAGGGCCTGGTGGCCCCACACCTTTCCTTATTTTAATTTGGGTGCGGGGTTCCCCTTAATATCCATACAAGACCCAAAGGGCCTGGTAATGGACTGGGGGGTACCCATGCCGTTTGTCTCACTGATTTTCACCCATATTGCCAGGATCCGACATTACATTAAACCCGCAAGCAGTTTTAAATGAGATTTTTTCCTTTAAAAATGACATTTGGTGCAGGGACTGTTCTAAACACGGGAAACACGCGCCACTTTACAGGCATACTATAGACTAGGGATGAGCCGAACACCCCCCGGTTCGGTTCGCACCAGAACCTGCGAACGGACCGAAAATTTGCACGAACTTTAGAACCCCATTGAAAGTGCTCATTTTAAAGGCTAATTTGCATGGTATTGTCCTAAAAAGGGTTTGGGGACCCGGGTCCTACCCCAGGGGACATGGATCAATGCAAAAAAAACTTTTAAAAACGGCTGTTTTTTCGGGAGCAGTGATTTTAATGATGCTTAAGGAAAGGTGTGGGGCCACCAGGCCCTATATACTCTGAACAGCAGTATACAGGCGGTGCAAACAAGACAGGGACTGTAGGTTTGTTGTTATGTAGAATCTGTTTGTCATTTTTATCGGGTACATTTTTAACGTGTTTAGCTCCAGCCAAAAAAACTTTTTTAAGCTTTTTGGAAAACATAGGGAAGGGTTATTACCCCTGTGACATTTGTTTTGCTGTCTTTCCTCCTCTTCAGAAGATTTCACCTCACTTTTTGTCCCAATGACAAATGTTTTTGGAAAATTTGGGGTTTTTTGTGGAACAAGGATTGGAAAGCATCAGTGGAAAGGAGAAATGTTTTTCCCATATTAACTCTTACAGGAGAGAATTTCCCTTCCTAGGGGTAGATTTCATCTCACTTCCTGTTGTCTCCTTCCGTTTGTAAGTAGGAGTCGTTTGTAAGTTAGTGAGATGTTTGAAAGTAGGGGCCTGCCCTATATACTCAGCAGAAATTTGGGCCTTAGGTGTTGTTGTGGCCACAACAACGTAAGCCCTCACAGGGCCCTGCTGCAGTGGCGTAGCGTGGGGGGTGCAGGGGGTGCCGTGGCCCCGGGCGCGATATTTAGGGGGGCGCCAGTATTAGGGTTGCCACATCATCCCTTTAATCCAGGACACATATTCATTACACAGGTTCTGAGGCTGATTTAATGCAGATAAGGCACCAAGTGAGTTTAATTACCACCTTAATCAGCCACAGAACCTGTGTAATTAATGCGTGTCCTGGATTAAAGGGATGATGTGGCAACCTTAGCCAGTATGTGTCACTGGCTGCCTCCTCCTAATTTCTAATTTTGTGTCCCCGGGCTCCGGCCGCCATGTTAAGTGTCCGGCGCCCTGTGATTGGGTGTATGGGGGTCATGTGAGGCGTAGGGCTGGCCTGTCCTCGATCGCTCCTGAAGTCCCGCCTCCGCACATGACCCCCATACGCCCAATCACAGGGCGCTGGATACTGAACATGGCAGCAAGCAGAGCGCAGAGGAGAGAAGAAAGTGAGCCGCCGCTGTGTTCTCCTCCTCATCCAGATCGATGTAGCCAGGATAAGAAGGTGAGTGAGAGTCATGTTACTGGGAGGGGGAGGGAGGGGGGCGAGAGAGAGAGACTGTAGGCAGGACAATGTAGTGTAGTATAGTATGGAGGTCAGTGTAGTGGTCACTATGGGGGGCAGTGTAGTGGACAGTATAGTGTAGTATAGTGGTTAGTGTAGTATAGTATAGTGGTTAGTATAGCATAGTGGTTAGTGTAGTATAGTATAGTGGTTAGCATAGTGGTCAGTATAGTGTAGTTTAGTATGGAGGACAGTGTAGTATAGTGGTCAGTGTGGTATGGTGGTCAGTGTGGTATGGTGGTCAGTGTAGTATAGTGGTCAGTATAGTGTAGTATGGTGGACAGTGTAGTATGGTGGACAGTGTAGTATGGTGGTCAGTGTAGTATGGTGGTCAGTGTAGTATGGTGGTCAGTGTAGTATAGTGGTCAGTGTAGTATGGTGGTCAGTATAGTGTAGTGTAGTGGACAGTGTAGTATAGTGGACAGTGTAGTATGGTGGTCAGTGTAGTATGGTGGTCAGTGTAGTGTAGTATGGTGGTCAGTGTAGTGTAGTATAGTGGACAGTGTAGTATGGTGGTCAGTGTAGTGTAGTATGGTGGTCAGTGTAGTATAGTGGACAGTGTAGTATGGTGGTCAGTGTAGTGTAGTATAGTGGACAGTGTAGTATGGTGGTCAGTGTAGTATGGTGGTCAGTGTAGTGTAGTATAGTGGTCAGTGTAGTGGACAGTGTAGTATGGTGGTCAGTGTAGTATAGTGGACAGTGTAGTATAGTGGTCAGTGTAGTATGGTGGTCAGTGTAGTATGGTGGTCAGTGTAGTATAGTGGACAGTGTAGTATGGTGGTCAGTGTAGTATGGTGGTCAGTGTAGTATGGTGGTCAGTGTAGTATGGTGGTCAGTGTAATATAGTGGACAGTGTAATATAGTGGACAGTGTAGTATAGTGGACAGTGTAGTATAGTGGACAGTGTAGTATGGTGGGCAGTGTAGTATGGTGGACAGTGTAGTATGGTAGTCAGTGTAGTATGGTGGTCAGTGTAGTATGGTGGTCAGTGTAGTATGGTGGTCAGTGTAGTGTAGTATGGTGGTCAGTGTAGTGTAGTATAGTGGACAGTGTAGTATGGTGGTCAGTGTAGTGTAGTATGGTGGTCAGTGTAGTATGGTGGTCAGTGTAGTGTAGTATAGTGGACAGTGTAGTATGGTGGTCAGTGTAGTATGGTGGTCAGTGTAGTGTAGTATAGTGGTCAGTGTAGTGGACAGTGTAGTATGGTGGTCAGTGTAGTATGGTGGTCAGTGTAGTATGGTGGTCAGTGTAGTATGATGGTAAGTGTAGTGTAGTATAGTGGACAGTGTAGTATGGTGGTCAGTGTAGTGTAGTATGGTGGTCAGTGTAGTATAGTGTTCAGTGTAGTATAGTGGACAGTGTAGTATGGTGGTCAGTGTAGTATAGTAGACAGTATAGTATAGTGGACAGTGTAGTATAGTGGTCACTGTAGTATGGTGGTCAGTGTAGTATGGTGGTCAGTGTAGTATGGTGGACAGTGTAGTGTAGTATAGTGGACAGTATAGTATAGTGGTCAGTGTAGTATGGTGGTCAGTATAGTGTAGTATAGTGGACAGTGTAGTATGGTGGTCAGTATAGTGTAGTATAGTGGTCAGTGTAGTATAGCGGTCAGTGTAGTGTAGTGGACAGTGTAGTATAGTGGTCAGTATAGTGTAGTATAGTGGACAGTGTAGTATAGTGGTCAGTGTAGTATGGTGGTCAGTATAGTGTAGTATAGTGGACAGTGTAGTATGGTGGTCAGTATAGTGTAGTATAGTGGACAGTGTAGTATAGTGGACAGTGCAGTATAGTGGACAGTGTAGTATGGTGGACAGTGTAGTATGGTGGACAGTGTAGTATAGTGGACAGTGTAGTATAGTGGACAGTGTAGTATGGTGGTCAGTATAGTGGTATAGTGGACAGTGTAGTATAGTGGACAGTGTAGTATAGTGGACAGTGTAGTATGGTGGTCAGTGTAGTATGGTGGTCAGTGTAGTATAGTGGACAGTGTAGTATAGTGGTCAGTGTAGTATGGTGGTCAGTATAATGTAGTATAGTGGTCAGTGTAGTATGGTGGTCAGTATAATGTAGTATAGTGGACAGTGTAGTATGGTGGTCAGTGTAGTGTAGTATAGTGGACAGTGTAGTATAGTGGTCAGTGTAGTATGGTGGTCAGTATAGTGTAGTATAGTGGTCAGTGTAGTATAGTGGACAGTGTAGTATAGTGGACAGTGTAGTATGGTGGTCAGTATAGTGTAGTATAGTGGACAGTGTAGTATGGTGGTCAGTATAGTGTAGTATAGTGGACAGTGTAGTATGGTGGTCAGTGTAGTATAGTGGACAGTGTAGTATGGTGGTCAGTATAGTGTAGTATGGTGGTAAGTATAGTGTAGTATAGTGGTCAGTGTAGTGTAGTATAGTGGTCAGTGTAATGTAGTATAGTGGACAGTGTAGTGTAGTATAGTGGTCAGTATAGTGGACAGTGTAGTATGGTGGTCAGTATAGTGTAGTATGGTGGACAGTGTAGTATGGTGGACAGTGTAGTATGGTGGACAGTGTAGTATGGTGGTCAGTATAGTGTAGTATAGTGGACAGTGTAGTATAGTGGACAGTGTAGTATGGTGGTCAGTGTAGTATAGTGGTCAGTGTAGTATAGTGGACAGTGTAGTATAGTGGACAGTGTAGTATAGTGGTCAGTGTAGTATGGTGGTCAGTATAATGTAGTATAGTGGTCAGTGTAGTATGGTGGTCAGTATAATGTAGTATAGTGGACAGTGTAGTATGGTGGTCAGTATAGTGTAGTATAGTGGTCAGTGTAGTATGGTGGTCAGTATAGTGGTCAGTGTAGTATGGTGGTCAGTATAGTGTAGTATAGTGGACAGTGTAGTATAGTGGACAGTGTAGTATGGTGGTCAGTATAGTGTAGTATACTGGACAGTGTAGTATGGTGGTCAGTATAGTGTAGTATAGTGGACAGTGTAGTATGGTGGTCAGTGTAGTATAGTGGACAGTGTAGTATGGTGGTCAGTATAGTGTAGTATGGTGGTCAGTATAGTGTAGTATGGTGGTCAGTATAGTGTAGTATAGTGGTCAGTGTAGTGTAGTATAGTGGTCAGTGTAATGTAGTATAGTGGTCAGTATAGTGGACAGTGTAGTATGGTGGTCAGTATAGTGTAGTATAGTGGTCAGTGTAGTATGGTGGTCAAGTGTAGTGTAGTATAGTGGACAGTGTAGTATAGTGGTCAGTATAGTGGACAGTGTAGTATGGTGGTCAGTGTAGTGGTCAGTGTAGTGGTAAGTGTAATATAGTGGACAGTATAGTATAGTGGTCAGTATAGTGGTCAGTATAGTATAGTGGTCAGTGTAGTGGTCAGTATAGTATAGTGGTCAGTGTAGTGGACAATGTAATGTAGTGGACAGTGTAGTTCTCAGTGTAGTGGTCAGTATAGGAATCAGGTAGGTCAGTACTATTGTATTTGAAGGGACTCAGGGATAGCTAAAAGTCCGCAGGTTGGGGGGGCGCAAATTACTTGCCTTGCCCCGGGTGCTGACAACCCACGCTACCCACTGCCCTGCTGTGAAATATTAGATCAAGAATTGTAATTACATGCCCCTGTTGAACAGGGGCAGAAAAACTGGGCCTTTGGTGGTGGTGGTGGTGGTGGTGCTGGTGCCACAACACTGTAAGTCCTCACTCGCTCTTGGTGGGTGCAGAAATGGGCCCTGCTGTGAAATATTAGATCAAGAATTGTAATTACATGCCCCTGTTGAACAGGGGCAGAAAAATTGGGCCTTTGGTGGTGGTGGTGGTGGTGCTGGTGCCACAACACTGCAACCCCTCACAGACACTCTAGTTGGAACGCAGGAACGAGCCCTGCTGCAAAGTATTGCATCAAAAATTGTAATTACACGCCCCTGTTAAACAGGGGCAGAAAAATTGGGCCGTAGGCACTGGTGCTGGTGCCACAACACTGCAACCCCTCACAGACACTCTAGTTGGAACGCAGGAACGAGCCCTGCTGCAAAGTATTGCATCAAAAATTGTAATTACACGCCCCTGTTATACAGGGGCTGAAAAATTGTGCCTTAGGCACTGGTGGTGGCGCCCAGAACCAAAAATGTTCTTACAAGCTATCAGCGTGATGATTGAGGAGGAACAGAATAATTACTCAGGGATAGTCATTCAGCATCAGCATAGGCAGTCTTTGAAGGGATCTGAGATTTCAAAAAAAATTATTCGGTTACATCAGCATCAGGTGATTGGTAGCTGGTGGTGATCCAAGACTGATTCATTTTTATGAAGGTCAGTCGATCGACCGAGTCGGTGGACAGACGCACCCTGTGATCGGTTACCACGCCTCCAACAGCACTGAATGTGCGTTCCGAAAGAACGCTGGATGCAGGACAGGCCAGTAGCTCAATTGCATACTGTGCAAGCTCTGGCCAGTGATCAGTGGCGTAGCGTGGGGGGTGCAGGGGGTGCCGTGGCCCCGGGCGCGATATTTAGGGGGGCGCCAGTATGTGTCACTGGCTGCCTCCTCCTAATTTCTAATTTTGTGTCCCCGGGCTCCGGCCGCCATGTTAAGTGTCCGGTGCCCTGTGATTGGGCGTATGGGGGTCATGTGAGGCGTAGGGCTGGCCTGTCCTCGATCACTCCTGAAGTCCCACCTCCGCACATGACCCCCATACACCCAATCACAGGGCGCTGGATACTGAACATGGCAGCAAGCAGAGCGCAGGGGAGAGAAGAAAGTGAGCCGCTGCTGTGTTCTCCTCCTCATCCAGATCGATGCAGCCAGGATAAGAAGGTGAGTGAGAGTCATGTTACTGGGAGGGGGAGGGAGGGGGCGAGAGAGAGAGACTGTAGGCAGGACAATGTAGTGTAGTATAGTATGGAGGTCAGTGTAGTGGTCACTATGGGGGGTAGTGTAGTGGACAGTATAGTGTAGTATAGTGGTTAGTGTAGTATAGTATAGTGGTTAGTATAGCATAGTGGTTAGTGTAGTATAGTATAGTGGTTAGCATAGTGGTCAGTATAGTGTAGTTTAGTATGGAGGACAGTGTAGTATAGTGGTCAGTGTAGTATGGTGGTCAGTGTAGTATAGTGGTCAGTGTAGTATAGTGGTCAGTGTAGTATGGTGGTCAGTATAGTGTAGTGTAGTGGACAGTGTGGTATGGTGGACAGTGTAGTATGGTGGTCAGTGTAGTATGGTGGTCAGTGTAGTGTAGTATGGTGGTCAGTGTAGTGTAGTATAGTGGACAGTGTAGTATGGTGGTCAGTGTAGTGTAGTATAGTGATCAGTGTAGTATGGTGGTCAGTGTAGTGTAGTATAGTGGTCAGTGTAGTGGACAGCGTAGTATGGTGGTCAGTGTAGTATA
This sequence comes from Lithobates clamitans, assembly GCA_037952925.1. Lineage (NCBI taxonomy): Eukaryota > Metazoa > Chordata > Amphibia > Anura > Ranidae > Lithobates > Lithobates clamitans. Next base: position 615,219 of record JBBGZY010002752.1, on the reverse strand, counting down.
GTGGACAGTGTAGTATAGTGGACAGTGTAGTATGGTGGTCAGTGTAGTATGGTGGTCAGTGTAATATAGTGGACAGTGTAGTATAGTGGACAGAGTAGTATGGTGGACAGTGTAGTATGGTGGACAGTGTAGTATGGTGGAGAGTGTAGTATGATAGTCAGTGTAGTATGGTAGTCAGTGTAGTATGGTGGACAGTGTAGTATGGTGGTCAGTGTAGTATGGTGGTCAGTGTAGTGTAGTATGGTGGTCAGTGTAGTGTAGTATGGTGGTCAGTGTAGTGTAGTATGGTGGTCAGTGTAGTGTAGTATAGTGGACAGTGTAGTATGGTGGTCAGTGTAGGGTAGTATGGTGGTCAGTGTAGTATAGTGGACAGTGTAGTATGGTGGTCAGTGTAGTGTAGTATAGTGGTCAGTGTAGTATAGTGCACAGTGTAGTATAGTGGAAAGTGTAGTATGGTGGTCAGTGTAGTATGGTGGTCAGTGTAGTGTAGTATAGTGGTCAGTGTAGTGGACAGTGTAGTATGGTGGTCAGTGTAGTATGGTGGTCAGTGTAGTGTAGTATGGTGGTCAGTGTAGTGTAGTATAGTGGACAGTGTAGTATGGTGGTCAGTGTAGTGTAGTATGGTGGTCAGTGTAGTATAGTGGACAGTGTAGAGTAGTATAGTGGTCAGTGTAGTATAGTGGACAGTATAGTATAGTGGACAGTGTAGTATAGTGGTCACTGTAGTATGGTGGTCAGTGTAGTATGGTGGTCAGTGTAGTATAGTGGACAGTGTAGTGTAGTATAGTGGACAGTGTAGTATAGTGGTCAGTGTAGTATGGTGGTCAGTATAGTGTAGTATAGTGGACAGTGTAGTATAGTGGTCAGTGTAGTATGGTGGTCAGTATAGTGTAGTATAGTGGACAGTGTAGTATGGTGGTCAATATAGTGTAGTATAGTGGACAGTGTAGCATAGTGGTCAGTGTAGTATAGTGGTCAGTGTAGTATAGTGGTCAGTGTAGTGTAGTGGACAGTGTAGTATAGTGGTCAGTGTAGTATAGTGGTCAGTGTAGTATGGTGGTCAGTGTAGTATAGTGGCCAGTGTAGTATAGTGGTCAGTGTAGTATAGTGGACAGTGTAGTATGGTGGACAGTGTAGTATAGTGGTCAGTGTAGTATAGTGGACAGTGTAGTATGGTGGTCAGTATAGTGGACAGTGTAGTATAGTGGACAGTGTAGTATGGTGGACAGTGTAGTATGGTGGACAGTGTAGTATGGTGGTCAGTATAGTGTAGTATAGTGGACAGTGTAGTATAGTGGACAGTGTAGTATGGTGGACAGTGTAGTATGGTGGACAGTGTAGTATGGTGGACAGTGTAGTATGGTGGACAGTGTAGTATAGTGGTCAGTGTAGTATAGTGGACAGTGTAGTATGGCGGTCAGTATAGTGGACAGTGTAGTATAGTGGACAGTGTAGTATGGTGGACAGTGTAGTATAGTGGTCAGTGTAGTATAGTGGACAGTGTAGTATGGTGGTCAGTATAGTGGACAGTGTAGTATAGTGGACAGTGTAGTATGGTGGACAGTGTAGTATGGTGGACAGTGTAGTATGGTGGTCAGTATAGTGTAGTATAGTGGACAGTGTAGTATAGTGGACAGTGTAGTATGGTGGTCAGTGTAGTATGGTGGTCAGTGTAGTATAGTGGACAGTGTAGTATAGTGGTCAGTGTAGTATGGTGGTCAGTATAATGTAGTATAGTGGTCAGTGTAGTACGGTGGTCAGTATAATGTAGTATAGTGGTCAGTATAGTGTAGTATAGTGGACAGTGTAGTATAGTGGTCAGTGTAGTATGGTGGTCAGTATAGTGTAGTATAGTGGTCAGTGTAGTATAGTGGACATTGTAGTATGGTGGTCAGTATAGTGTAGTATAGTGGACAGTGTAGTATAGTGGACAGTGTAGTATGGTGGTCAGTATAGTGTAGTATAGTGGACAGTGTAGTATGGTGGTCAGTGTAGTATAGTGGACAGTGTAGTATGGTGGTCAGTATAGTGTAGTATGGTGGTCAGTATAGTGTAATATAGTGGTCAGTGTAGTGTAGTATAGTGGTCAGTATAGTGGACAGTGTAGTATGGTGGTCAGTATAGTGTAGTATAGTGGTCAGTGTAGTATGGTGGTCAAGTGTAGTGTAGTATAGTGGACAGTGTAGTATAGTGGTCAGTATACTGAACAGTGTAGTATGGTGGTCAGGGTAGTGGTAAGTGTAATATAGTGGACAGTATAGTATAGTGGTCAGTATAGTGGTCAGTATAGTATAGTGGTCAGTGTAGTGGTCAGTATAGTATAGTGGTCAGTGTAGTGGACAATGTAATGTAGTGGACAGTGTAGTTCTCATTGTAGTGGTCAGTATAGGAATCAGGTAGGTCAGTACTATTGTATTTGAAGGGACTCAGGGATAGCTAAAAGTCCGCAGGTTGGGGGGGGCGCAAATTACTTGCCTTGCCCCGGGTGCTGACAACCCACGCTACGCCACTGCCAGTGATCCATTCTCAAAACCCAGTAACCCAGAGGATTTTCGGTGGGAAAGGTGTCCAAGTCTGATCTTACCCCTAGGTATTCCTGCACCATGTAAAACAGACGGTGCGATGGTTGCTGGAACCGATCATACCTTGGGGCTGCGGACCAAAAAATTGTCTGAACGCATCGGTCAGATGGCCACCTTCTCCACCGCTCCTTCTTTGACTGACCGAAGCCTCAGCAACACGTTGTCCAGAAACAGGAGTTTGTAACCTCCCAGTCTCTGGGAACGCATTGCACAGACCTTTCTGCAAGGCCTCCCGAAGATGTTTCATCCTCTGCTCCCTCTGCGATGGCAAGATAAGGTCCGAAACCTTACCCTTGTAACGTGGATCAAGGAGGCTTGCCAGCCAGTATTGGTCCTTCTCCTTGATACCACGAATACGAGGATCCTTACGCAGGCTTTGCAGGATCAGGGAGGCCATGCAGCGTAGGTTTGCTGAGGCATTTGGTCCGGAGTCCTCTGGGTCACTAAGGACGACATGGTCCATAGCCACCTCCTCCCAGCCACGTACAAGTCCATGTGTTTCTTAGGACTGATTCCTTAAAGACTGCTGCTGATGCTGAGTGCCAGGCTCCACCTCCATACTGACACAATCTTCCTCCTCCTCCTCCTCCTCCTCCTCGTCCTCTTCCTGTGTGATCGGCGGGCACGCAGGAACACTGTCTGGATAAAGGGGGCCTTGAGAGCTAAGGAAGTCCTCCTCTTCCTGCCTCTGTTCTGCCTCAAGTGCCCTGTCCATTATTCCACGCAGCGTGTGCTCCAACAGGTGGACAAGGGGGACAGTGTCACTGATGCATGCACTGTCACTGCTCACCATCCTCGTGGCCTCCTCAAATGGTGACAGGACAGTGCATGCATCCCTGATCATGGCCCACTGGCGTAGGAAAAAAAAAAACAAGCTCCCCTGACCCTGTCCTGGTGCCATAGTCGCACAGGTACTCATTGATGGCCCTCTGCTGTGTGTGCAGCCGCTGCAGCATGGCCAACGTTGAGTTCCACCTGGTGGGCATGTCACAGATTAGGCGGTTCTTGGGCAGGTTAAACTCCTTTTGGAGGTCTGCCAGCCGAGCACTGGCATTATATGACCGGCGGAAATGCACACAGACTTTCCTGGCCTGCCTTAGGACATCCTGTAAGCCCGGGTACCTGCCCAAGAACCACTGCACCACCAAGTTAAGGATGTGAGCCAAACAGGGCACATGGGTCATTTGTCCCTGTCGGAGGGCAGAGAGGAGGTTGGTGCCATTGTCGCAAACCACCATTCCTGCCTTAAGTTGGCGTGGCATCAACCACCTCTGAACCTGCCCCTGCAGAGCTGACAGAACCTCTGCCCCAGTGTGGCTCCTGTCCCCCAAGCACACCAGCTCAAGCACCCAATGGCATCTTTTGGCCTGCGTACTTGCATAGCCCCTTGAACGGCTATGGAGCACCGCTGGTTCCGAGGACAATGCACAGGAAGAGGCCATGGAGGAAGAAGAAGAGGAGGGGGTGGAGGAGAGAGGTGTGTCACAATCATTAGCATTTTGGAGGCGTGGTGGCGGAACAACCTCCAACACTACTGCACCTTGTCCTGCATCCTTCCCAGCTGCCAGCAGAGTCACCCAATGCGCGGTGAAACTTAGGTAACGTCCCTGTCCATGCCTGCTGGACCATGAGTCTGCGGTAATATGCACCTTACCGCTGACCGCCCTGTCCAGCGAGGCATGGACATTGCCTTCCACATGCCGGTAGAGAGCCAGAATCGCCTTCCGTGAGAAAAAGTGGCGTTTGGGTACCTTCCACTGAGGAACCGCACATTCCACAAACTCACGGAAGGGGGCAGAGTCTACCAACTGAAAAGGCAGCAGTTGAAGTGCTAGCAATTTTGCCAAGGTAGCATTCAAACGCTGGGCATGTGGATGGCTGGGAGCAAACTTCTTTCTGCGGTGCAGCAGCTGGGACAGGGAAATTTGCCTGGTACAATCTGACGTCGGTGTACCAAAAGCAGATTGCCCACAAGTACTTGGCTGTGACACACCTAATTCTACACCTTCATTCCTCTCAGTGCAGGTCTCAGAGAGGACTGAAGGTATAGTGAGGTTGGAGATCTCAGCTGATGAGGAGCAAGGAGAGGTCCTCTTTGTTCTTTGGTGTGGGTCTTTTAGATACGCTTGCCAACGAACTGCATGGCAGGTCAACATATGTCTGGTCAAGCATGTGGTACCCAAGCGGGAGATGTTTTGGCCACGCGAGATACGCTTGAAACATATGTTGCAAATAGCAGCGGTGCGATCTGATGCACTCGTCTCAAAAAAGGCCCACACCAAAGAACTTTTTGAATAATGCGCAGAGACTGCAGCGCCCTGCACATGTGGAGCTTTGGGGTGTGATGCAGTCAATGTGCTGCCCTTAGGCTGGCCCCTGGAGGGCATCCTGCCTCGTTGGTGATGTGCCGCCTCCGCCTCCTCCTCCTCCTCCTCTCTCCTATCAGGCACCCACGTTGAGTCAGTGACCTCATCATCCCCTCCCTCCTCATCACTGGAGCAAACCTGGCAGTATGCTGCAGCAGGGGGAGCATGACTGCCAGATTGCTGTCCTTCTTGGGCACCCCCTCTGTCTGTGCTCATGTTACTGCCTTCATCGAGCTCAGTATCATCATCAGAGCCTTCCAAACGCTGGGCATCCTCCTGGAGCATGTACCCAACACTGTAGTCAAACAGTTCGAGGGACTCCTCAGGAGGACATGGTGGGGCTAGGGAAGGAGTCACTGATGACATTGAGCCGAGGGAAGAGGCCGCTGCTTTGCCAAAGTACCCTGGGCATGGGTGAGAGAGGATGAGGAGGATGAGGACGGCTTGGTCATCCACTCGACCAAGTCTTCCGCATATTGCGGCTCAACACGGCCAGCTGCCGAAAAAAAGGCCAAGCATGTCCCATGGCCACGTGCTGATGAGGATGCACCGTCTCCACGACCAGCACTAGACACAGAGCCTGCTTGCCCTCTCTTATTGGCTTGTGACTGTCTGCCTCTCCTTCTTGGCCTTCTAGACATACTAATGGCCTGTAGCTGCACTAAGCTGGGATATAAATCAACTGCCTGCCTGTAGTATGAGAACACCACCAACCTTCTACAGGTAGCTTTAGCTGAACACTGTGCAGAGCTCGCAAAAAACTAACTTGTAGCTTTTTTAGCTGCCTGCGGTAGTGATAGGATCAGGAAAACACCACCAACCTTCTACAGGTAGCTTTAGGTGAACACTGTGCAGAGCTCGCAAAAAAATAACTTGTAGGTTTAGCTGAACACTGTGAGGTGGACACACCACACTAACTTGTAGTTTTAGCTGAACACTGTGAGCAGGACGCTCAGCACTAACTTGTAGTTTTAGCTGAACACTGTGAGCAGGACACACTACACTAACTTGTAGCTTTAGATGAACACTGTGCAGAGGTCTCACTACACCAACTTGTAGGTTTAGCTGAACACTGTGAGCAGGACGCACCCCACTAACTTGTAGGTTTAGCTGAACACTGTGAGCAGGACGCACTGCACTAACTGTAAATAGTCTAGCTGCCTGACTGTGGTACTAATAGGATCAAAATAACACCAGCAATTTTATTCAGGTAGCTGTAAATACTGTAACAAGACAAGCCTGCCTGTCAGTAAGAAGATAACAGGAACGGATCTAGCTGAACACTGTGAGCAGGACGCACTGCACTAACTTGTAGCTTTAGATGAACACTGTGTAGAGGTCTCACTACACCAACTTGTAGGTTTACCTGAACACTGTGAGCAGGACGCACCACACTAAGTTGTAGTTTTAGCTGAACACTGAGCAGGACGCACCGCACTAACTTATAGTTTTAGCTAAAAACTGTGAGCAGGACGTACTGCACTAACTTGTAGCTTGAGATGAACACTGTGCAGAGGTCTCACTACACTAACTTGTAGTCTTAGCTGAACACTGTGAGCAGGACGCACAGCGCTAACTTGTAGTTTTAGCTGAACACTGTGAGCAAAACGCACTGCACTAACTTGTAGCTTGAGATGAACACTGTGCAGAGGTCTCACTACACCAACTTGTAGTTTTAGCTGAACACTGTGAGCAGGACGCACTGCACTAACTTGTAGTTTTAGCTGAACACTGTGCAGAGTTCTCACTACACCAACATGTAGGTTTAGCTGAACACTGTGAGCAGGACGCACTGCACTAACTGTAAATAGTCTATTTGCCTGACTCTGGTACTAATAGGATCAAAAGAACACCAGTAATTTTATTCAGGTAGCTGTAAATACTGTAACAAGACAAGCCTGCCTGTCAGTAAGAAGAAAACAGGAACGGATCTAGCTGAACACTGTGAGCAGGACGCACTGCACTAACTTGTAGCTTTAGATGAACACTGTGCAGAGGTCTCACTACACCAAATTGTAGGTTTAGCTGAACACTGTGAGCAGGACGCACCACACTAACTTGTAGGTTTAGCTGAACACTGTGAGGTGGACGCACCACACTAACTTGTAGGTTTAGCTGAACACTGTGAGCCGGACGCACTGCACTAACTGTAAATAGTCTAGCTGCCTGACTGTGGTACTAATAGGATCAAAAGAACACCAGTAATTTTCTTCAGGTAGCTGTAAAAACTGTTACAAGACAAGCCTGCCTGTCAGTAAGAAGATAACAGGAACGGATCTAGCTAAACTGAATACAGTGTATATATATATATATATATATACACAACACCTGGGATGCATATATACACACAATACACTGTAAGTGCAGCTAAACTGACTGACTGTTCTGCCTAATCTATCTAACTCAAATCAAATGTCACTGTCTGTCTCTCTCTCTCTCTCTCAATGAACGCCGGAACACACACTACACAGGGCCGCCGTGCAGGCAGCTTTATATAGTGTGGGGCGTGTACTAAATCCCCTGAGCCATAATTGGCCAAAGCCTCCTTGGCTTTGGCCAATTACGGCTCTCTGTTCAGACGGCGCTGTGATTGGCCAAGCATGCGGGTCATAGTGCATGCTTGGCCAATCATCAGCCAGCAATGCACTGCGATGCCGCAGTGAATTATGGGCCGTGACGCGCCACACGAATTTGGCGCGAACGGCCCATATTGTTCGCAATTCGGCGAACGGGCGAACAGACGATGTTCGAGTCGAACATGGGTTCGACTCGAACACGAAGCTCATCCCTACTATAGACACCCCCCAGGTACGATATTTAAAGGAATATTTCACTTTTTTTTTACTTTAAGCATCATTAAAATCACTGCTCCCGAAAAAACGTCAGTTTTTAAAAGTTTTTTTTGCATTGATACATGTCCCCTGGGGTAGGACCCGGGTCCCCAAACACTTTTTAGGACAATACCATGCAAATTAGCCTTTAAAATTAGCATTTTTGATTTCAAACGTCCGAGTCCCATAGACGTCAATGGGGTTCTAACGTTCGTGCAAATTTTCGGTCCGTTCGCAGGTTCTGGTGCGAACCGAACCGGGGAGTGTTCGGCTCATCCCTACTCCTGTTGCCTGATTGGACGCGTGACCAGAGCCTGAGCAGATGACCACATTTGCCCCAAAGCCTGACCCACGTACAAGACACAGGGGATCCCAGAACGACCGGCGACTACTACAACTCACCACGTCATCTCCAACAATGTCTACATGTCAAGCTGTGTTTTACTTTTTATGGACTAAGAAGAAGATCAGGAATCATCGAGGGACACATGGGATCATATGACAAGAGGAGGGACTGTTGTGGAAAATTTTATGATTAATGTATTGTCATAAGAATCTCCCGGTGTCTGTTCTTTTGCAGCCTGCTCTAAAGAGCTAACTGGGGCAGACTGACGCTGGTTGAGACCTGTTAGGTAGTGGAAAACTTCCTGGTGTTTGGAGAGAGGTGTTTGAGGAGAGAAGACATGTCCGCCAGCAAAGGGCCCCTGTGCAATGCACAGAACGATCGTCTGGTGGGGGTGCGTTCGCTCTGCAAAGACATTATCGGTTTAGAGGTGTTTTGCTCTTGTCACCCCTGGTATGCCTGATCAACATGTTTGGGGTGCCATGACGTACACCTGCAGATAATCTCTCATGCACAAGGAACTCTAGTCATCGTATTTAGTTATTGTATATTGTATCATGTCCTGTAGTAATTGGTGGTTGTTTTGTGTTCTGTTGTTAAATCCTTATATGGTCATTCACATCCTGTGAGGTCATATCCTGTGGGGTCACAAGCTTTGTAAGAGGTGTTTGGCTGTTGGAAGCCGAACCCTCGAGTTTTGGGACTTCCTGTTATGCTAATAAAGAGTCAGCACATGGCTGAGCAGGCAGTCTTGCTGAGATGAGAATGTAAGAAGCATGTGTAGTGTCTATTTGTAAGCATGGGGCACACACCAGAGGATGAGCTACAGCAGAAGGAAAGACATATGATCAAAAGGTGAGATGCATTTATATCATTAGACGAAATTGTTATTATGATTAGAAATAGGAGATTTGGCTGTGTGCTCTGCGTACAACCAAATTTCCATGACAACTCACACCAGCGCTGCACCCATACCTTTTTCCACTTGTTTGAGTTTTGTATTTAGACTTCTGGTGCTGGCAGCTTTTTTTGTATTGGTTTCATTTCTAGTTTCTTATATTTGTTTCTAGCTCAGCGTTACCCTTCTGGCTTTTTTACTACTATTGTACTATCAGATTACATAGTGTATGGTCTCGCTGAAAGAAATTTTTCTGTGAGAGCTGAGAATGGTCTTCCCCATTAGGGAGATTCCTCCTCTATATTTGCCCTGGTGACTAGGGATGAGCTTCGAGTTGGAGTCGAACATTGGCTGTTTGCCAGTTCGCTGAACAGTGAACAATTTGGGGTGTTCACGGCAAATTCGAAATCCGCGGAACACATTTTAAAAGTCTATGGGAGAAATCAAAAGTGCTCATTTTAAAGGTTTATGTGCATGGTATTGTCATAAAAAGTGTTTGGGGACCTGGGTCCTGCCCCAGGGGACATGGATCAATGCAAAAAAAGTTTTAAAAACGGCCGTTTTTTCGGGAGCAGTGATTTTAATAATGCTTAAAGTGAAACAATAAAAGTGTAATATCCCTTTAAATTTTGTAGCTGGGGGGAGTCTATAGTATGCCTGTAAGGGGTCGCATGTTGCCCGTGTTCCTTCCCAAAAAGAAAAAAAGTCATTTAAAACTACTCGCGGCTATTATTAATTATTTCAGACTGTTCTAAACACGGGAAACATGCGCCCCTTTACAGGCATACTATAGACACCCCCCAAGTATGAAATTTAAAGGAATATTACACTTTTATTGTTTGACTTTAAGCATTATTAAAATCACTGCTCCTGAAAAAATGGCCGCTTTTAAAACTTTTTTTGCATTGATCCATGTCCCCTGGGGCAGGACCCGGGTTTGATTATTCATGTTCGTGTCCCATAGACTTTAACGGTGTTCGCGTGTTCGAACAAACTTTTTTCCTGTTTGCATGTTCTGGTGCGAACCAAACAGGGGGGTGTTCAGCTCATCCCTACTGGTGACCATGATCATTGAAAGTAACTTTGCAAAATTTTGGGTTGTCACCAGAACAGGAATAGAGGGAAAATCTTCCAATGGGGCCACCGAGGATATTCTCTCACATCCTGTTTAGGATATAGAACAGGAAGTAAAGGGAAATCTTACCAATAGGATGTAGCCCCTCCCCCTTATTTTATCCAAAAACATTAACAGAAAAGGTTTTGCCTTTAGTTCTCATTTATTGAATTTGTAATTTTCATTTATTATTAATTTTCACTCCTTTGTATTTTATACGGTGAATTTGGTTGTTGCCGGGAAACGTAGCGGAACCTTCCGACCTTCCGTAGCCGGCCTCACTTTTGGGGTTGAGGGTAATAAAATTTGGGGAGGGGAGAACCCCGAAACCCCCCCACATTTTTCATATTGGAATTTTCTGTCTCGTACATTATTTGAACATTCAGAATCCTTCATCAAACTTGACGCATCGAGGAATAGAACAATTTCAGTGCAAAATCCTGAGAAGACACAAAGTATCATTTCTCCAATCTACTGAATAAACAATGTTACATTGCACCCTTTTCATCCACCGAGCCTGGGAACTGCAACATAGAAAGGGGGCTTCTCTGCTGAAGAGTTCACCTGGGGTCAAAGAACAATGACACCCTGACACTTGGAGGGCGCAGAACAATGACACCCTGACACTTGGGGGGCCCAGAACAATGACACCCTGACACTTGGGGGTCCCAGAACAATGACACCCTGACACTTGGGGGTCCCAGAACAATGACACCCTAACACTTGGCGGTCCCAGAAATATGATAACCTAACATTTGGGGGTCCCAGAACAATGACACCTTGACACTTGGGGGCCCCAGAACATTGACACCATAACACTTGGGGGTCCCAGAACAACGACACCCTGACACTTGGGGGTCCCAGAACAATGACACCCTAACACTTGGGGGTCCCAGAACAATGACACCCTGACACTTAGGGGTCCCAGAACAATGAAAACCTAACACTTGGCGGTCCCAGAAATATGATAACCTAACATTTGGGGGTCCCAGAACAATGACACCTTGACACTTGGGGGCCCCAGAACATTGACACCATAACACTTGGGGGTCCCAGAACAACGACACCCTGACACTTGGGGGTCCCAGAACAATGACACCCTGACACTTGGGGGCCCCAGAAGAATGACACCCTGACATATGGGGGTCCCAGAACAATGACACCCTGACACTTGGGGGCCCCAGAACAATGACACCCTGACACTTGGGGGCCCCAGAACAATGACACCCTGACACTTGGGGGGCACAGAACAATGACACCCTGACACTTGGAGGGTGCAGAATAATGACACCCTGACACTTGGGGGCCCCAAAACAATGACACCCTGACACTTGGGGGTCCCAGAACAAGGACACCCTGACACTTGGGGGTCCCATAACAATGACACCATAACACTTGGGGGCCCCAGAACAATGACACCCTGACACTTGGGGGTCCCAGAACAATGACACCATAACACTTGGGGGCCCCAGAACAACGACACCCTGACACTTGGGGGTCCCAGAACAATGACACCCTAACACTTGGGGGTCCCAGAACAATGACACCCTGACACTTGGGGGCCCCAGAAGAATGACACCCTGACATATGGGGGTCCCAGAACAATGACACCCTGACACTTGGGGGCCCCAGAAGAATGACACCCTGACACTTGGGGGCCCCAGAAGAATGACACCCTGACATATGGGGGTCCCAGAACAATGACACTATGACACTTGGGGGTCCCAGAACAATGACACCCTGACACTTGGGGGGTGCCGAACAATGACACCCTGACACTTGGGGGGCACAGAACAATGACACCATGACACTTGGAGGGTGCAGAATAATGACACACTGACACTTGGGGGCCCCAAAACAATGACACCCTGACACTTGGGGGTCCCAGAACAATGACACCCTGACACTTGGGGGGCACAGAACAATGACACCATGACACTTGGAGGGTGCAGAATAATGACACCCTGACACTTGGAGGGTGCAGAATAATGACACCCTAACACTTGGGGGTCCCAGAACAATGACACCCTGACACTTGGGGGCCCCAGAAAAATGACACCCTGACATATGGGGGTCCCAGAACAATGACACCGTGACACTTGGGGGTACCAGAACAATGACACCATAACACTTGGGGTCCCAGAACAATGACACCCTGACACTTGGGGGGTGTCGAACAATGACACCCTGACACTTGGGGGCCCCTGAACAATGACACCCTGACACTTGGGGGCCCCAGAACATTGACACCATAACACTTGGGGGTCCCAGAACAACGACACCCTGACACTTGGGGGTCCCAGAACAATGACACCCTAACACTTGGGGGTCCCAGAACAATGACACCCTGACACTTGGGGGCCCCAGAAGAATGACACCCTGACATATGGGGGTCCCAGAACAATGACACTTGGGGGTCCCAGAACAATGACACCCTGACACTTGGGGGGTGCCGAACAATGACACCCTGACACTTGGGGGGCACAGAACAATGACACCATGACACTTGGAGGGTGCAGAATAATGACACACTGACACTTGGGGGCCCCAAAACAATGACACCCTGACACTTGGGGGTCCCAGAACAATGACACCCTGACACTTGGGGGGCACAGAACAATGACACCATGACACTTGGAGGGTGCAGAATAATGACACCCTGACACTTGGAGGGTGCAGAATAATGACACCCTAACACTTGGGGGTCCCAGAACAATGACACCCTGACACTTGGGGGCCCCAGAAAAATGACACCCTGACATATGGGGGTCCCAGAACAATGACACCGTGACACTTGGGGGTACCAGAACAATGACACCATAACACTTGGGGTCCCAGAACAATGACACCCTGACACTTGGGGGGTGTCGAACAATGACACCCTGACACTTGGGGGCCCCTGAACAATGACACCCTGACACTTGGGGGCCCCAGAACATTGACACCATAACACTTGGGGGTCCCAGAACAACGACACCCTGACACTTGGGGGTCCCAGAACAATGACACCCTAACACTTGGGGGTCCCAGAACAATGACACCCTGACACTTGGGGGCCCCAGAAGAATGACACCCTGACATATGGGGGTCCCAGAACAATGACACTATGACACTTGGGGGTCCCAGAACAATGACACCCTGACACTTGGGGGGTGCCGAACAATGACACCCTGACACTTAGGGTGTCATTGTTCTGGGGCCCCCAAGTGTCAGGGTGTCATTGTTCTGGGGCCCCCGACACTTGGGGGCCCCAGAACAATGACACCCTGACACTTGGGGGGCACAGAACAATGACACCATGACACTTGGATTGTGCAGAATAATGACACCCTGACACTTGGGGGCCCCAAAACAATGACACCCTGACACTTGGGGGTCCAAGAACAATGACACCCTGACACTTGGGGGTCACAGAACAATGAAACGCTGACACTTGGGGGTCCCAGAACAATGACATCCTGACACTTGGGGGTCCCAGAACAATGACACCCTAACACTTGGGGGTCCCAGAACAATGACACCCTGACACTTGGGAGCCCCAGAAAAATGACACCCTGACATATGGGGGTCCCAGAACAATGACACCATGACACTTGGGGTCCCAGAACAATGACACCCTGAAACTTGGGGGGTGTCGAACAATGACACCCTGACACTTGGGGGCCCCTGAACAATGACACCCTGACACTTTGGGGCCCCAGAACATTGACACCATAACACTTGGGGGTCCCAGAACAACGACACCCTGACACTTGGGGGTCCCAGAACAAAGACACCCTAACACTTGGGGGTCCCAGAACAATGACACCCTGACACTTGGGGGCCCCAGAAGAATGACACCCTGACATATGGGGGTCCCAGAACAATGACACTTGGGGGCCCCAGAACAATGACACCCTGACACTTGGGGGCCCCAGAACAATGACACCCTGACACTTGGGGGGCACAGAACAATGACACCCTGACACTTGGAGGGTGCAGAATAATGACACCCTGACACTTGGGGGTCCCAGAACAATGACACCCTGACACTTGGGGGCCCCAGAACATTGACACCATAACACTTGGGGGCCCCAGAACAATGACACCCTGACACTTGGGGGTCCCAGAACATTGACACCCTAACACTTGGGGGTCCCAGAACAATGACACCCTGACACTTGGGGGCCCCAGAAGAATGACACCCTGACATATGGGGGTCCCAGAATAATGACACTATGACACTTGGGGGTCCCAGAACAATGACACCCTGACACTTGGGGGGTGCCGAACAATGGCACCCTGACACTTAGTGTGTCATTTTTCTGGGGCCCCCAAGTGTCAGGGTGTCATTGTTCTGGGGCCCCCGACACTTGGGGGCCCCAGAACAATGACACCCTGACACTTGGGGGTCCCAGAACAATGACACCCTAACACTTGGGGGTCCCAGAACAATGACACCCTGACACTTGGGGGCCCCAGAAAAATGACACCCTGACACTTGGGGGGCACAGAACAATGACACCATGACACTTGGAGGGTGCAGAATAATGACACCCTGACACTTGGGGGCCCCAAAACAATGACACCCTGACAATTGGGGGTCCCAGAACAATGACACCCTGACACTTGGGGGTCACAGAACAATGAAACGCTGACACTTGGGGGTCCCAGAACAATGACATCCTGACACTTGGGGGTCCCAGAACAATGACACCCTAACACTTGGGGGTCCCAGAACAATGACACCCTGACACTTGGGGGCCCCAGAAAAATGACACCCTGACATATGGGGGTCCCAGAACAATGACACCATGACACTTGGGGTCCCAGAACAATGACACCCTGACACTTGGGGGGTGTCGAACAATGACACCCTGGCACTTGGGGGCCCCAGAACAATGACACCCTGACACTTGGGCGTCCCAGAACAATGACACCCTGACACTTGGGGGCCCCAGAACAATGACACCCTGACACTTGGGGGCGCCAGAACAATGAAACTCTGACACTTGGGGGTCCCAGAACAATGACATCCTGACACTTGGGGGCCCCATAACAATGACACCCTGACACTTGGGGGCCCCAGAACAATGACACCCTGACACTTGGGGGCCCCAGAATAATTACACTCCAACACTTGGGGGGCAATAAACAATGACACCCTGACACTTGGGGGTCCCAGAACAATGACACCATAACACTTGGGGATCCTAGAACAATGACACCCTGACACTTGGGGGGTGCAGAACAATGACACCCTGACACTTGGGGGTCACAGAACCATGACACCCTGACCCTTGGAGGATGCAGAATAATGACACCCTGACACTTGGGGGTCCTAGAACAATGACACCCTGACACTTGGGGGGTGCAGAACAATGACACCCTGACACTTGGGGGTCACAGAACCATGACACCCTGACCCTTAGAGGATGCAGAACAATGACACCCTGACACTTGGGGGCCCAGAACAATGACACCATAACACTTGGGGGTCCCAGAACAATGAAACCCTGACACTTGGGGGTCCCAGAACAATGACATCCTGACACTTGGGGGCCCCATAACAATGACACCCTGACACTTGGGGGCCCCAGAACAATGACACCCTGACACTTGGGGGCCCCAGAATAATTACACTCCAACACTTGGGGGGCAATAAACAATGACACCCTGACACTTGGGGGTCCCAGAACAATGACACCCTAGCACTTGGGGGTCCCAGAACAATGACACCCTGACACTTGGGGGCCCCAGAACATTGACACCCTAACACTTTGGGGGCACAGAACAATGACACCCTGACACTTGGGGGCCCCAGAACATTGACACCCTAACACTTTGGGGGTCCCAGAACAATGACACCATGACACTTGGGGGTACCAGAACAATGACACCATAACACTTGGGGGTCCCAGAACAATGACACCATGACACTTGGGGGTCCCAGAACAATGACACCCTAACACTTGGGGGTCCCAGAACAATGACACCCTGACACTTGGGTGCCCCAGAAAAATGACACCCTGACAGATGGGGGTCCCAGAACAATGACACCATGACACTTGGGGGTACCAGAACAATGACACCATAACACTTGGGGGTCCTAGAACAATGACACCCTGACACTTGGGGGGTGCAGAACAATGACACCCTGACACTTGGGGGTCACAGAACCATGACACCCTGACCCTTGGAGGATGCAGAATAATGACACCCTGACACTTGGGGGTCCTAGAACAATGACACCCTGACACTTGGGGGGTGCAGAACAATGACACCCTGACACTTGGGGGTCACAGAACCATGACACCCTGACCCTTAGAGGATGCAGAACAATGACACCCTGACACTTGGGGGCCCAGAACAATGACACCATAACACTTGGGGGTCCCAGAACAATGAAACCCTGACACTTGGGGGCCCCAGAACAATGACACCCTGACACTTGGGGGGGCCCAGAACAATGACACCCTGACACTTGGGGACCCCAGAATAATTACACTCCAACATTTGGGGGACAATAAACAATGACAACCTGACACTTGGGGGTGCAGAACAATGACACCCTGACACTTGGGGGTCCCAGAACAATGACACCCTAACACTTGGGGGTCCCAGAACAATGACACCCTGACACTTGGGGGTCCCAGAACAATGACACCCTGACACTTGGGGGTCCCAGAACAATGACACCCTGACACTTGGGGGCCCCAGAACAATGACACCCTGACACTTGGGGGCCTCCGAACATTGACACCCTAACACTTGGGGGGCACAGAACAATGACACCCTGACACTTAGGGGTCCCAGAACAATGACACCCTGACACTTGGGCGGCACAGAACAATGACACCCTGACACTTGGGGGCCCCAGAACATTGACACCCTAACACTTGGGGGGCACAGAACAATGACACCCTGACACTTAGGGGTCCCAGAACAATGACACCCTGACACTTGGGGGGTGCAGAACAATGACACCCTGACACTTGGGGGTCCCAGAACAACGACACCCTGACACTTGGGGGCCCCAGAACATTGACACTATAACACTTGGGGGTCCCAGAACAACGACACCCTGACACTTGGGGGTCCCAGAACAATGACACCCTAACACTTGGGGGTCCCAGAACAATGACACCCTGACACTTGGGGGCCCCAGAAGAATGACACCCTGACATATGGGGGTCCCAGAACAATGACACCATGACACTTGGGGGTCCCAGAACAATGACACCCTGACACTTGGGGGCCCCAGAACAATGACACCCTGACACTTGGGGGCCCCAGAACAATGACACCCTGACACTTGGGGGGCACAGAACAATGACACCCTGACACTTGGAGGGTGCAGAATAATGACACCCTGACACTTGGGGGCCCCAAAACAATGACACCCTGACACTTGGGGGTCCCAGAACAAGGACACCCTGACACTTGGGGGCCCCAGAACAATGACACCCTGACACTTGGGGGTCCCAGAACAATGACACTATAACACTCGGGGGCCCCATAACAACGACACCCTGACACTTGGGGGTCCCAGAACAATGACACCCTAACACTTGGGGGTCCCAGAACAATGACACCCTGGCACTTGGGGGCCCCAGAAGAATGACACCCTGACATATGGGGGTCCCAGAACAATGACACCCTGACACTTGGGGGCCCCAGAAGAATGACACCCTGACACTTGGGGGCCCCAGAAGAATGACACCCTGACATATGGGGGTCCCAGAACAATGACACTATGACACTTGGGGGTCCCAGAACAATGACACCCTGACACTTGGGGGGTGCCGAACAATGACACCCTGACACTTGGGGGGCACAGAACAATGACACCATGACACTCGGAGGGTGCAGAATAATGACACCCTGACACTTGGAGGGTGCAGAATAATGACACCCTGACACTTGGGGGCCCCAAAACAATTCACCCTGACACTTGGGGGTCCCAGAACAATGACACCCTGACACTTGGGGGTCACAGAACAATGAAACGCTGACACTTGGGGGTCCCAGAACAATGACATCCTGACACTTGGGGGTCCCAGAACAATGACACCCTAACACTTGGGGGTCCCAGAACAATGACACCCTGACACTTGGGGGCCCCAGAAAAATGACACCCTGACATATGGGGGTCCCAGAACAATGACACCATAACACTTGGGGTCCCAGAACAATGACACCCTGACACTTGGGGGGTGTCGAACAATGACACCCTGACACTTGGGGGCCCCAGAACATTGACACCATAACACTTGGGGGTCCCAGAACAACGACACCCTGACACTTGGGGGTCCCAGAACAATGACACCTTAACACTTGGGGGTCCCAGAACAATGACACCCTGACACTTGGGGGCCCCAGAAGAATGACACCCTGACATATGGGGGTCCCAGAACAATGACACTATGACACTTGGGGGTCCCAGAACAATGACACCCTGACACTTGGGGGGTGCCGAACAATGACATCCTGACACTTGGGAGCCCCAGAAAAATGACACCCTGACATATGGGGGTCCCAGAACAATGACACCATGACACTTGGGGGTACCAGAACAATGACACCATAACACTTGGGGTCCCAGAACAATGACACCCTGACACTTGGGGGGTGTCAAACAATGACACCCTGACACTTGGGGGCCCCTGAACAATGACACCCTGACACTTGGGGGCCCCAGAACAATGACACCCTGACACTTGGGGGCCCCAGAACAATGACACCCTGACACTTGGGGGCCCCAGAACAATGACACCCTGACACTTGGGGGCCCCAGAACAATGACACCCTGACACTTGGGGGGCACAGAACAATGACACCCTGACACTTGGGGGCCCCAGATCATTGACACCATAACACTTGGGGGCCCCAGAACAACGACACCCTGACACTTGTGGGTCCCAGAAAGATGACACCCTAACACTTGGGGGTCCCAGAACAATGACACCCTAACACTTGGGGGCCCCAGAAGAATGACACCCTGACATATGGGGGTCCCAGAACAATGACACTATGACACTTGGGGGTCCCAGAACAATGACACCCTGACACTTGGGGGGTGCCGAACAATGACACCCTGACACTTAGGGTGTCATTTTTCTGGGGCCCCCAAGTGTCAGGGTGTCATTGTTCTGGGGCCCCCGACACTTGGGGGCCCCAGAACAATGACACCCTGACACTTGGGGGGCACAGAACAATGACACCATGACACTTGGAGGGTGCAGAATAATGACACCCTGACACTTGGGGGCCCCAAAACAATGACACCCTGACACTTGGGGGTCCCAGAACAATGACACCCTGACACTTGGGGGTCACAGAACAATGAAACGCTGACACTTGGGGGTCCCAGAAAAATGACATCCTGACACTTGGGGGTCCCAGAACAATGACACCCTAAAACTTGGGGGTCCCAGAACAATGACACCCTGACACTTGGGGGCCCCAGAAAAATGACACCCTGACATATGGGGGTCCCAGAACAATGACACCATGACACTTGGGGGTACCAGAACAATGACACCATAACACTTGGGGGTCCTAGAACAATGACACCCTGACACTTGGGGGGTGCAGAACAATGACACCCTGACACTTGGGGGTCACAGAACCATGACACCCTGACCCTTGGAGGATGCAGAACAATGACACCCTGACACTTGGGGGGCACAGAACAATGACACCATAACACTTGGGGGGCCCAGAACAATGACACCCTGACACTTGGGGACCCCAGAATAATTACACTCCAACATTTGGGGGACAATGAACAATGACACCCTAACATTGGGGGTCCCAGAACAATGACACCCTGACACTTGGGGGCCCCAGAACATTGACACCCTAACACTTGGGGGGCACAGAACAATGACACCCTGACACTTAGGGGTCCCAGAACAATGACACCCTGACACTTGGAAGGCACAGAACAATGACACACTGACACTTGGGGGGTGCAGAATAATTACACTCCAACACTTGGGGGGCAATGAACAATGACACCCTGACACTTGGGGGGTGCAGAACAATGACACCCTGACACTTGGGGTCCCAGAACAACGACACCCTGACACTTGGGGGCCCCAGAACATTGACACTATAACACTTGGGGGTCCCAGAACAATGACACCCTGACACTTGGGGGTCACAGAACAATGACACCCTAACACTTGGGGGCCCCAGAACAATGACAGTCTGACACTTGGGGGGCACAGAACAATGACACCCTGACACTTGGGGGGCACAGAACAATGACACCCTGACACTTGGGGGGCACAGAACAATGAGACCCTGACACTTGGGGGCCCCAGAACAATGACACCATGACACTTGGGGGTACCAGAACAATGACACCATAACACCTGGGGGTTCCAGAACAATGAAACGCTGACACTTGGGGGGCCCCAGAACAATGACACCCTGACACTTGGGGGGCGCAGAACAATGACACTCTGACACTTGGGGGTCCCAGAACAATGACACCCTAACACTTGGGGGTCCCAGAACAATGACACCCTAAAACTTGGGGGCCCCAGAAAATTGACACTCTGACACTTGGGGGGCACAGAACAATGAAACACCCTGACACTTGGGGGGCACAGAACAATGACACCCTGACACTTGGAGGGCACAGAACAATGACACCCTGACACTTGGGGGCCCCAGAACAATGACACCCTGACACTTGGAGGGCGCAGAACAATGACACCTTGACACTTGGGGGCACCAGAACAATGACACCATAACACTTGGGGGTCCCAGAACAATGACACCCTGACACTTGGGGGTCCCAGAACAATGACACCCTAACACTTGGGGGCCCCAGAACAATGACACCCTGACACTTGGGGGGCACAGAACAATGACACCCTGACACTTGGGGGCCCAGAACAATGACACCATAACACTTGGGGGTCCCAGAACAATGACACCCTGACACTTGGGGGTCCCAGAACAATGACACCCTAACACTTGGGGGCCCCAGAACAATGACACCCTGACACTTGGGGGGCACAGAACAATGACACCCTGACACTTGGGGGCCCCAGAACAATGACACCCTAACACTTGGGGGCCCCAGAACAATGACACCCTGACACTTGGGGGCCCAGAACAATGACACCCTGACACTTGGGGGCCCCAGAACAGAATAATTACACTCCAACACTTGGGGGGCAATGAACAATGATACCCTGACACTTGGGGGGGACAGAACAATGACACCCTGACACTTGGGGGTCCCAGAACAATGACACCCTGACACTTGGGGGCCCCAGAACATTGACACCATAACACTTGGGGGTCCCAGAACAATGACACCCTGACACTTGGGGGTCCCAGAACAATGACACCCTAACACTTGAGGGCCCCAGAACAATGACACCCTGACACTTGGGGGGCACAGAACAATGACACCCTGACACTTGGGGGGCACAGAACAATGACACACTGACACTTGGGGGGCACAGAACAATGACACCCTGACACTTGGGGGCCCCAGAACAATGACACCATGACACTTGGGGGTACCAGAACAATGACACCATAACACCTGGGGGCCCCAAAACAATGACACCCTGACACTTGGGGGGTGCAGAACAATGACACCCTGACACTTGGGGGGTGCAGAACAATGACACCCTGACACTTGGGGGTCCCAGAACAATGACACCCTGACACTTGGGGGTCCCAGAACAATGACACCCTGACACTTGGGGGGTGCAGAACAATGACACCCTAACACTTGGGGGTCCCAGAACAATGACACCCTGACACTTGGGGGCCCCAGAACAATGACACCCTGACACTTGGGGGGCACAGAACAATGACACCCTGACACTTGGGGGCCCCAGAACAATGACACCATGACACTTGGGGGTACTTAGGGGTACCAGAACAATGACACCATAACACCTGGGGCCCCAGAACAATGACACCCTGACACTTGGGGGTCCCAGAACAATGACACCCTGACACTTGGGGGTCCCAGAACAATGACACCCTAACACTTGGGGTCCCAGAACAATGACACCCTGACACTTGGGGGTCCCATAACAATGACACCCTCACACTTGGGGGGCACAGAACAATGACACCCTGACACTTGGGGGCCCCAGAATAATTACACTCCAACACTTGGGGGGCACAGAACAATGACACCCTGACACTTAGGGGTCCCAGAACAATGACACCCTGACACTTGGAAGGCGCAGAACAATGACACCCTGACACTTGGGGGCCCCAGAATAATTACACTCCAACACTTGGGGGGCAATGAACAATGACACCCTGACACTTGGGGGGTGCAGAACAATGACACCCTGACACTTGGGGGTCCCAGAACAACGACACCCTGACACTTGGGGGCCCCAGAACATTGACACTATAACACTTGGGGGTCCCAGAACAATGACACCCTGACACTTGGGGAGCACAGAACAATGACACCCTGACACTTGGGGGTCCCAGAACAATGATACCCTGACACTTGGGGGCCCCAGAAAATTGACACTCTGACACTTGGGGGGCACAGAACAATGAAACACCCTGACACTTGGGGGGCACAGAACAATGACACCCTGACACTTGGAGGGCACAGAACAATGACACCCTGACACTTGGGGGCACCAGAACAATGACACCCTGACACTTGGGGGTCCGAGAACAATGACACCCTGACACTTGGGGGGCCCAGAATAATTACACTCCAACACTTGGGGGACAATAAACAATGACACCCTGACACTTGGGGGGCACAGAACAATGACACTCTGACACTTGGGGGGCACAGAACAATGACACCCTGACAATTGGGGGTCACAGAACAATGAAATGCTGACACATGGGGGCCCCAGAACAATGACATCCTGACACTTGGGGGCCCCAGAACAATGACACCCTGACACTTGGGGGCCCCAGAACAATGACACACTGACACTTGGGGGCCCCAGAACAATGACACCATAACACTTGGAGGTCCCAGAACAATGACACCCTGACACTTGGGGGTCCCAGAACAATGACACCCTAACACTTGGGGGCCCCAGAACAATGACACCCTGACACTTGGGGGGCACAGAACAATGACACCCTGACACTTGGGGGCCCAGAACAATGACACCATAACACTTGGGGGTCCCAGAACAATGAAACCTAGACACTTGTGGGCCCAGAACAATGACACCCTGACACTTGGGGGCCCCAGAACAATGACACCTTGACACTTGGGGGCCCCAGAACAGAATAATTACACTCCAACACTTGGGGGGCAATGAACAATGACACCCTGACACTTGGGGGGTGCAGAACAATGACACCCTGACACTTGGGGGTCCCAGAACAATGACACCCTGACACTTGGGGGCCCCAGAACATTGACACCATAACACTTGGGGGTCCCAGAACAATGACACCCTGACACTTGGGGGTCCCAGAACAATGACACCCTAACACTTGGGGGCCCCAGAACAATGACACCCTGACACTTGGGGGGCACAGAACAATGACACCCTGACACTTGGGGGGCACAGAACAATGACACCCAGACACTTGGGGGGCACAGAACAATGACACCCTGACACTTGGGGGGCACAGAAGAATGACACCATGACACTTGGGGGGCACAGAACAATGACACCCTGACACTTGGGAGGCACAGAACAATGACACCCTGACACTTGGCGGGCACAGAAGAATGACACCATGACACTTGGGGGTACCAGAACAATGACACCATGACACTTGGGGGGTGCAGAACAATGACACCCTGACACTTGGGGGGTGCAGAACAATGACACCCTGACACTTGGGGGTCCCAGAACAATGACACCCTAACACTTGGGGGTCCCAGAACAATGACACCCTGACACTTGGGGGGTGCAGAACAATGACACCCTGACACTTGGGGGGTGCAGAACAATGACACCCTGACACTTGGGGGTCCCAGAACAATGACACCCTAACACTTGGGGGTCCCAGAACAATGACACCCTGACACTTGGGGGACCCAGAACATTGACACCATAACACTTGGGGGTCCCAGAACAATGACACCCTAACACTTGGGGGCCCCAGAACAATGACACCCTGACACTTGGGGGGCACAGAACAATGACACCCTGACACTTGGGGGACACAGAACAATGACACCCTGACACTTGGGGGGCACAGAACAATGACACCCTGACACTTGGGGGGCACAGAACAATGACACCCTGACACTTGGGGGCCCCAGAACAATGACACCATGACACTTGGGGGTACCAGAACAATGGCACCCTGACACTTGGGGGCCCCAGAACAATGACACCATGACACTTGGGGGTACCAGAACAATGACACCATAACACCTGGGGGTTCCAGAACAATGAAACGCTGACACTTGGGGGGCCCCAGAACAATGACACCCTGACACTTGGGGGGCGCAGAACAATGACACCCTGACACTTGGGGGTCCCAGAACAATGACACCCTAACACTTGGGGGTCCCAGAACAATGACACCCTGACACTTGGGGGCCCCAGAAAATTGACACTCTGACACTTGGGGGGCACAGAACAATGAAACACCCTGACACTTGGGGGGCACAGAACAATGACACCCTGACACTTGGAGGGCACAGAACAATGACACCCTGCCACTTGGGGGCCCCAGAACAATGACACCCTGACACTTGGAGGGCGCAGAACAATGACACCCTGACACTTGGAGGGCGCAGAACAATGACACCTTGACACTTGGGGGCCCCAGAACAATGACACCCTGACACTTGGAGGGCGCAGAACAATGACACCTTGACACTTGAGGGGCCCCAGAACATTGACACCCTGACACTTGGGGGCCCCAGAACATTGACACCCTGACACTTGGGGGTCCCAGAACAATGAAACCCTGACACTTGGGGGGCACAGAACAATGGCACCCAGACACTTGGGGGGCACAGAACAATGACACCCTGACACTTGGGGGCCCCAGAATAATTACACTCCAACACTTGGGGGCAACAAACAATGACACCCTGACACTTGGGGGTGCAGAACAATGACACCCTGACACTTGGGGGTCCCAGAACAATGACACCCTGTCACTTGGGGGTCCCAGAACAATGACACCTTCACACTTGGGGGTCCCAGAACAATGAAACCCTGACACTTGGGGGTCCCAGAACATTGACACCCTAACACTTGGGGGGCACAGAACAATGACACCCTGACATATGGGGGTCCCAGAACAATGACACCCTGACACTTGGGGGGCACAGAACAATGACACCCTGACACTTGGGGGGCACAGAACAATGACACCCTGACACTTGGGGGCCGCAGAACAGAATAATTACACTCCAACACTTGAGGGGCAATGAACAATGACACCCTGAGACTTGGAGGGTGCAGAATAATGACACCCTGACACTTGGGGGTCCCAGAACAATGACACCCTGACACTTGGGGTCCCAGAACAATGACACCCTGACACTTGGGGAGCACAGAACAATGACACCCTAACACTTGGGGGTCCCAGAACAATGAAACCCTGACACTTGGGGGCCCAGAACAATGACACCCTGACCCTTGGGGGACCCAGAACAATGACACCCTGACACTTGGGGGCCCGAGAACAATGACACCCTGACACTTGGGGGCCCAGAACAATGACACCCTGACACTTGGGGGCCCAGAACAATGACACCCTGACACTTGGGGGCCCCAGAATAGAATAATTACACTCCAACACTTGGGGGGCAATGAACAATGACACCCTGACACTTGGGGGGTGCAGAACAATGACACCCTGACACTTGGGGGTCCCAGAACAATGACACCCTGACACTTGGGGGCCCCAGAACATTGACACCATAACACTTGGGGGTCCCAGAACAATGACACCCTGACACTTGGGGGGCACAGAACAATGACACCCTAACACTTGGGGGCCCCAGAACAATGACACCCTGACACTTGGGGGGCACAGAACAATGACACCCTGATACTTGGGGGGCACAGAACAATGACACCCTGACACTTGGGGGCCCCAGAACAATGACACCCTGACACTTGGGGGTCCCAGAACAATGACACCCTAACACTTGGGGGTCCCAGAACAATGACACCCTAACACTTGGGGGTCCCAGAACAATGACACCCTGACAATTGGGGGCCCCAGAACATTGACACCCTAACACTTGGGGGTCCCAGAACAATGACACCCTAACACTTGGGGGCCCCAGAACAATGACACCCTGACACTTGGGGGGCACAGAACAATGACAGCCTGACACTTGGGGGACACAGAACAATGACACCCTGACACTTGGGGGGCACAGAACAATGACACCATGACACTTGGGGGTACCAGAACAATGACACCATGAGACTTGGGGGTACCAGAACAATGACACCATAACACCTGGGGGCCCCAAAACAATGACACCCTGACACTTGGGGGGTGCAGAACAATGACACCCTGACACTTGGGGGGTGCAGAACAATGACACCCTGACACTTGGGGGTCCCAGAACAATGACACCCTGACACTTGGGGGTCCCAGAACAATGACACCCTAACACTTGGGGGCCCCAGAACAATGACACCCTGACACTTGGGGGGCACAGAACAATGACACCCTGACACTTGGGGGGCACAGAACAATGACACCCTGACACTTGGGGGCCCCAGAACAATGACACCATGACACTTGGGGGTACCAGAACAATGACACCATAACACCTGGGGGCCCCAGAACAATGACACCCTGACACTTGGGGGTCCCAGAACAATGACACCCTGACACTTGGGGGTCCCAGAACAATGACACCCTGACACTTGGGGGTCCCAGAACAATGACACCCTCACACTTGGGGGGCACAGAACAATGACACCCTGACACTTGGGGGCCCCAGAATAATTACACTCCAACACTTGGGGGGCAATAAACAATGACACCCTGACACTTGGGGGTCCCAGAACAATGACACCCTGACACTTGGGGGTCCCAGAACAATGACACCCTGACACTTGGGGGTCCCAGAACAATGACACCCTAACACTTGGGGGCCCCAGAACAATGACACCCTGACACTTGGGGGGCACAGAACAATGACACCCTGATACTTGGGGGGCACAGAACAATGACACCCTGACACTTGGGGGCCCCAGAACAATGACACCCTGACACTTGGGGGTCCCAGAACAATGACACCCTAAAACTTGGGGGTCCCAGAACAATGACACCCTGACACTTGGGGGCCCCAGAAAAATGACACCCTGACACTTGGGGGGTGTCGAACAATGACACCCTGGCACTTGGGGGCCCCAGAACAATGACACCCTGACACTTGGGGGCCCCAGAACAATGACACCCTGACACTTGGGGGCCCCAGAACAATGACACCCTGACACTTGGGGGCCCCAGAACAATGAAACTCTGACACTTGGGGGTCCAAAAACAATGACATCTTGACACTTGGGGGCCCCATAACAATGACACCCTGACACTTGGGGGCCCCAGAACAATGACACCCTGACACTTGGGGGCCCCAGAATAATTACACTCCAACACTTGGGGGGCAATAAACAATGACACCCTGACACTTGAGGGTGCAGAACAATGACACCCTGACACTTGGGGGTCCAAGAACAATGACACCCTAACACTTGGGGGTCCCAAAACAATGACACCCTGACACTTGGGGGCCCCAGAACATTGACACCCTAACACTTTAGGGGCACAGAACAATGACACCCTGACACTTGGGGGCCCCAGAACATTGACACCCTAACACTTTGGGGGTCCCAGAACAATGACACCATGACACTTGGGGGTACCAGAAATATGACACCATAACACTTGGGGGTCCCAGAACAATGACACCATGACACTTGGGGGTCCCAGAACAATGACACCCTAACACTTGGGGGTCCCAGAACAATGACACCCTGACACTTGGGTGCCCCAGAAAAATGACACCCTGACAGATGGGGGTCCCAGAACAATGACACCATAACACTTGGGGGTCCTAGAACAATGACACCCTGACACTTGGGGGGTGCAGAACAATGACACCCTGACACTTGGGGGTCACAGAACCATGACACCCTGACCCTTGGAGGATGCAGAACAATGACACCCTGACACTTGGGGGGCACAGAACAATGACACCATAACACTTGGGGGGCCCAGAACAATGACACCCTGACACTTGGGGACCCCAGAATAATTACACTCCAACATTTGGGGGACAATGAACAATGACACCCTAACATTGGGGGTCCCAGAACAATGACACCCTGACACTTGGGGGCCCCAGAACATTGACACCCTAACACTTGGGGGGCACAGAACAATGACACCCTGACACTTAGGGGTCCCAGAACAATGACACCCTGACACTTGGAAGGCACAGAACAATGACACACTGACACTTGGGGGGTGCAGAACAATGACACCCTGACACTTGGGGTGCAGAATAATTACACTCCAACACTTGGGGGGCAATGAACAATGACACCCTGACACTTGGGGGGTGCAGAACAATGACACCCTGACACTTGGGGTCCCAGAACAACGACACCCTGACACTTGGGGGCCCCAGAACATTGACACTATAACACTTGGGGGTCCCAGAACAATGACACCCTGACACTTGGGGGTCACAGAACAATGACACCCTAACACTTGGGGGCCCCAGAACAATGACAGTCTGACACTTGGGGGGCACAGAACAATGACACCGTGACACTTGGGGGGCACAGAACAATGACACCCTGACACTTGGGGGGCACAGAACAATGACACCATGACACTTGGGGGTACCAGAACAATGACACCATAACACCTGGGGGTTCCAGAACAATGAAACGCTGACACTTGGGGGGCCCCAGAACAATGACACCCTGACACTTGGGGGGCGCAGACCAATGACACCCTGACACTTGGGGGTCCCAGAACAATGACACCCTAACACTTGGGGGTCCCAGAACAATGACACCCTAAAACTTGGGGGCCCCAGAAAATTGACACTCTGACACTTGGGGGGCACAGAACAATGAAACACCCTGACACTTGGGGGGCACAGAACAATGACACCCTGACACTTGGAGGGCACAGAACAATGACACCCTGACACTTGGGGGCCCCAGAACAATGACACCCTGACACTTGGAGGGCGCAGAACAATGACACCTTGACACTTGGGGGCACCAGAACAATGACACCATAACACTTGGGGGTCCCAGAACAATGACACCCTGACACTTGGGGGTCCCAGAACAATGACACCCTAACACTTGGGGGCCCCAGAACAATGACACCCTGACACTTGGGGGGCACAGAACAATGACACCCTGACACTTGGGGGCCCAGAACAATGACACCATAACACTTGGGGGTCCCAGAACAATGACACCCTGACACTTGGGGGTCCCAGAACAATGACACCCTAACACTTGGGGGCCCCAGAACAATGACACCCTGACACTTGGGGGGCACAGAACAATGACACCCTGACACTTGGGGGCCCCAGAACAATGACACCCTGACACTTGGGGGCCCAGAACAATGACACCCTGACACTTGGGGGTCCCAGAACAATGACACCCTGACACTTGGGGGTCCCAGAACAATGACACCCTAACACTTGGGGGCCCCAGAACAATGACACCCTGACACTTGGGGGGCACAGAACAATGACACCCTGACACTTGGGGGGCACAGAACAATGACACACTGACACTTGGGGGGCACAGAACAATGACACCCTGACACTTGGGGGCCCCAGAACAATGACACCATGACACTTGGGGGTACCAGAACAATGACACCATAACACCTGGGGGCCCCAAAACAATGACACCCTGACACTTGGGGGGTGCAGAACAATGACACCCTGACACTTGGGGGGTGCAGAACAATGACACCCTGACACTTGGGGGTCCCAGAACAATGACACCCTGACACTTGGGGGTCCCAGAACAATGACACCCTGACACTTGGGGGGTGCAGAACAATGACACCCTAACACTTGGGGGTCCCAGAACAATGACACCCTGACACTTGGGGGCCCCAGAACAATGACACCCTGACACTTGGGGGGCACAGAACAATGACACCCTGACACTTGGGGGGCACAGAACAATGACACCCTGACACTTGGGCATAGAACAATGACACCCTGACACTTGGGGGCCCCAGAACAATGACACCATGACACTTGGGGGTACTTGGGGGTACCAGAACAATGACACCATAACACCTGGGGGCCCCAGAACAATGACACCCTGACACTTGGGGGTCCCAGAACAATGACACCCTGACACTTGGGGGTCCCAGAACAATGACACCCTAACACTTGGGGTCCCAGAACAATGACACCCTGACACTTGGGGGTCCCATAACAATGACACCCTCACACTTGGGGGGCACAGAACAATGACACCCTGACACTTGGGGGCCCCAGAATAATTACACTCCAACACTTGGGGGGCACAGAACAATGACACCCTGACACTTAGGGGTCCCAGAACAATGACACCCTGACACTTGGGCGGCACAGAACAATGACAACCTGACACTTGGAAGGCGCAGAACAATGACACCCTGACACTTGGGGGCCCCAGAATAATTACACTCCAACACTTGGGGGGCAATGAACAATGACACCCTGACACTTGGGGGGTGCAGAACAATGACACCCTGACACTTGGGGGTCCCAGAACAACGACACCCTGACACTTGGGGGCCCCAGAACATTGACACTATAACACTTGGGGGTCCCAGAACAATGATACCCTGACACTTGGGGGCCCCAGAAAATTGACACTCTGACACTTGGGGGGCACAGAACAATGAAACACCCTGACACTTGGGGGGCACAGAACAATGACACCCTGACACTTGGAGGGCACAGAACAATGACACCCTGACACTTGGAGGGCACAGAACAATGACACCCTGACACTTGGGGGCCCCAGAACAATGACACCCTGACACTTGGGGGTCCGAGAACAATGACACCCTGACACTTGGGGGGCCCAGAATAATTACACTCCAACACTTGGGGGACAATGAACAATGACACCCTGACACTTGGGGGCACAGAACAATGACACTCTGACACTTGGGGGGCACAGAACAATGACACCCTGACAATTGGGGGTCACAGAACAATGACACCCTGACAATTGGGGGTCACAGAACAATGAAATGCTGACACATGGGGGCCCCAGAACAATGACACCCTGACAATTGGGGGTCACAGAACAATGAAATGCTGACACATGGGGGCCCCAGAACAATGACATCCTGACACTTGGGGGCCCCAGAACAATGACACCCTGACACTTGGGGGCCCCAGAACAATGACACACTGACACTTGGGGGCCCCAGAACAATGACACCATAACACTTGGGGGTCCCAGAACAATGACACCCTGACACTTGGGGGTCCCAGAACAATGACACCCTAACACTTGGGGGCCCCAGAACAATGACACCCTGACACTTGGGGGGCACAGAACAATGACACCCTGACACTTGGGGGCCCAGAACAATGACACCATAACACTTGGGGGTCCCAGAACAATGAAACCTAGACACTTGTGGGCCCAGAACAATGACACCCTGACACTTGGGGGCCCCAGAACAATGACACCTTGACACTTGGGGGCCCCAGAACAGAATAATTACACTCCAACACTTGGGGGGCAATGAACAATGACACCCTGACACTTGGGGGCCCCAGAACAATGACACCATAACACTTGGGGGTCCCAGAACAATGACACCCTGACACTTGGGGGTCCCAGAACAATGACACCCTAACACTTGGGGGCCCCAGAACAATGACACCCTGACACTTGGGGGGCACAGAACAATGACACCCTGACACTTGGGGGGCACAGAACAATGACACCCAGACACTTGCGGGGGAACAGAACAATGACACCCTGACACTTGGGGGGCACAGAAGAATGACACCATGACACTTGGGGGGCACAGAACAATGACACCCTGACACTTGGGAGGCACAGAACAATGACACCCTGACACTTGGCGGGCACAGAAGAATGACACCATGACACTTGGGGGTACCAGAACAATGACACCATGACACTTGGGGGGTGCAGAACAATGACACCCTGACACTTGGGGGGTGCAGAACAATGACACCCTGACACTTGGGGGTCCCAGAACAATGACACCCTAACACTTGGGGGTCCCAGAACAATGACACCCTGACACTTGGGGGGTGCAGAACAATGACACCCTGACACTTGGGGGGTGCAGAACAATGACACCCTGACACTTGGGGGTCCCAGAACAATGACACCCTAACACTTGGGGGTCCCAGAACAATGACACCCTGACACTTGGGGGCCCCAGAACATTGACACCATAACACTTGGGGGTCCCAGAACAATGACACCCTAACACTTGGGGGCCCCAGAACAATGACACCCTGACACTTGGGGGGCACAGAACAATGACACCCTGACACTTGGGGGACACAGAACAATGACACCCTGACACTTGGGGGGCACAGAACAATGACACCCTGACACTTGGGGGGCACAGAACAATGATACCCTGACATTTGGGGGCCCCAGAACAATGACACCATGACACTTGGGGGTACCAGAACAATGGCACCCTGACACTTGGGGGCCCCAGAACAATGACACCATGACACTTGGGGGTACCAGAACAATGACACCATAACACCTGGGGGTTCCAGAACAATGAAACGCTGACACTTGGGGGGCCCCAGAACAATGACACCCTGACACTTGGGGGGCGCAGAACAATGACACCCTGACACTTGGGGGTCCCAGAACAATGACACCCTAACACTTGGGGGTCCCAGAACAATGACACCCTGACACTTGGGGGCCCCAGAAAATTGACACTCTGACACTTGGGGGGCACAGAACAATGAAACACCCTGACACTTGGGGGGCACAGAACAATGACACCCTGACACTTGGAGGGCACAGAACAATGACACCCTGACACTTGGGGGCCCCAGAACAATGACACCCTGACACTTGGAGGGCGCAGAACAATGACACCCTGACACTTGGAGGGCGCAGAACAATGACACCTTGACACTTGAGGGGCCCCAGAACATTGACACCCTGACACTTGGGGGCCCCAGAACATTGACACCCTGACACTTGGGGGTCCCAGAACAATGAAACCCTGACACTTGGGGGGCACAGAACAATGGCACCCAGACACTTGGGGGGCACAGAACAATGACACCCTGACACTTGGGGGCCCCAGAATAATTACACTCCAACACTTGGGGGCAACAAACAATGACACCCTGACACTTGGGGGTGCAGAACAATGACACCCTGACACTTGAGGGTCCCAGAACAATGACACCCTGTCACTTGGGGGTCCCAGAACAATGACACCTTCACACTTGGGGGTCCCAGAACAATGACACCCTAACACTTGGGGGTCCCAGAACAATGAAACCCTGACACTTGGGGGTCCCAGAACATTGACACCCTAACACTTGGGGGGCACAGAACAATAGCACCCTGACATATGGGGGTCCCAGAACAATGACACCCTGACACTTGGGGGGCACAGAACAATGACACCCTGACACTTGGGGGGCACAGAACAATGACACCCTGACACTTGGGGGGCAAAGAACAATGAAACGCTGACACTTGGGGGCCCAGAACAATGACACCCTGACACTTGGGGGCCGCAGAACAGAATAATTACACTCCAACACTTGAGGGGCAATGAACAATGACACCCTGAGACTTGGAGGGTGCAGAATAATGACACCCTGACACTTGGGGGTCCCAGAACAATGACACCCTGACACTTGGGGTCCCAGAACAATGACACCCTGACACTTGGGGAGCACAGAACAATGACACCCTAACACTTGGGGGTCCCAGAACAATGAAACCCTGACACTTGGGGGCCCAGAACAATGACACCCTGACCCTTGGGGGACCCAGAACAATGACACCCTGACACTTGGGGGCCCGAGAACAATGACACTCTGACACTTGGGGGGCACAGAACAATGAAACACCCTGACACTTGGGGGGCACAGAACAATGACACCCTGACACTTGGAGGGCACAGAACAATGACACCCTGACACTTGGGGGCCCCAGAACAATGACACCCTGACACTTGGAGGGCGCAGAACAATGACACCCTGACACTTGGAGGGCGCAGAACAATGACACCTTGACACTTGGGGGCCCCAGAACAATGACACCCTGACACTTGGAGGGCGCAGAACAATGACACCTTGACACTTGAGGGGCCCCAGAACATTGACACCCTGACACTTGGGGGCCCCAGAACATTGACACCCTGACACTTGGGGGTCCCAGAACAATGAAACCCTGACACTTGGGGGCCCAGAACAATGACACCCTGACCCTTGGGGGACCCAGAACAATGACACCCTGACACTTGGGGGCCCGAGAACAATGACACCCTGACACTTGGGGGCCCAGAACAATGACACCCTGACACTTGGGGGCCCAGAACAATGACACCCTGACACTTGGGGGTCCCAGAACAATGACACCCTGACACTTGGGGGGTGCAGAACAATGACACCCTGACACTTGGGGGCCCCAGAATAATTACACTCCAACACTTGGGGGGCAATAAACAATGACACCCTGACACTTGGGGGTCCCAGAACAATGACACCCTAACACTTGGGGGTCCCAGAACAATGACACCCTGACACTTGGGGGTCCCAGAACAATGACACCCTGACACTTGGGGGTCCCAGAACAATGACACCCTGACACTTGGGGGTCCCAGAACAATGACACCCTGACACTTGGGGGCCCCAGAACATTGACACCCTAACACTTGGGGGGCACAGAACAATGACACCCTGACACTTGGGGGTCCCAGAACAATGACACCCTGACACTTGGGGGTCCCAGAACAATGACACCCTGACACTTGGGGGTCCCAGAACAATGACACCCTAACACCTGGGGGCCCCAAAACAATGACACCCTGACACTTGGGGGGTGCAGAACAATGACACCCTGACACTTGGGGGGTGCAGAACAATGACACCCTGACACTTGGGGGTCCCAGAACAATGACACCCTGACACTTGGGGGCCCCAGAACATTGACACCATAACACTTGGGGGTCCCAGAACAATGACACCCTGACACTTGGGGGTCCCAGAAGAATGACACCCTAACACTTGGGGGCCCCAGAACAATGACACCCTGACACTTGGGGGGCACAGAACAATGACACCCTGATACTTGGGGGGCACAGAACAATGACACCCTGACACTTGGGGGCCCCAGAACAATGACACCCTGACACTTGGGGGTCCCAGAACAATGACACCCTAACACTTGGGGGTCCCAGAACAATGACACCCTAACACTTGGGGGTCCCAGAACAATGACACCCTGACAATTGGGGGCCCCAGAACATTGACACCCTAACACTTGGGGGTCCCAGAACAATGACACCCTAACACTTGGGGGCCCCAGAACAATGACACCCTGACACTTGGGGGGCACAGAACAATGACAGCCTGACACTTGGGGGACACAGAACAATGACACCCTGACACTTGGGGGGCACAGAACAATGACACCATGACACTTGGGGGTACCAGAACAATGACACCATGACACTTGGGGGTACCAGAACAATGACACCATGAGACTTGGGGGTACCAGAACAATGACACCATAACACCTGGGGGCCCCAAAACAATGACACCCTGACACTTGGGGGGTGCAGAACAATGACACCCTGACACTTGGGGGGTGCAGAACAATGACACCCTGACACTTGGGGGTCCCAGAACAATGACACCCTGACACTTGGGGGTCCCAGAACAATGACACCCTGACACTTGGGGGGTGCAGAACAATGACACCCTGACACTTGGGGGTCCCAGAACAATGACACCCTAACACTTGGGGGCCCCAGAACAATGACACCCTGACACTTGGGGGGCACAGAACAATGACACCCTGACACTTGGGGGGCACAGAACAATGACACCCTGACACTTGGGGGCCCCAGAACAATGACACCATGACACTTGGGGGTACCAGAACAATGACACCATAACACCTGGGGGCCCCAGAACAATGACACCCTGACACTTGGGGGTCCCAGAACAATGACACCCTGACACTTGGGAGTCCCAGAACAATGACACCCTAACACTTGGGAGTCCCAGAACAATGACACCCTGACACTTGGGGGTCCCATAACAATGACACCCTCACACTTGGGGGGCACAGAACAATGACACCCTGACACTTGGGGGCCCCAGAATAATTACACTCCAACACTTGGGGGGCAATAAACAATGACACCCTGACACTTGGGGGTCCCAGAACAATGACACCCTAACACTTGGGGGTCCCAGAACAATGACACCCTGACACTTGGGGGTCCCAGAACAATGACACCCTGACACTTGGGGGTCCCAGAACAATGACACCCTGACACTTGGGGGTCCCAGAACAATGACACCCTGACACTTGGGGGCCCCAGAACATTGACACCCTAACACTTGGGGGGCACAGAACAATGACACCCTGACACTTGGGGGTCCCAGAACAATGACACCCTGACACTTGGGGGTCCCAGAACAATGACACCCTGACACTTGGGGGTCCCAGAACAATGACACCCTGACACTTGGGGGCCCCAGAACATTGACACCCTAACACTTGGGGGCACAGAACAATGACACCCTGACACTTAGGGGCCCCAGAACAATGACACCCTGACACTTGGAAGGCGCAGAACAATGACACCATGACACTTGGGGGCCCCAGAATAATTACACTCCAACACTTGGGGGGCAATGAACAATGACACACTGACACTTGGGGGGTGCAGAACAATGACACCCTGACACTTGGGGGTCCCAGAACAATGACACCATGACACTTGGGGGTACCAGAAAAATGACACCATGAGACTTGGGGGTACCAGAACAATGACACCATAACACCTGGGGGCCCCAAAACAATGACACCCTGACACTTGGGGGGTGCAGAACAATGACACCCTGACACTTGGGGGGTGCAGAACAATGACACCCTGACACTTGGGGGTCCCAGAACAATGACACCCTGACACTTGGGGGTCCCAGAACAATGACACCCTGACACTTGGGGGGTGCAGAACAATGACACCCTGACACTTGGGGGTCCCAGAACAATGACACCCTAACACTTGGGGGCCCCAGAACAATGACACCCTGACACTTGGGGGGCACAGAACAATGACACCCTGACACTTGGGAGTCCCAGAACAATGACACCCTAACACTTGGGGGTCCCAGAACAATGACACCCTGACACTTGGGGGTCCCATAACAATGACACCCTCACACTTGGGGGGCACAGAACAATGACACCCTGACACTTGGGGGCCCCAGAATAATTACACTCCAACACTTGGGGGGCAATAAACAATGACACCCTGACACTTGGGGGTCCCAGAACAATGACACCCTAACACTTGGGGGTCCCAGAACAATGACACCCTGACACTTGGGGGTCCCAGAACAATGACACCCTGACACTTGGGGGTCCCAGAACAATGACACCCTGACACTTGGGGGTCCCAGAACAATGACACCCTGACACTTGGGGGCCCCAGAACATTGACACCCTAACACTTGGGGGGCACAGAACAATGACACCCTGACACTTGGGGGTCCCAGAACAATGACACCCTGACACTTGGGGGTCCCAGAACAATGACACCCTGACACTTGGGGGTCCCAGAACAATGACACCCTGACACTTGGGGGCCCCAGAACATTGACACCCTAACACTTGGGGGGCACAGAACAATGACACCCTGACACTTAGGGGTCCCAGAACAATGACACCCTGACACTTGGAAGGCGCAGAACAATGACACCATGACACTTGGGGGCCCCAGAATAATTACACTCCAACACTTGGGGGGCAATGAACAATGACACACTGACACTTGGGGGGTGCAGAACAATGACACCCTGACACTTGGGGGTCCCAGAACAACGATACCCTGACACTTGGGGGCCCCAGAACATTGACACTATAACACTTGGGGGTCCCAGAACAATGACACCTTGACACTTGGGGGTCACAGAACAATGACACCCTAACACTTGGGGGCCCCAGAACAATGACAGCCTGACACTTGGGGGGCACAGAACAATGACAGCCTGACACTTGGGGGGCACAGAACAATGACACCCTGACACTTGGGGGGCACAGAACAATGACACCCTGACACTTGGGGGTCCCAGAACAATGACACCCTGACACTTGGGGGTCCCAGAACAATGACACCCTGACACTTGGGGGTACCAGAACAATGACACCATAACACCTGGGGGTTCCAGAACAATGAAACGCTGACACTTGGGGGGCCCCAGAACAATGACACCCTGACACTTGGGGGTCCCAGAACAATGACACCCTAACACCTGGGGGCCCCAAAACAATGACACCCTGACACTTGGGGGGTGCAGAACAATGACACCCTGACACTTGGGGGGTGCAGAACAATGACACCCTGACACTTGGGGGTCCCAGAACAATGACACCCTGACACTTGGGGGTCCCAGAACAATGACACCCTGACACTTGGGGGTCCCAGAACTATGACATCCTGACACTTGGGGGGTGCAGAACAATGACACCCTGACACTTGGGGGTCCCAGAACAATGACACCCTAACACTTGGGGGTCCCAGAACAATGACACCCTGACACTTGGGGGCCCCAGAACATTGACACCATAACACTTGGGGGTCCCAGAACAATGACACCCTAACACTTGGGGGCCCCAGAACAATGACACCCTGACACTTGGGGGGCACAGAAAAATGACACCCTGACACTTGGGGGGCACAGAACAATGACACCCTGACACTTGGGGGGCACAGAACAATGACACCCTGACACTTGGGGGCCCCAGAACAATGACACCATGACACTTGGGGGTACCAGAACAATGACACCATAACACCTGGGGGCCCCAGAACAATGACACCCTGACACTTGGGGGTCCCAGAACAATGACACCCTGACACTTGGGGGTCCCAGAACAATGACACCCTAACACTTGGGGGTCCCAGAACAATGACACCCTGACACTTGGGGGTCCCATAACAATGACACCCTCACACTTTGGGGGCACAGAACAATGACACCCTGACACTTGGGGGCCCCAGATTAATTACACTCCAACACTTGGGGGGCAATAAACAATGACACCCTGACACTTGGGGGTCCCAGAACAATGACACCCTGACACTTGGGGGTCCCAGAACAATGACACCCTGACACTTGGGGGTCCCAAAACAATGACACCCTGACACTTGGGGGCCCAAGAACATTGACACCCTAACACTTGGGGGGCACAGAACAATGACACCCTGACACTTAGGGGTCCCAGAACAATGACACCCTGACACTTGGGCGGCACAGAACAATGACACCCTGACACTTGGAAGGCGCAGAACAATGACACCCTAACACTTGGGGGCCCCAGAACAATGTCACCCTAACACTTGGGGGCACAGAACAATAACACCCTGACAGTTGGGCGGCACAGAACTTTGACACCCTGACATTTGGGGGCAGAAAAATTACACCCTGAAACTTGGGGGTCCCAGAACAATGACACCCTGACA
Source organism: Lithobates clamitans (assembly GCA_037952925.1). Classification (NCBI taxonomy): domain Eukaryota; kingdom Metazoa; phylum Chordata; class Amphibia; order Anura; family Ranidae; genus Lithobates; species Lithobates clamitans. The sequence continues at coordinate 575,394 of JBBGZY010002752.1, read as the reverse complement.
CTTGGAGGGTGCAGAACAATGACACCCTGACACTTGGGGGTCCCAGAACAATGACACCCTAACACTTGGGGGTCCCAGAACAATGACACCCTGACACTTGGGGGCCCCAAAACAATGACACCCTGACATATGGGGGTCCCAGAACAATGACACCATGACACTTGGGGGTCCCAGAACAATGACACCTTGACACTTGGGGGGTGCAGAACAATGACACCCTAACACTTGGGGGGCGCAGAACAATGACACCCTGACACTTGGGGGGCACAGAACAATAACACCCTAACACATGGGGGCCCCAGAACAATGACATCCTGACACTTGGGGGCCCCAGAACAATGACACCCTGACACTTGCGGGCCCCAGAACAATGACACACTGACACTTGGGGGCCCCAGAACAATGACACCATAACACTTGGGGGTCCCAGAACAATGACACCCTGACACTTGGGGGTCCCAGAACAATGACACCCTAACACTTGGGGGCCCCAGAACAATGACACCCTGACACTTGGGGGCCCAGAACAATGACACCATAACACTTGGGGGTCCCAGAACAATCAAACCCAGACACTTGTGGCCCCAGAACAATGACACCCTGACACTTCGGGGCCCCAGAAGAGAATAATTACACTCCAACACTTGGGGGGCAATGAACAATGACACCCTGACACTTGGGGGCCCCAGAACAATGACACCCTGACACTTGGGGGGCACAGAACAATGACACCCTGACACTTGGGGGGCACAGAACAATGACACCCTGACACTTGGGGGGCACAGAACAATGACACCCTGACACTTGGGGGCCCCAGAACAATGACACCCTGACACTTGGGGGTCCCAGAACAATGACACCCTAACACTTGGGGGTCCCAGAACAATGACACCCTGACAATTGGGGGCCCCAGAACATTGACACCATAACACTTGGGGGTCCCAGAACAATGACACCCTGACACTTGGGGGTCCCAGAACAATGACACCCTAACACTTGGGGGTCCCAGAACAATGACACCCTGACAATTGGGGGCCCCAGAACATTGACACCATAACACTTGGGGGTCCCAGAACAATGACACCCTGACAATTGGGGGCCCCAGAACATTGACACCATAACACTTGGGGGTCCCAGAACAATGCCACCCTGACACTTGGGGGGCACAGAACAATGACACCCTGACACTTGGGGGACACAGAACAATGACACCCTGACACTTGGGGGGCACAGAACAATGACACCATGACACTTGGGGGTACCAGAACAATGACACCATGAGACTTGGGGGTACCAGAACAATGACACCATGACACTTTGGGGTACCAGAACAATGACACCATAGCACCTGGGGGCCCCAAAACAATGACACCCTGACACTTGGGGGGTGCAGAACAATGACACCCTGACACTTGGGGGTCCCAGAACAATGACACCCTAACACTTGGGGGTCCCAAAACAATGACACCCTGACACTTGGGGGTACCAGAACAATGACACCATAACACCTGGGGGCCCCAAAACAATGACACCCTGACACTTGGGGGGTGCAGAACAATGACACCCTGACACTTGGGGGGCACAGAACAATGACACCCTGACACTTGGGGGTCCCAGAACAATGACATCCTGACACTTGGGGGTCCCAGAACAATGACACCCTGACACTTGGGGGGTGCAGAACAATGACACCCTGACCCTTGGGGGCCCCAGAACAATGACACCCTGACACTTGGGGGCCCGAGAACAATGACACCCTGACACTTGGGGGGCCCAGAATAATTACACTCCAACACTTGGGGGACAATGAACAATGACACTCTGACACTTGGGGGGCACAGAACAATGACACCCTGACACTTGGGGGTCAAAGAACAATGAAACGCTGACACATGGGGGCCCCAGAACAATGACATCCTGACACTTGGGGGCCCCAGAACAATGACACCCTGACACTTGGGGGCCCCAGAACAATGACACACTGACACTTGGGGGCCCCAGAACAATGACACCATAACACTTGGGGGTCCCAGAACAATGACACCCTGACACTTGGGGGTCCCAGAACAATGACACCCTAACACTTGGGGGGTCCCAGAACAATGACACCCTGACACTTGGGGGTCCCAGAACAATGACACCCTAACACTTGGGGGCCCCAGAACAATGACACCCTGACACTTGGGGGGCACAGAACAATGACACCCTGACACTTGGGGGCCCAGAACAATGACACCATAACACTTGGGGGTCCCAGAACAATGAAACCCAGACACTTGTGGCCCCAGAACAATGACACCCTGACACTTGGGGGCCCAGAACAATGACACCCTGACACTTGGGGGCCCCAGAACAGAATAATTACACTCCAACACTTGGGGGGCAATGAACAATGACACCCTGACACTTGGGGGCCCCAGAACAATGACACCCTGACACTTGGGGGGCACAGAACAATGACACCCTGACACTTGGGGGGCACAGAACAATGACACCCTGACACTTGGGGGGCACAGAACAATGACACCCTGACACTTGGGGGCCCCAGAACAATGACACCCTGACACTTGGGGGTCCCAGAACAATGACACCCTAACACTTGGGGGTCCCAGAACAATGACACCCTGACAATTGGGGGCCCCAGAACATTGACACCATAACACTTGGGGGTCCCAGAACAATGACACCCTAACACTTGGGGGCCCCAGGACAATGACACCCTGACACTTGGGGGGCACAGAACAATGACACCCTGACACTTGGGGGACACAGAACAATGACACCCTGACACTTGGGGGGCACAGAACAATGACACCATGACACTTGGGGGTACCAGAACAATGACACCATGAGACTTGGGGGCCCCAAAACAATGACACCCTGACACTTGGGGGGTGCAGAACAATGACACCCTGACACTTGGGGGGTGCAGAACAATGACACCCTGACACTTGGGAGTCCCAGAACAATGACACCCTGACACTTGGGGGTCCCAGAACAATGACACCCTGACACTTGGGGGTCACAGAACAATGACACCCTGACACTTGGGGGGTGCAGAACAATGACACCCTGACACTTGGGGGTCCCAGAACAATGACACCCTAACACTTGGGGGTCCCAGAACAATGACACCCTGACACTTGGGGGCCCCAGAACATTGACACCATAACACTTGGGGGTCCCAGAACAATGACACCCTAACACTTGGGGGCCCCAGAACAATGACACCCTGACACTTGGGGGGCACAGAACAATGACACCCTGACACTTGGGGGGCACAGAACAATGACACCCTGACACTTGGGGGGCACAGAACAATGACACCCTGACACTTGGGGGCCCCAGAACAATGACACCCTGACACTTGGGGGTCCCAGAACAATGACACCCTGACACTTGGGGGTCCCAGAACAATGACACCCTAACACTTGGGGGTCCCAGAACAATGACATCCCTGATACTTGGGGGTCCCATAACAATGACACCCTCACACTTTGGGGGCACAGAACAATGACACCCTGACACTTGGGGGCCCCAGAATAATTACACTCCAACACTTGGGGGGCAATAAACAATGACACCCTGACACTTGGGGGTCCCAGAACAATGACACCCTAACACTTGGGGGTCCCAGAACAATGACACCCTGACACTTGGGGGTCCCAGAACAATGACACCCTGACACTATGGGGTCCCAGAACAATGACACCCTGACACTTGGGGGCCCCAGAATAATTACACTCCAACACTTGGGGGGCAATAAACAATGACACCCTGACACTTGGGGGTCCCAGAACAATGACACCCTAACACTTGGGGGTCCCAGAACAATGACACACTGACACTTGGGGGCCCCAGAACAATGACACCATAACACTTGGGGGTCCCAGAACAATGACACCCTGACACTTGGGGGTCCCAGAACAATGACACCCTAACACTTGGGGGTCCCAGAACAATGACACCCTGACACTTGGGGGTCCCATAACAATGACACCCTCACACTTGGGGGGCACAGAACAATGACACCCTGACACTTGGGGGCCCCAGAATAATTACACTCCAACACTTGGGGGGCAATAAACAATGACACCCTGACACTTGGGGGTCCCAGAACAATGACACCCTAACACTTGGGGTCCCAGAACAATGACACCCTGACACTTGGGGTTCCCAGAACAATGACACCCTGACACTTGGGGGTCCCAGAACAATGACACCCTGACACTTAGGGGTCCCAGAACAATGACACCCTGACACTTGGGGGCCCCAGAACATTGACACCCTAACACTTGGGGGGCACAGAACAATGACACCCTGACACTTAGGGGTCCCAGAACAATGACACCCTGACACTTGGAAGGCGCAGAACAATGACACCCTGACACTTGGGGGGCACAGAACAATGACACCATGACACTTGGGGGTACCAGAACAATGACACCATGAGACTTGGGGGTACCAGAACAATGACACCATAACACCTGGGGGCCCCAAAACAATGACACCCTGACACTTGGGGGGTGCAGAACAATGACACCCTGACACTTGGGGGGTGCAGAACAATGACACCCTGACACTTGGGAGTCCCAGAACAATGACACCCTGACACTTGGGGGTCCCAGAACAATGACACCCTGACACTTGGGGGTCCCAGAACAATGACACCCTGACACTTGGGGGGTGCAGAACAATGACACCCTGACACTTGGGGGTCCCAGAACAATGACACCCTAACACTTGGGGGTCCCAGAACAATGACACCCTGACACTTGGGGGCCCCAGAACATTGACACCATAACACTTGGGGGTCCCAGAACAATGACACCCTAACACTTGGGGGCCCCAGAACAATGACACCCTGACACTTGGGGGGCACAGAACAATGACACCCTGACACTTGGGGGGCACAGAACAATGACACCCTGACACTTGGGGGGCACAGAACAATGACACCCTGACACTTGGGGGCCCCAGAACAATGACACCATGACACTTGGGGGTACCAGAACAATGACACCATAACACCTGGGGGCCCCAGAACAATGACACCCTGACACTTGGGGGTCCCAGAACAATGACACCCTGACACTTGGGGGTCCCAGAACAATGACACCCTAACACTTGGAGGTCCCAGAACAATGACACCCTGACACTTGGGGGTCCCATAACAATGACACCCTCACACTTTGGGGGCACAGAACAATGACACCCTGACACTTGGGGGCCCCAGAATAATTACACTCCAACACTTGGGGGGCAATAAACAATGACACCCTGACACTTGGGGGTCCCAGAACAATGACACCCTAACACTTGGGGGTCCCAGAACAATGACACCCTGACACTTGGGGGTCCCAGAACAATGACACCCTGACACTTGGGGGTCCCAGAACAATGACACCCTGACACTTGGGGGCCCCAGAATAATTACACTCCAACACTTGGGGGGCAATAAACAATGACACCCTGACACTTGGGGGTCCCAGAACAATGACACCCTAACACTTGGGGGTCCCAGAACAATGACACACTGACACTTGGGGGCCCCAGAACAATGACACCATAACACTTGGGGGTCCCAGAACAATGACACCCTGACACTTGGGGGTCCCAGAACAATGACACCCTAACACTTGGGGGTCCCAGAACAATGACACCCTGACACTTGGGGGTCCCAGAACAATGACACCCTCACACTTGGGGGGCACAGAACAATGACACCCTGACACTTGGGGGCCCCAGAATAATTACACTCCAACACTTGGGGGGCAATAAACAATGACACCCTGACACTTGGGGGTCCCAGAACAATGACACCCTGACACTTGGGGGTCCCAGAACAATGACACCCTGACACTTGGGGGTCCCAGAACAATGACACCCTGACACTTGGGGGCCCCAGAACATTGACACCCTAACACTTGGGGGGCACAGAACAATGACACCCTGACACTTAGGGGTCCCAGAACAATGACACCCTGACACTTGGAAGGCGCAGAACAATGACACCCTGACACTTGGGGGCCCCAGAATAATTACACTCCAACACTTGGGGGGCAATGAACAATGACACACTGACACTTGGGGGGTGCAGAACAATGACACCCTGACACTTGGGGGTCCCAGAACAACGACACCCTGACACTTGGGGGCCCCAGAACAATGACACCATAACACCTGGGGGCCCCAAAACAATGACACCCTGACACTTGGGGGGTGCAGAACAATGACACCCTGACACTTGGGGAGCACAGAACAATGACACCCTGACACTTGGGGGTCCCAGAACAATGACACCCTGACACTTGGGGGTCCCAGAACAATGACACCCTGACACTTGGGGGGTGCAGAACAATGACACCCTGACACTTGGGGGCCCAGAACAATGACACCCTGACACTTGGGGGGTGCAGAACAATGACACCCTGACACTTGGGGGTCCCAGAACAATGACACCCTGACACTTGGGGGCCCCAGAACATTGACACCATAACACTTGGGGGTCCCAGAACAATGACACCCTGACACTTGGGGGTCCCAGAACAATGACACCCTAACACTTGGGGGCCCCAGAACAATGACACCTTGACACTTGGGGGGCACAGAACAATGACACCCTGACACTTGGGGGGCACAGAACAATGACACCCTGACACTTGGGGGGCACAGAACAATGACACCCTGACACTTGGGGGCCCCAGAACAATGACACCATGACACTTGGGGGCCCCAGAACAATGACACCATGACACTTGGGGGTACCAGAACAATGACACCATAACACCTGGGGGCCCCAAAACAATGACACCCTGACACTTGGGGGGTGCAGAACAATGACACCCTGACACTTGGGGGGTGCAGAACAATGACACCCTAACACTTGGGGGTCCCAGAACAATGACACCCTGACACTTGGGGGCCCCAGAACATTGACACCATAACACTTGGGGGTCCCAGAACAATTACACCCTATCACTTGGGGGCCCCAGAACAATGACACCCTGACACTTGGGGGGCACAGAACAATGACACCCTGACACTTGGGGGACACAGAACAATGACACCCTGACACTTGGGGGGCAATGAACAATGACACCCTGACACTTGGGGGCCCCAGAACAATGACACCATAACACCTGGGGGCCCCAGAACAATGACACCCTGACACTTGGGGGTCCCAGAACAATGACACCCTGACACTTGGGGGTCCCAGAACAATGACACCCTAACACTTGGGGGTCCCAGAACAATGACACCCTGACACTTGGGGGCCCCAGAAAATTGACACCCTGACACTTGGGGGGCACAGAACAATGACACCCTGACACTTGGGGGGCACAGAACAATGACACCCTGACACTTGGGGGGCACAGAACAATGACACCCTGACACTTGGCGGCCCCAGAAAATTGACACCCTGACACTTGGGGGGCACAGAACAATGACACCCTGACACTTGGGGGGCACAGAACAATGACACCCTGACACTTGGGGGTCCCAGAACAATGACACCCTAACACTTGGGGGCCCCAGAACAATGACACCCTGACACTTGGGGGGCACAGAACAATGACACCCTGACACTTGGGGGGCACAGAACAATGACACCCTGACACTTGGGGGGCACAGAACAATGACACCCTGACACTTGGGGGCCCCAGAACAATGACACCATGACACTTGGGGGTACCAGAACAATGACACCATAACACCTGGGGGCCCCAAAACAATGACACCCTGACACTTGGGTGGTGCAGAACAATGACACCCTGACACTTGGGGAGCACAGAACAATGACACCCTGACACTTGGGGGTCCCAGAACAATGACACCCTGACACTTGGGGGTCCCAGAACAATGACACCCTGACACTTGGGGGGTGCAGAACAATGACACCCTGACACTTGGGGGTCCCAGAACAATGACACCCTAACACTTGGGGGTCCCAGAACAATGACACCATAACACTTGGGGGTCCCAGAACAATGACACCCTAACACTTGGGGGTCCCAGAACAATTACACCTTAACACTTGGGGGCCCCAGAACAATGACACCCTGACACTTGGGGGGCACAGAACAATGACACCCTGACACTTGGGGGACACAGAACAATGACACCCTGACACTTGGGGGGCACAGAACAATGACACCCTGACACTTGGGGGCCCCAGAACAATGACACCATGACACTTGGGGGTACCAGAACAATGACACCATAACACCTGGGGGCCCCAGAACAATGACACCCTGACACTTGGGGGTCCCAGAACAATGACACCCTGACACTTGGGGGTCCCAGAACAATGACACCCTAACACTTGGGGGTCCCAGAACAATGACACCCTGACACTTGGGGGTCCCATAACAATGACACCCTCACACTTGGGGGGCACAGAACAATGACACCCTGACACTTGGGGGCCCCAGAATAATTACACTCCAACACTTGGGGGGCAATAAACAATGACACCCTGACACTTGGGGGTCCCAGAACAATGACACCCTGACACTTGGGGGTCCCAGAACAATGACACCCTGACACTTGGGGGTCCCAGAACAATGACACCCTGACACTTGGGGGCCCCAGAACATTGACACCCTAACACTTGGGGGGCACAGAACAATGACACCCTGACACTTAGGGGTCCTAGAACAATGACACCCTGACACTTGGGCGGCACAGAACAATGACACCCTGACACTTGGAAGGCGCAGAACAATGACACCTTAACACTTGGGGGCCCCAGAACAATGTCACCCTAACACTTGGGGGCACAGAACAATAACACCCTGACACTTGGGGGCCCCAAAACAATGACACCCTGACATATGGGGGTCCCAGAACAATGACACCATGACACTTGGGGGTCCCAGAACAATGACACCTTGACACTTGGGGGTGCAGAACAATGACACCCTAACACTTGGGGGGCGCAGAACAATGACACCCTGACACTTGGGGGGCACAGAACAATAACACCCTGACACTTGGGGGGCAAAGAACAATGAAACGCTGACACATGGGGGCCCCAGAACAATGACATCCTGACACTTGTGGGCCCCAGAACAATGACACCCTGACACTTGGGGGCCCCAGAACAATGACACACTGACACTTGGGGGCCCCAGAACAATGACACCATAACACTTGGGGGTCCCTGAACAATGACACCCTGACACTTGGGGGTCCCAGAACAATGACACCCTAACACTTGGGGGGCACAGAACAATGACACCCTGACACTTGGGGGGCACAGAACAATGACACCCTGACACTTGGGGGCCCAGAACAATGACACCATAACATTTGGGGGTCCCAGAACAATGAAACCCAGACACTTGTGGGCCCAGAACAATGACACCCTGACACTTGGGGGTCCCAGAACAATGACACCCTGACACTTGGGGGTCCCAGAACAATGACACCCTAACACTTGGGGGTCCCAGAACAATGACACCCTGATACTTGGGGGTCCCATAACAATGATACCCTCACACTTGGGGGGCACAGAACAATGACACCCTGACACTTGGGGGCCCCAGAATAATTACACTCCAACACTTGGGGGGCAATAAACAATGACACCCTGACACTTGGGGGTCCCAGAACAATGACACCCTAACACTTGGGGGTCCCAGAACAATGACACCCTGACACTTGGGGGTCCCAGAACAATGACACCCTGACACTTGGGGGTCCCAGAACAATGACACCCTGACACTTGGGGGTCCCAGAACAATGACACCCTGACACTTGGGGGCCCCAGAACATTGACACCCTAACACTTGGGGGGCACAGAACAATGACACCCTGACACTTAGGGGTCCCAGAACAATGACACCCTGACACTTGGAAGGCGCAGAACAATGACACCATGACACTTGGGGGCCCCAGAATAATTACACTCCAACACTTGGGGGGCAATGAACAATGACACACTGACACTTGGGGGGTGCAGAACAATGACACCCTGACACTTGGGGGTCACAGAACAACGACACCCTGACACTTGGGGGCCCCAGAACATTGACACTATAACACTTGGGGGTCCCAGAACAATGACACCTTGACACTTGGGGGTCACAGAACAATGACACCCTAACACTTGGGGGCCCCAGAACAATGACAGCCTGACACTTGGGGGGCACAGAACAATGACAGCCTGACACTTGGGGGGCACAGAACAATGACACCCTGACACTTGGGGGGCACAGAACAATGACACCCTGACACTTGGGGGGCACAGAACAATGACACCCTGATACTTGGGGGGCACAGAACAATGACACCCTGACACTTGGGGGTCCCAGAACAATGACACCCTGACACTTGGGGGTACCAGAACAATGACACCATAACACCTGGGGGTTCCAGAACAATGAAACGCTGACACTTGGGGGGCCCCAGAACAATGACACCCTGACACTTGGGGGGCACAGAACATTGACACCCTGACACTTGGGGGTCCCAGAACAATGACACCCTAACACTTGGGGGTCCCAGAACAATGACACCCTGACACTTGGGGGCCCCAGAAAATTGACACCCTGACACTTGTAGGGCACAGAACAATGACACCCTGACACTTGGAGGGCACAGAACAATGACACCCTGACACTTGGGGGGCCCAGAACAATGACACCCTGACACTTGGAGGGCGCAGAACAATGACACCTTGACACTTGGGGGCCCCAGAACATTGACACCATAACACTTGGGGGCCCCAGAACAATGGCACCCTGACACTTGGGGGTCCCAGAACAATGACACCCTGACGCTTGGGGGTCCCAGAACAATGACACCCTAACGCTTGGGGGTCCTTGAACAATGACACCCTGACACTTGGGGGTCCCAGAACAATGACACCCTAACACTTGGGGGCCCCAGACCAATGACACCCTGGCACTTGGGGGGCACAGAACAATGACACCCTGACACTTGGGGGTCCCAGAACATTGACACCCTGACACTTGGGGGCCCCAGAACATTGACACCCTGACACTTGGGGGTCCCAGAACAATGAAACCCTGACACTTGGGGGGCACAGAACAATGACACCCAGACACTTGGGGGGCACAGAACAATGACACCCTGACACTTGGGGGGCACAGAACAATGACACCCTGACACTTGGGGGCCCCAGAATAATTACACTCCATCACTTGGGGGCAACAAACAATGACACCCTGACACTTGGGGGTGCAGAACAATGACACCCTGACATTTGGGGGTCCCAGAACAATGACACCCTGTCACTTGGGGGTCCCAGAACAATTACACCTTCACACTTGGGGGTCCCAGAACAATGACACCATAACACTTGGGGGTCCAAGAACAATGACACCCCGACACTTGGGGGTCCCAGAACAATGACACCCTAACACTTGGGGGCCCCAGAACAATGACACCCTGACACTTGGGGGCCCCAGAACAATGACACCCTGACACTTGGGGGGCACAGAACAATGACACCATAACACTTGGGGGTCCCAGAACAATGAAACCCAGACACTTGTGGGCCCAGAACAATGACACCCTGACACTTGGGGGCCCCAGAACAATGACACCCTGACACTTGGGGGGCAATGAACAATGACACCCTGAGACTTGGGGGGTGCAGAACAATGACACCCTGACACTTGGGGGTCCCAGAACAATGACACCCTGACACTTGGGGGCCCCAGAACATTGACACCATAACACTTGGGGGTCCCAGAACAATGACACCCTGACACTTGGGGGTCCCAGAACAATGACACCCTAACACTTGGGGGCCCCAGAACAATGACACCTTGACACTTGGGGGGCACAGAACAATGACACCCTGACACTTGGGGGGCACAGAACAATGACACGCTGACACTTGGGGGGCACAGAACAATGACACCCTGACACTTGGGGGCCCCAGAACAATGACACCATGACACTTGGGGGTACCAAAACAATGACACCATAACACCTGGGGGCCCCAGAACAATGACACCCTGACACTTGGGGGTCCCAGAACAATGACACCCTGACACTTGGGGGTCCAGAACAATGACACCCTAACACTTGGGGGCCCCAGAAAATTGACACCCTGACACTTGGGGGGCACAGAACAATGACACCCTGACACTTGGGGGGCACAGAACAATGACACCCTGACACTTGGCGGCCCCAGAAAATTGACACCCTGACACTTGGGGGGCACAGAACAATGACACCCTGACACTTGGGGGGCACAGAACAATGACACCCTGACACTTGGGGGGCACAGAACAATGACACCCTGACACTTGGGGCTCCCAGAACAATGACACCCTAACACTTGGGGGCCCCAGAACAATGACACCCTGACACTTGGGGGGCACAGAACAATGACACCCTGACACTTGGGGGGCACAGAACAATGACACCCTGACACTTGGGGGGCACAGAACAATGACACCCTGACACTTGGGGGCCCCAGAACAATGACACCATGACACTTGGGGGTACCAGAACAATGACACCATAACACCTGGGGGCCCCAAAACAATGACACCCTAACACTTGGGGGGTGCAGAACAATGACACCCTGACACTTGGGGGGGCACAGAACAATGACACCCTGACACTTGGGGGTCCCAGAACAATGACACCCTGACACTTGGGGGTCCCAATACAATGACACCCTGACACTTGGGGGGTGCAGAACAATGACACCCTGACACTTGGGGGCCCAGAACAATGACACCCTGACACTTGGGGGGCCCAGAATAATTACACTCCAACACTTGGGGGACAATGAACAATGACACTCTGATACTTGGGGGGCACAGAACAATGACACCCTGACACTTGGGGGCCCAGAACAATGACACCATAACACTTGGGGGTCCCAGAACAATGAAACCCAGACACTTGTGGCCCCAGAACAATGAAACCCTGACACTTGGGGGCCCAGAACAATGACACCCTGACACTTGGGGGCCCCAGAACAGAATAATTACACTCAAACACTTGGGGGGCAATGAACAATGACACCCTGACACTTGGGGGGTGCAGAACAATGACACCCTGACACTTGGGGGTCCCAGAACAATGACACCCTGACACTTGGGGGCCCCAGAACATTGACAACATAACACTTGGGGGTCCCAGAACAATGACACCCTGACACTTGGGGGCCCCAGAACAATGACACCCTGACACTTGGGGGGCACAGAACAATGACACCCTGACACTTGGGGGGCACAGAACAATGACACCCTGACACTTGGGGGGCACAGAACAATGACACCCTGACACTTGGGGGCCCCAGAACAATGACACCCTGACACTTGGGGGTCCCAGAACAATGACACCATAACACTTGGGGGTCCCAGAACAATGAAACCCAGACACTTGTGGGCCCAGAACAATGACACCCTTACACTTGGGGGCCCCAGAACAATGACACCCTGACACTTGGGGGCCCAGAACAATGACACCCTGACACTTGGGGGGCAATGAACAATGACACCCTGACACTTGGGGGGTGCAGAACAATGACACCCTGACACTTGGGGGTCCCAGAACAATGACACCCTGACACTTGGGGGCCCCAGAACATTGACACCATAACACTTGGGGGTCCCAGAACAATGACACCCTGACACTTGGGGGTCCCAGAACAATGACACCCTAACACTTGGGGGCCCCAGAACAATGACACCTTGACACTTGGGGGGCACAGAACAATGACACCCTGACACTTGGGGGGCACAGAACAATGACACCCTGACACTTGGGGGGCACAGAACAATGATACCCTGACACTTGGGGGCCCCAGAACAATGACACCATGACACTTGGGGGTACCAGAACAATGACACCATAACACCTGGGGGCCCCAAAACAATGACACCCTGACACTTGGGGGGTGCAGAACAATGACACCCTGACACTTGGGGGTCCCAGAACAATGACACCCTAACACTTGGGGGTCCCAAAACAATGACACCCTGACACTTGGGGGCCCCAGAACATTGACACCATAACACTTGGGGGTCCCAGAACAATGACACCCTATCACTTGGGGGCCCCAGAACAATGACACCCTGACACTTGGGGGGCACAGAACAATGACACCCTGACACTTGGGGGACACAGAACAATGACACCCTGACACTTGGGGGGCACAGAACAATGACACCCTGACACTTGGGGGCCCCAGAACAATGACACCATGACACTTGGGGGTCCCAGAACAATGACACCCTGACACTTGGGGGTCCCAGAACAATGACACCCTGACACTTGGGGGTCCCAGAACAATGACACCCTAACACTTGGGGCCCCAGAAAATTGACACCCTGACACTTGGGGGGCACAGAACAATGACACCCTGACACTTGGGGGGCACAGAACAATGACACCCTGACACTTGGGGGGCACAGAACAATGACACCCTGACACTTGGCGGCCCCAGAAAATTGACACCCTGACACTTGGGGGGCACAGAACAATGACATCCTGACACTTGGGGGGCACAGAACAATGACACCCTGACACTTGGGGGTCCCAGAACAATGACACCCTGACACTTGGGGGTCCCAGAACAATGACACCCTAACACTTGGGGGCCCCAGAACAATGACACCCTGACACTTGGGGGGCACAGAACAATGACACCCTGACACTTGGGGGGCACAGAACAATGACACCCTGACACTTGGGGGGCACAGAACAATGACACCCTGACACTTGGGGGCCCCAGAACAATGACACCATGACACTTGGGGGTACCAGAACAATGACACCATAACACCTGGGGGCCCCAAAACAATGACACCCTGACACTTGGGGGTACCAGAACAATGACACCATAACACCTGGGGGCCCCAAAACAATGACACCCTGACACTTGGGGGGTGCAGAACAATGACACCCTGACACTTGGGGGGCACAGAACAATGACACCCTGACACTTGGGGGTCCCAGAACAATGACACCCTGACACTTGGGGGTCCCAGAACAATGACACCCTGACACTTGGGGGTGCAGAACAATGACACCCTGACACTTGGGGGCCCAGAACAATGACACCCTGACCCTTGGGGGCCCCAGAACAATGACACCCTGACACTTGGGGGCCCGAGAACAATGACACCCTGACACTTGGGGGGCCCAGAATAATTACACTCCAACACTTGGGGGACAATGAACAATGACACTCTGACACTTGGGGGGCACAGAACAATGACACCCTGACACTTGGGGGTTAAAGAACAATGAAACGCTGACACATGGGGGCCCAAGAACAATGACATCCTGACACTTGGGGGCCCCAGAACAATGACACCCTGACACTTGGGGGCCCCAGAACAATGACACACTGACACTTGGGGGCCCCAGAACAATGACACCATAACACTTGGGGGTCCCAGAACAATGACACCCTGACACTTGGGGGTCCCAGAACAATGACACCCTAACACTTGGGGGTCCCAGAACAATGACACCCTAACACTTGGGGGTCCCAGAACAATGACACCCTGACAATTGGGGGCCCCAGAACACTGACACCATAACACTTGGGGGTCCCAGAACAATGACACCCTAACACTTGGGGGCCCCAGAACAATGACACCCTGACACTTGGGGGGCACAGAACAATGACACCCTGACACTTGGGGGACACAGAACAATGACACCCTGACACTTGGGGGTACCAGAACAATGACACCATGACACTTGGGGGTACCAGAACAATGACACCATGAGACTTGGGGGTACCAGAACAATGACACCATAACACCTGGGGGCCCCAAAACAATGACACCCTGACACTTGGGGGGTGCAGAACAATGACACCCTGACACTTGGGGGGTGCAGAACAATGACACCCTGACACTTGGGGGTCCCAGAACAATGACACCCTGACACTTGGGGGTCCCAGAACAATGACACCCTGACACTTGGGGGTCCCAGAACAATGACACCCTGACACTTGGGGGGTGCAGAACAATGACACCCTGACACTTGGGGGTCCCAGAACAATGACACCCTAACACTTGGGGGTCCCAGAACAATGACACCCTGACACTTGGGGGCCCCAGAACATTGACACCATAACACTTGGGGGTCCCAGAACAATGACACCCTAACACTTGGGGGCCCCAGAACAATGACACCCTGACACTTGGGGGGCACAGAACAATGACACCCTGACACTTGGGGGGCACAGAACAATGACACCCTGACACTTGGGGGGCACAGAACAATGACACCCTGACACTTGGGGGTCCCAGAACAATGACACCCTAACACTTGGGGGTCCCAGAACAATGACACCCTGACACATGGGGGTCCCATAACAATGACACCCTCACACTTTGGGGGCACAGAACAATGACACCCTCACACTTGGGGGCCCCAGAATAATTACACTCCAACACTTGGGGGGCAATAAACAATGACACCCTGACACTTGGGGGTCCCAGAACAATGACACCCTAACACTTGGGGGTCCCAGAACAATGACACCCTGACACTTGGGGGTCCCAGAACAATGACACCCTGACACTTGGGGGTCCCAGAACAATGACACCCTGACACTTGGGGGCCCCAGAACATTGACACCCTGACACTTGGGGGGCACAGAACAATGACACCCTGACACTTGGGGGTCCCAGAACAATGACACCCTGACACTTGGGGGTCCCAGAACAATGACACCCTGACACTTGGGGGTCCCCGAACAATGACACCCTAACACTTGGGGGTCCCAGAACAATGACACCCTGACACTTGGGGGTCCCATAACAATGACACCCTCACACTTGGGGGGCACAGAACAATGACACCCTGACACTTGGGGGCCCCAGAATAATTACACTCCAACACTTGGGGGGCAATAAACAATGACACCCTGACACTTGGGGGTCCCAGAACAATGACACCCTAACACTTGGGGGTCCCAGAACAATGACACCCTGACACTTGGGGTTCCCAGAACAATGACACCCTGACACTTGGGGGTCCCAGAACAATGACACCCTGACACTTGGGGGCCCCAGAACATTGACACCCTAACACTTGGGGGGCACAGAACAATGACACCCTGACACTTAGGGGTCCCAGAACAATGACACCCTGACACTTGGAAGGCGCAGAACAATGACACCCTGACACTTGGGGGCCCCAGAATAATTACACTCCAACACTTGGGGGGCAATGAACAATGACACACTGACACTTGGGGGGTGCAGAACAATGACACCCTGACACTTGGGGGTCCCAGAACAACGACACCCTGACACTTGGGGGCCCCAGAACATTAACACTATAACACTTGGGGGTCCCAGAACAATGACACCTTGACACTTGGGGGTCACAGAACAATGACACCCTAACACTTGGGGGCCCCAGAACAATGACAGCCTGACACTTGGGGGGCACAGAACAATGACACCCTGACACTTGGGGGGCACAGAACAATGACACCCTGACACTTGGGGGGCACAGAACAATGACACCCTGACACTTGGGGGGCACAGAACAATGACACCCTGACACTTGGGGGTCCCAGAACAATGACACCCTGACACTTGGGGGTACCAGAACAATGACACCATAACACCTGGGGGTTTCAGAACAATGAAACGCTGACACTTGGGGGGCCCCAGAACAATGACACCCTGACACTTGGGGGGCACAGAACAATGAAACACCCTGACACTTGGGGGGCACAGAACAATGACACCCTGATACTTGTAGGGCACAGAACAATGACACCCTGACACTTGGAGGGCACAGAACAATGACACCCTGACACTTGGGGGCCCCAGAACAATGACACCCTGACACTTGGAGGGCGCAGAACAATGACACCCTGACACTTGGGGGTCCCAGAACAATGACACCCTAACGCTTGAGGGTCCTTGAACAATGACACCCTGACACTTGGGGGTCCCAGAACAATGACACCCTAACACTTGGGGGCCCCAGACCAATGACACCCTGACACTTGGGGGGCACAGAACAATGACACCCTGACACTTGGGGGTCCCAGAACAATGACACCCTGACACTTGGGGGCCCCAGAACATTGACACCCTGACACTTGGGGGTCCCAGAACAATGAAACCCTGACACTTGGGGGGCACAGAACAATGACACCCAGACACTTGGGGGGCACAGAACAATGACACCCTGACACTTGGGGGGCACAGAACAATGACACCCTGACACTTGGGGGCCCCAGAATAATTACACTCCATCACTTGGGGGCAACAAACAATGACACCCTGACACTTGGGGGTGCAGAACAATGACACCCTGACACTTGGGGGTCCCAGAACAATGACACCCTGTCACTTGGGGGTCCCAGAACAATGACACCTTCACACTTGGGGGTCCCAGAACAATGACACCATAACACTTGGGGGTCCAAGAACAATGACACCCTGACACTTGGGGGTCCCAGAACAATGACACCCTAACATTTGGGGGCCCCAGAACAATGACACCCTGACACTTGGGGGGCACAGAACAATGACACCCTGACACTTGGGGGGCACAGAACAATGACACCCTGTCACTTGGGGGTCCCAGAACAATGACACCTTCACACTTGGGGGTCCCAGAACAATGACACCATAACACTTGGGGGTCCCAGAACATTGACACCCTAACACTTGGGGGGCACAGAACAATGACACCCTGACACTTAGGGGTCCCAGAACAATGACACCCTGACACTTGGAAGGCGCAGAACAATGACACCCTGACACTTGGGGGCCCCAGAATAATTACACTCCAACACTTGGGGGGCAATGAACAATGACACACTGACACTTGGGGGGTGCAGAACAATGACACCCTGACACTTGGGGGTCCCAGAACAACGACACCCTGACACTTGGGGGCCCCAGAACATTGACACTATAACACTTGGGGGTCCCAGAACAATGACACCTTGACACTTGGGGGTCACAGAACAATGACACCCTAACACTTGGGGGCCCCAGAACAATGACAGCCTGACACTTGGGGGGCACAGAACAATGACACCCTGACACTTGGGGGGCACAGAACAATGACACCCTGACACTTGGGGGGCACAGAACAATGACACCCTGACACTTGGGGGTCCCAGAACAATGACACCCTGACACTTGGGGGTACCAGAACAATGACACCATAACACCTGGGGGTTTCAGAACAATGAAACGCTGACACTTGGGGGGCCCCAGAACAATGACACCCTGACACTTGGGGGGCACAGAACAATGAAACACCCTGACACTTGGGGGGCACAGAACAATGACACCCTGACACTTGTAGGGCACAGAACAATGACACCCTGACACTTGGAGGGCACAGAACAATGACACCCTGACACTTGGGGGCCCCAGAACAATGACACCCTGACACTTGGAGGGCGCAGAACAATGACACCCTGACACTTGGGGGTCCCAGAACAATGACACCCTAACGCTTGGGGGTCCTTGAACAATGACACCCTGACACTTGGGGGTCCCAGAACAATGACACCCTAACACTTGGGGGCCCCAGACCAATGACACCCTGACACTTGGGGGGCACAGAACAATGACACCCTGACACTTGGGGGTCCCAGAACAATGACACCCTGACACTTGGGGGCCCCAGAACATTGACACCCTGACACTTGGGGGTCCCAGAACAATGAAACCCTGACACTTGGGGGGCACAGAACAATGACACCCAGACACTTGGGGGGCACAGAACAATGACACCCTGACACTTGGGGGCCCCAGAATAATTACACTCCATCACTTGGGGGCAACAAACAATGACACCCTGACACTTGGGGGTGCAGAACAATGACACCCTGACACTTGGGGGTCCCAGAACAATGACACCCTGTCACTTGGGGGTCCCAGAACAATGACACCTTCACACTTGGGGGTCCCAGAACAATGACACCATAACACTTGGGGGTCCAAGAACAATGACACCCTGACACTTGGGGGTCCCAGAACAATGACACCCTAACACTTGGGGGCCCCAGAACAATGACACCCTGACACTTGGGGGGCACAGAACAATGACACCCTGACACTTGGGGGGCACAGAACAATGACACCCTGTCACTTGGGGGTCCCAGAACAATGACACCTTCACACTTGGGGGTCCCAGAACAATGACACCATAACACTTGGGGGTCCAAGAACAATGACACCCTGACACTTGGGGGTCCCAGAACAATGACACCCTAACACTTGGGGGCCCCAGAACAATGACACCCTGACACTTGGGGGCCCCAGAACAATGACACCCTGACACTTGGGGGGCACAGAACAATGACACCATAACACTTGGGGGTCCCAGAACAATGACACCATAACACCTGGGGGCCCCAAAACAATGACACCCTGACACTTGGGGGGTGCAGAACAATGACACCCTGACACTTGGGGGGCACAGAACAATGACACCCTGACACTTGGGGGTCCCAGAACAATGACACCCTGACACTTGGGGGTCCCAGAACAATGACACCCTGACACTTGGGGGGTGCAGAACAATGACACCCTGACACTTGGGGGTCCCAGAACAATGACACCATAACACTTGGGGGTCCCAGAACAATGACACCCTAACACTTGGGGGTCCCAGAACAATGACACCCTAACACTTGGGGGCCCCAGAACAATGACACCCTGACACTTGGGTGGCACAGAACAATGACACCCTGACACTTGGGGGACACAGAACAATGACACCCTGACACTTGGGGGGCACAGAACAATTACACCCTGACACTTGGGGGTCCCAGAACAATGACACCATGACACTTGGGGGTACCAGAACAATGACACCATAACACCTGGGGGCCCCAGAACAATGACACCCTGACACTTGGGGGTCCCAGAACAATGACACCCTGACACTTGGGGGTCCCAGAACAATGACACCCTAACACTTGGGGGTCCCAGAACAATGACACCCTGACACTTGGGGGTCCCATAACAATGACACCCTCACACTTGGGGGGCACAGAACAATGACACCCTGACACTTGGGGGGCACAGAACAATGACACCCTGACACTTGGGGGCCCCAGAATAATTACACTCCATCACTTGGGGGCAACAAACAATGACACCCTGACACTTGGGGGTGCAGAACAATGACACCCTGACACTTGGGGGTCCCAGAACAATGACACCCTGTCACTTGGGGGTCCCAGAACAATGACACCTTCACACTTGGGGGTCCCAGAACAATGACACCATAACACTTGGGGGTCCAAGAACAATGACACCCTGACACTTGGGGGTCCCAGAACAATGACACCCTAACATTTGGGGGCCCCAGAACAATGACACCCTGACACTTGGGGGGCACAGAACAATGACACCCTGACACTTGGGGGGCACAGAACAATGACACCCTGTCACTTGGGGGTCCCAGAACAATGACACCTTCACACTTGGGGGTCCCAGAACAATGACACCATAACACTTGGGGGTCCCAGAACATTGACACCCTAACACTTGGGGGGCACAGAACAATGACACCCTGACACTTAGGGGTCCCAGAACAATGACACCCTGACACTTGGAAGGCGCAGAACAATGACACCCTGACACTTGGGGGCCCCAGAATAATTACACTTCAACACTTGGGGGGCAATGAACAATGACACACTGACACTTGGGGGGTGCAGAACAATGACACCCTGACACTTGGGGGTCCCAGAACAACGACACCCTGACACTTGGGGGCCCCAGAACATTGACACTATAACACTTGGGGGTCCCAGAACAATGACACCTTGACACTTGGGGGTCACAGAACAATGACACCCTAACACTTGGGGGCCCCAGAACAATGACAGCCTGACACTTGGGGGGCACAGAACAATGACACCCTGACACTTGGGGGGCACAGAACAATGACACCCTGACACTTGGGGGGCACAGAACAATGAAACCCTGACACTTGGGGGTCCCAGAACAATGACACCCTGACACTTGGGGGTACCAGAACAATGACACCATAACACCTGGGGGTTTCAGAACAATGAAACGCTGACACTTGGGGGGCCCCAGAACAATGACACCCTGACACTTGGGGGGCACAGAACAATGAAACACCCTGACACTTGGGGGGCACAGAACAATGACACCCTGACACTTGTAGGGCACAGAACAATGACACCCTGACACTTGGAGGGCACAGAACAATGACACCCTGACACTTGGGGGCCCCAGAACAATGACACCCTGACACTTGGAGGGCGCAGAACAATGACACCCTGACACTTGGGGGTCCCAGAACAATGACACCCTAACGCTTGGGGGTCCTTGAACAATGACACCCTGACACTTGGGGGTCCCAGAACAATGACACCCTAACACTTGGGGGCCCCAGACCAATGACACCCTGACACTTGGGGGGCACAGAACAATGACACCCTGACACTTGGGGGTCCCAGAACAATGACACCCTGACACTTGGGGGCCCCAGAACATTGACACCCTGACACTTGGGGGTCCCAGAACAATGAAACCCTGACACTTGGGGGGCACAGAACAATGACACCCAGACACTTGGGGGGCACAGAACAATGACACCCTGACACTAGGGGGCCCCAGAATAATTACACTCCATCACTTGGGGGCAACAAACAATGACACCCTGACACTTGGGGGTGCAGAACAATGACACCCTGACACTTGGGGGTCCCAGAACAATGACACCCTGTCACTTGGGGGTCCCAGAACAATGACACCTTCACACTTGGGGGTCCCAGAACAATGACACCATAACACTTGGGGGTCCAAGAACAATGACACCCTGACACTTGGGGGTCCCAGAACAATGACACCCTAACACTTGGGGGCCCCAGAACAATGACACCCTGACACTTGGGGGGCACAGAACAATGACACCCTGACACTTGGGGGGCACAGAACAATGACACCCTGTCACTTGGGGGTCCCAGAACAATGACACCTTCACACTTGGGGGTCCCAGAACAATGACACCATA
Source organism: Lithobates clamitans (assembly GCA_037952925.1). Lineage (NCBI taxonomy): Eukaryota > Metazoa > Chordata > Amphibia > Anura > Ranidae > Lithobates > Lithobates clamitans. Next base: position 552,393 of record JBBGZY010002752.1, on the reverse strand, counting down.
ACACTTGGGGGTCCAAGAACAATGACACCCTGACACTTGGGGGTCCCAGAACAATGACACCCTAACACTTGGGGGCCCCAGAACAATGACACCCTGACACTTGGGGGCCCCAGAACAATGACACCCTGACACTTGGGGGGCACAGAACAATGACACCATAACACTTGGGGGTCCCAGAACAATGACACCATAACACCTGGGGGCCCCAAAACAATGACACCCTGACACTTGGGGGGTGCAGAACAATGACACCCTGACACTTGGGGGGCACAGAACAATGACACCCTGACACTTGGGGGTCCCAGAACAATGACACCCTGACACTTGGGGGTCCCAGAACAATGACACCCTGACACTTGGGGGGTGCAGAACAATGACACCCTGACACTTGGGGGTCCCAGAACAATGACACCATAACACTTGGGGGTCCCAGAACAATGACACCCTAACACTTGGGGGTCCCAGAACAATGACACCCTAACACTTGGGGGCCCCAGAACAATGACACCCTGACACTTGGGGGGCACAGAACAATGACACCCTGACACTTGGGGGACACAGAACAATGACACCCTGACACTTGGGGGGCACAGAACAATTACACCCTGACACTTGGGGGTCCCAGAACAATGACACCATGACACTTGGGGGTACCAGAACAATGACACCATAACACCTGGGGGCCCCAGAACAATGACACCCTGACACTTGGGGGTCCCAGAACAATGACACCCTGACACTTGGGGGTCCCAGAACAATGACACCCTAACACTTGGGGGTCCCAGAACAATGACACCCTGACACTTGGGGGTCCCATAACAATGACACCCTCACACTTGGGGGGCACAGAACAATGACACCCTGACACTTGGGGGCCCCAGAATAATTACACTCCAACACTTGGGGGGCAATAAACAATGACACCCTGACACTTGGGGGTCCCAGAACAATGACACCCTGACACTTGGGGGTCCCAGAACAATGACACCCTGACACTTGGGGGTCCCAGAACAATGACACCCTGACACTTGGGGGCCCCAGAACATTGACACCCTAACACTTGGGGGGCACAGAACAATGACACCCTGACACTTAGGGGTCCCAGAACAATGACACCCTGACACTTGGGCAGCACAGAACAATGACACCCTGACACTTGGGGGCCCCAGAATAATTACACTCCAACACTTGGGGGGTAATGAACAATGACACACTGACACTTGGGGGGGTGCAGAACAATGACACCCTGACACTTGGGGTGCAGAATAATTACACTCCAACACTTGGGGGGCAATGAACAATGACACCCTGACACTTGGGGACCCCAGAACAATGACACTTGGGGGTACCAGAACAATGACACCATAACACCTGGGGGTTCCAGAACAATGAAACGCTGACACTTGGGGGGCCCCAGAACAATGACACCCTGACACTTGGGGGGCGCAGAACAATGACACCCTGACACTTGGGGGTCCCAGAACAATGACACCCTGACACTTGGGGGTCCCAGAACAATGACACCCTGACACTTGGGGGTCCCAGAACAATGACACCCTAACACTTGGGGGCCCCAGACCAATGACACCCTGACACTTGGGGGGCACAGAACAATGACACCCTGACACTTGGGGGTCCCAGAACATTGACACCCTGACACTTGGGGGCCCCAGAACATTGACACCCTGACACTTGGGGGTCCCAGAACAATGAAACCCTGACACTTGGGGGTCCCAGAACAATGACACCCAGACACTTGGGGGGCACAGAACAATGACACCCTGACACCTGGGGGCACAGAACAATGACACCCTGACACTTGGGGGGCACAGAACAATGACACACTGACACTTGGGGGGCACAGAACAATGACACCCTAACACTTGGGGGCCCCAGAACAATGTCACCCTAACACTTGGGGGCACAGAACAATAACACCCTGACACTTGGGCGGCACAGAACTTTGACACCCTGACATTTGGGGGCAGAAAAATGACACCCTGAAACTTGGGGGTCCCAGAACAATGACACCCTGACACTTGGAGGGTGCAGAACAATGACACCCTGACACTTGGGGGTCCCAGAACAATGACACCCTAACACTTGGGGGTCCCAGAACAATGACACCCTAACACTTGGGGGGCGCAGAACAATGACACCCTGACACTTGGGGGGCACAGAACAATGACACACTGACACTTGGGGGGCACAGAACAATGACACCCTAACACTTAGGGGCACCAGAACAATGACACCCTGACACTTGGGGGCACAGAACAATAACACCCTGACACTTGGGCGGCACAGAACATTGACACCCTGACATTTGGGGGCAGAAAAAGACACCCTGAAACTTGGGGGTCCCAGAACAATGACACCCTGACATATGGGGGTCCCAGAACAATGACACCATGACACTTGGGGGTACCAGAACAATGACACCCTGACACTTGGCAGTCCCAGAACAATGACACCCTAACACTTGGGGGTCCCAGAACAATGACACCCTGACACTTGGGGGGTGCAGAACAATGACACCCTAACACTTAGGGGTCCCAGAACAATGACACCATGACACTTGGGGGTACCAGAACAATGACACCATAACACTTGGGGGTCCCAGAACAATGACACCCTGACACTTGGGGGGTGCAGAACAATGACACCCTGACACTTGGGGGGCGCAGAACAAAGAGAGTCACGGAGCCAGGGGGACCCTAAGCGCAGGGACAGCATGACAGTGCTGGACTGCACATCTGCCTGTCCCTGAAAGGGTTACACTTCTCCTTTTAGAGAAGGGGAGGGGCTGCAGGAAGTTTTGTGTAGGAGATGTAGGAAGGGGAAGTGATGTCAGTTTGAGAGTAGTGGTGGACGAGATTAGAAGCACACCTTACAGCTCTCCACCTTCCCCTTCCTGATACACAGCATGGCAGCAATGGAGGGTTTTGTAGAGCAGCTGAGAGCGGCGGTTACCGCTAATGGCGCGGACTGGCTCCAGGAGCAGCTGCGTTTGATCACGGACGGCGGGGCGACGGTGAGCGGGGGGGGTCACCAACTCCCAGGGCAAGGCGATCACGTCCACCAGAGAGATACAGCCCTGAGGCTGATATGGGCTCATCTAGAACAGCGCAGCGGGGGATGGCAGCAGGAGAGGCCCAGACACCCATCATACAGGCCAGGCAGAGGGATGGACGAGGAGAGGCCCGGGGGAATCGGAGGAAAGTTGGAGGGACTGGGGGAAGGGTGCCCAGCAACGCACGCGGCTCTTCCCCCCCCCCCCCAGCCAGGCGCAGATGCTTACAGCCCCCTGAGAGGTCAGCAGGAGAGGGACGGAGGGCACGGGATGCACAAGAACGCACCGCAGCAAGTGGAGGAGGGTCATGGGCGACCGAGATGGACAGTAGTTCGCCGCAGGGTGATAGCGGGTCAGAGAGAGACGCCAGTGCCAATGTGAGGGGAGGTAATAGACAGTCGGCACGCACCCCGCGCAGCAGTAGATGCAGGAGTCCATCACCAGGGGTATCCAGCGGGCCTAGCGGTATCCAAGGGAGGAGTGGCCGTACACAGCACCGCAGGCCCTCAGCAACCACTGCATCTGCAAGTGGGGTGCAACGAGAAATCAGCAGGATGAACGAGCACGACGATCGGTCGGAAGGAGAGCTGTCCGGGTCTGATGGAGGCGACGATCAGGGACATCAAGCATCGCTGGTTCCAGGAGTGGCGGCTGTTGGGCGCGGTCCAGTGCAGCCCGGTGAGCGCGATTCTTCTAATCCTGTTACTATTCTTTTACATAATTTATTGGGACAAAATGTGCAGGGGGGTAGTTCACGGTCGGGGGGTGTAGTCAGGCCAGGGGGGGGGAGAAGGTATCAGCTCCACCGTCAGCAGCAGCGCCTCAAACAGGGAATGAGTGGTTGCGGGAGTTGTTAACTGGCCTAAAAGAACTTGTAGCACGGGTGGAATCAGGATCAGGAGGTGGTCCGGCGACTGCGTGGACAGCAGAGAGGAATACCCCACAGACAGGGACCACCCCATCTGTTGCGGGTGAGGTTCAGGTTTCGCCGGAGGCAGCTGTTTCAGCGGTCGTGGTGCCCCCCTCTGGCACTGCAGTGGCTACGACTTTGGGAGACCAGGTGAAGACAACTGAGAAAAAAGCTGATTCAGTTAGATTAGCAGATGCGGCAAGGAGCGAGGTATATGTCTGCTTTGAGGGCCCTTTGGGGGCTCATTTAAAAGCAGAGGTAAAGGAAAAAATATGGAAAGGCGAGTACGTGGAAATTTTCACGTTGCTGCCGCTAGAAAAATTTAATCTGGATAGGTTAAAACCGGTGGAAGGAAAAAAGGAGGATGAGGAGAAGCGTAGGTATCGCTTGATCCCGCGAACGTTCTCCAATTGGCTACAAGCGTTCGCCATTTTGGCGAGTGTGGTAGGTGAAAAAGCGCCAGAACATTGTTCAGCGCTGTTTGTGTACCTAGAGGCCATTAGTGAGGCCCACAGAACATACGGGGGCATGGCGTGGCTACGCTATGATGAGCAATTTCGTCAGAGGATGGAGGTGCGACCGAATCTACGCTGGGATCACAAGGACATCAGCTTGTGGATGAGGTTGATGACGGCAGCGAGGGCCCCTAGTCAGTTTTTTCAGGCAGGGGTCGGAGGTTCAGCAACCCCAGGACAACCTGCCGAGAAAAAATGGGGATATTGCTGGCAATTTAATGAGGGAACTTGCAGATTTGGAGCCAACTGTCGTTTCAAGCATTTGTGTTCCGGCTGCGGGGGATCCCATGCATTGGCTAAATGTTTCAAAAAAGGAAAAGGACGCGCCGGAGATACTTCAGGTAATTGGGAGGACCCCGGTACGGGTGGAAAGGATGCGGCCTTTCCTCAGTAGGTACCCTGACCGAACAGCGGCCGCCACGCTGGAGGCAGGTTTTAGGGAGGGTTTTCACATTCCTTGTGCCTTGGCGGAGGTGCCGCCTGAGGCCAAAAATTTGAGGTCAGCTTTGCTGCATGCAGCAGTGGTCTCTGAAAAATTGGAAAAAGAAGTGTCATTGGGACGCATGGCGGGTCCGTTTAAGGAAAGACCACTACAAGGGTTAGTGGTCTCTCCCTTGGGCGTGGTACCAAAGAGAGAGCCCAATAAGTTTAGACTCATACATCACCTTTCCTTCCCAAAAGGAGGGTCGGTGAATGATGCTATAGCCCCGGAAGATTGTGCGATTACGTACACATCTTTTGACGCAGCGGTCTCATGGGTTAGGAGATATGGGCAGGGGTCATTAATGGCCAAGTCCGATATCGAATCGGCTTTTCGGCTGTTGCCAGTTCATCCCGACAGTTTCAGATGGCTAGGCTGTAAATGGGAAGGGGCCTACTATGTAGACCGATGCCTTCCAATGGGATGCTCTATATCCTGTGCTCTTTTCGAAACGTTCAGTTCGTTCTTGGAATGGGCGGTACGGGATGTGTCTGGTATCAATTCAGTCATCCATTATTTGGACGACTTCTTATGTGTGGGTCCAGCGGGTTCCAACATGTGTGCAGTGCTTTTTGGTACTTTGCAGTATCTAGCGGAAAGATTTGGGGTGCCGCTAGCCCCCGAAAAAACAGAAGGTCCAACGGCGATTATCACATTTCTCAGAATAGAGATAGATTCAAGGAGGATGGAATGCAGGATTCCGCAGGACAAACTGTTGAAGTTGAAAGAGGAAGTTCGAGGGACCATTGGAGTTAGGAAATTGCAACTTCGCCAACTCCAATCTTTGCTAGGTAAGCTAAACTTCGCTTGCCGAATCATCCCTATGGGACAAATTTTCTGCAGGTGGCTGTTAGCCGCCACTGCAGGGATCCGGGCGCCGACACATTTCGTGAGTCTGACTAGAGATCACAGGGAGGACTTACGGGTGTGGCAGGTATTCTTGGAGTCTTTCAATGGAAGGGCTTTATGGATGTCTGGGCCGGTCAGCAACTGGGACCTAGAGTTGTTTACTGACGCAGCCGGGTCAACGGGGTTTAGTGCTTTTTGTAAGGGCCACTGGTGTGCGGCTATGTGGCCGGCGGCTTGGCGGGAGGCTGGGTTCTTAAAGAACCTGGTACTTTGGGAGCTGTTCCCCATTGTGGTGGCCATGGAGCTATGGGGCGAGTCGTTGCGAAACCTGAAGGTTCGCTTCAATTGTGACAATCTGGGGGTGGTGCAAGTGGTTAATCGGCTGACTGCGGCATCAGTGCCGGTGGTCAGGCTTTTGCGCTATCTAGTACTTCGTTGTTTACAACTGAATGTGTTCATTTATGCCGTGCATCTACCAGGGTCGGAGAACACCTTGGCTGACGCTTTGTCTCGTTTTCAGTGGGACAGGTTCCGGAGGTTGGCACCAGAGGCAGATCATCAGGGGGTCGCCTGTCCCAGCTGGATATGGAACATTGCCTTGGAACAGCAGCAAAATGGATTCAGCGATCCGTGAGTATGGCTACATGGAATGCCTACTCTAAGGTATGGAAGGAGTGGTTCGCCTTTCTGCAGGACTTGGGCATGGGATCAGATGATCCGGACGTGGACAAGGCAGTGCTGTATTTTATAATTAGGGACTTTGAAAAAGGTATCTCGGCAGCTGCCATCAATCGTGAATTGGCAGGTTTGGCCTTCCTTTTTAAGTGGCAAGGGAGTCGGGACCATACGAAGGAATTTTGGTTATGGCAAGCAGTCAAGGGATATAGAAAAGCTTATAAACAGAGGGACGGGAGGCGCCCTGTCTCTTTTGAAATGCTTAAGCAGTTGATGCTTAGTTTGGAAAGGGTCAGCAGATCCGAGTACGAATGCGCATTATTCCAAGCAGCGTTCGCGCTGGCCTTTTTTTGGGGCGCTGAGGATAAGTGAGTTGGTGAGCCCGTCAAAGACGGTTCCGGGCGGGCTTTTCCACGGGGAGGTTGAAGTATGGGCAGATAGAGTCCGCATATGGATTCATAGGTCAAAAACGGATCAAGCAGGGAGAGGAAAATATCTGGAGTTTGGGAAGATTGCAGAGCATGACATATGCCCGGTTAGGCTTGTGGGAGCTTTCATGACGGTTAGGCCTGCCGTTACTGGCCCCTTCTTGATACATGTGGACGGTTTGTGCCTTTCAAAATACCAGTTTGTAACAGTTTTTTTTAGGAAATGCGTGGCCAGGGTGGGATGTGACCCTTTACAATTCTCATCACATTCTTTTAGGGTTGGGGCGGTCACAGAGGCGGCCAGGGCAGGTTTGAGTCAGGAGGTGATTAGACGTATTGGCAGATGGGTATCGGATAGATTCAAACTGTATGTCCGCCCCCACATGGTTCAAATGTAATGTTAGCTGGGGTTGTTTGATGAGTGGGGTGTTGGGTTTAAAGTTCATGAGGTTGTATTATCTAATTTGTCTACAGGTCAAGATGCATGTCTGGTTTGGATACTCGGTCACTCCTACGTGTTTTGGGGGGCCAAGAGAGCGGACGTTCGGCCGAATGGCAGACAGCTTCGCATCCCCAGACAAGAGGCCCTCATAAGGTGGATTGGGGTTCCGGGCATGCAGTGGAATAGGGTATTGGGGGAAGTGCATAGATTCTCTCACCTGGACAGGGCCCCTGATGTATTGTTATTACACGTGGGTGGAAATGACATGGGAGCTAGATCCATGAGGGACCTTATCAGGGACATCAAGTGTGATTTCCTGCGTTTAAAAGCTGCTTATCCCAAGATGGTATTAGTGTGGTCTGACATGGTAGGCAGGCTATCGTGGCGCTGGGCCCTATCAGATAAAAAAGTGAATAGGGCCAGGATAAAGGTTAATAAAGAAGTGAGCCGTTTTTTTATAAGGAATGGGGGCTTAGCCATTCGTCACAGGGAGTTGGAGGTTGACACATGGCATTATTTGAGCAGCGATGGTGTACATCTCAATGAGGTGGGCACGGACCTATGGTCTCTAGGCTTGCAAGAAGGCATACAGAGAGGGCTTAGTGTGTGGAGGTGCTCACAAGGGTAAGGGGTTACCCCTTTCGTGCTGTGGCAGTAGTTGTTTGTTCCTTGAATAGGATAAGTTCTGTTACAAGTTGTAACATGTGTACCCATCCAAGGATGGGGGGTTGTTTGATTGTACCCATCCAGATGATGGGAGTTTTGCTGGTACCCATACATGGAAGGATGGGGATTGTAGTTGGTACCTTCAGGCCCTAAGGGTTAACCTGCAGGAGTTAAAATGCCAGGTCACTGGGGTATGTTGTTATAATGCCGTGTCCGGGGTTTCCGACTGGCAGGTTTTAAATTAACGAGGTTGTACCAGTGACCTAGGTCATAGTCATAGTTCTTACTGAGTAAGTTACCTTAACATGTTATTTAAGGAAATACAGCTATTTATATATTTATGTTAAATTATATGTTTTAAATAAAAGGCCGCAAGGCCATTTTACTCCAGAAACTAGTCCGAGTCATCCCTGATGTTTTTGGAGGGAGGGTATGTACGGGTAGGATGGTATTAAGTATATGGGCTTAAGTCCTACAATGTCATGACACCCTGACACTTGGGGGCCCCAGAACAATGACACCCTGACATATGGGGGTCCCAGAACAATGACACCATGACACTTGGGGGTCCCAGAACAATGACACCCTGACACTTGGGGGTACAGAACAATGACACCCTGACACTCGGAGGGTGCAGAATAATGACACCCTGACACTTGGGGGCCCCAAAACAATGACACCCTGACACTTGGGGGTCCCAGAACAATGACACCCTGACACTTGGGGGTCACAGAACAATGAAACGCTGACACTTGGGGGTCCCAGAAAAATGACATCCTGACATATGGGGGTCCCAGAACAATGACACCATGACACTTGGGGGTCCCAGAACAATGACACCCTGGCACTTGGGGGCACAGAACAATGACACCCTGACACTTGGAGGGTGCAGAATAATGACACCATAACACTTGGGGGCCCCAGAACAATGACATCCTGACACTTGGTGGCCCCAGAACATTGACACCATGACACTTGGGGGGCACAGAACAATGACACCCTGACACTTGGGGGGCCCCCAGAACAATGACACCCTGACACTTGGTGGCCCCAGAACAATGACACCCTGACACTTGGGGGTCCCAGAACAATGACACCCTGACACTTGGAGGGCACAGAACAATGACACCCTGACACTTAGTGTATCATTGTTCTGCACCCCCCAAGTATCAGGGTGTCATTGTTCTGAGGCCCCCAAGTGTAAGGTTGTCATTGTTCTGGGGCCCTGAAGTGTTAGGGTGTCATTGTTCTGGGGCCCCCAAGTGTCAGGGTGTCATTGTTCTGGGACCACCAAGTGTCATTGTTCTGAGGCCCCCAAGTGTCAGGGTGTCATTGTTCTGGGACCCCCGAATGTCACGGTGTCATTGTTCTGTGCCCCCCCAAGTATCAGGGTGTCATTGTTCTCGGGCCCCCAAGTGTTAGGGTATCATTGTTCTGCACCCTCCAACACTTGGGGGCCCGAGAACAATGACACCCTAACACTTGGGGGTCCCAGAACAATGACACCCTGACACTTGGGGGCCCCAGAACAATGACACCCTGACATATGGGGGTCCCAGAACAATGACACCATGACACTTGGGGGTCCCAGAACAATGACACCATAACACTTGGGGGTCCCAGAACAATGACACCCTGACACTTGGGGGCACAGAACAATGACACCCAGACACTTGGGGGCCCCAGAACAATGACACCCTGACACTTGGGGGCCCCAAAACAATGACACCCTGACACTTGGGGGGCACAGAACAAAGACATCCTGACATTTGGTTGTGCAGAAAAATGACACCTTGACACTTGGGGGCCCCAGAACAATGACACCCTGACAATTGGGGGGCACAGAACAATGACACCCTGACACTTGGGGGTCCCAGAACAATGACACCCAGACACTTGGGGGTCCCAGAACAATGACACCCAGACACTTGGGGCCCCAAAACAATGACACCCTGACACTTGGGGGGCACAGAACAAAGACATCCTGACATTTGGTTGTGCAGAAAAATGACACCTTGACACTTGGGGGCCCCAGAACAATGACACCCTGACTATTGGGGGGCACAGAACAATGACACCCTGACACTTGGGGGTCCCAGAACAATGACACCCAGACACTTGGGGGTCCCAGAACAATGACACCATGACACTTGGGGGTCCCAGAACAATGACACCATAACACTTGGGGGTCCCAGAACAATGACACCCTGACACTTGGGGGCACAGAACAATGACACCCAGACACTTGGGGGCCCCAGAACAATGACAACCTGACACTTGGGGTCCCCAAAACAATGACACCCTGACACTTGGGGGGCACAGAACAAAGACATCCTGACATTTGGTTGTGCAGAAAAATGACACCTTGACACTTGGGGGCCCCAGAACAATGACACCCTGACAATTGGGGGGCACAGAACAATGACACCCTGACACTTGGGGGTCCCAGAACAATGACACCCAGACACTTGGGGGTCCCAGAACAATGACACCCAGACACTTGGGGGTCCCAGAACAATGACACCCTGACACTAGGGGGTCCCAGAACAATGACACCCTGACACTTGGGGCCCCCAGAACAATGACACCCTGACACTTGGTGGCCCCAGAACATTGACACCATGACACTTGGGGGGCACAGAACAATGACACCCTGACACTTGGGGGTCCCAGAACAATGACACCCTGACACTTAGTGTATCATTGTTCTGCACCCCCTAAGTGTCAGGGTGTCATTGTTCTGAGGCACCCAAGTGTAAGGTTGTCATTGTTCTGGGGCCCCGAAGTGTTAGGGTGTCATTGTTCTGGGGCCCCCAAGTGTAAGGTTGTCATTGTTCTGTGCCCCCCCAAGTGTCAGGGTGTCATTGTTCTCGGGCCCCCAAGTGTTAGGGTATCATTGTTCTGCACCCTCCAACACTTGGGGGCCCGAGAACAATGACACCCTAACACTTGGGGGTCCCAGAACAATGACACCCTGACACTTGGGGGCCCCAGAACAATGACACCCTGACATATGGGGGTCCCAGAACAATGACACCATGACACCTGGGGGTCCCAGAACAATGACACCCTGACACCTGGGGGGTGCAGAACAATGACACCCTGACACTTGGGGGGCGCAGAACAATGACACCCTGACATATGGGGGTCCCAGAACAATGACACCCTGACACTTAGGGGGCACAGAACAATGACACCCTGACACTTGGAGGGTGCAGAATAATGACACCCTGACACTTGGGGGGCCCCAAAACAATGACACCCTGACACTTGGGGGTCCCAGAACAATGACATCCTGACACTTGGGGGGTGCAGAACAATTACACTCCGACACTTGGGGGGCAATGAACAATGACACCCTGATACTTGGGGGCCCCAGAACAATGACACCCTGACACTTGGGGGCCCCAGAACAATGACACCCTGACATATGGGGGTCCCAGAACAATGACACCATGACAGTTGGGGGTCCCAGAACAATGACACCCTGACACTTGGGGGCACAGAACAATGACACCCAGACACTTGGGGGCCCCAGAACAATGACACCCTGACACTTGGAGGGTGCAGAATAATGACACCCTGACACTTGGGGGCCCCAAAACAATGACACCCTGACACTTGGGGGGCACAGAACAAAGACATCCTGACATTTGGTTGTGCAGAAAAATTACACCCTGACACTTGGGGGCCCCAGAACATTGACACCATAACACTTGGGGGCCCCAGAACAATGACATCCTGACAATTGGGGGGGCACAGAACAATGACACCCTGACACTTGGGGGTCCCAGAACAATGACACCCAGACACTTGGGGGTCCCAGAACAATGACACCCAGACACTTGGGGGTCCCAGAACAATGACACCCAGACACTTGGGGGTCCCAGAACAATGACACCCTGACACTTGGGGCCCCCAGAACAATGACACCCTGACACTTGGGGCCCCCAGAACAATGACACCCTGACACTTGGGGCCCCCAGAACAATGACACCCTGACACTTGGGGGCCCCAGAACAATGACACCCTGACATATGGGGGGCACAGAACAATGACACCCTGACACTTGGGGGTCCCAGAACAATGACACCCTGACACTTGAGGGGCGCAGAACAATGACACCCTGACACTTGGGGGTCCCAGAACAATGACACCCTGACACTTGGAGGGCACAGAACAATGACACCCTGACACTTGGAGGGCACAGAACAATGACACCCTGACACTTAGTGTATCATTGTTCTGCACCCCCCAAGTGTCAGGGTGTCATTGTTCTGAGGCCCCCAAGTGTAAGGTTGTCATTGTTCTGGGGCCCCCAAGTGTAAGGTTGTCATTGTTCTGGGGCCTCCAAGTGTCAGGGTGTCATTGTTCTGGGACCCCCGAATGTCAGGGTGTCATTGTTCTGTGCCCCCCCAAGTGTCAGGGTGTCATTGTTCTCGGGCCCCCAAGTGTTAGGGTATCATTGTTCTGCACCCTCCAACACTTGGGGGCCCGAGAACAATGACACCCTAACACTTGGGGGTCCCAGAACAATGACACCCTGACACTTGGGGGTCCCAGAACAATGACACCCTGACATATGGGGGTCCCAGAACAATGACACCATGACACTTGGGGGTCCCAGAACAATGACACCTTGACACTTGGGGGGTGCAGAACAATGACACCCTAACACTTGGGGGTCCCAGAACAATGACACCCTGACACTTGGGGGTCCCAGAACAATGACACCCTGACACTTGGGGGCCCCAGAACAATGACACCCTGACATATGGGGGTCCCAGAACAATGACACCATGACACTTGGGGACCTCAGAACAATGACACCCTGACATATGGGGGTCCCAGAACAATGACACCATAACACTTGGGGGCCCCAGAACAATGACACCCTGACACTTGGAGGGTGCAGAACAATGACACCCTGACACTTGTAGGGTGCAGAATAATGACACCCTGACACTTGGGGGGCCCCAAAACAATGACACCCTGACACTTGGGGGTCCCAGAACAATGACACCCTGACACTTGGGGGTCACAGAACAATGAAATGCTGACACTTGGGGGGGCCCCAGAACAATGACATCCTGACACTTGGGGGCCCCAGAACAATTACACTCCGACACTTGGGGGTCCCAGAACAATGACACCCTGACACTTGGGGGTCCCAGAACAATGACACCCTGACCCTTGAGGGTCCCAGAACAATGACACCCTAACACTTGGGGGTCCCAGAACAATGACACCCTGACACTTGGGGGCCCCAGAACATTGACACCATGACAATTGGGGGGCACAGAACAATGACACCCTGACACTTGGGGGTGCAGAACAATGGCACCCTGACACTTGGGGGCCCCAGAACAATGACACCCTAACACTTCGGGGCCCCAGAAAAATGACAACCTTACACTTGGGGGCCTCAGAACAATGACACCCTGACACTTAGTGTATCATTGTTCTGCACCCCCCCAAGTGTCAGGGTGTCATTGTTCTGAGGCACCCAAGTGTAAGGTTGTCATTGTTCTGGGGCCCAGAAGTGTTAGGGTGTCATTGTTCTGGGGCCCCCAAGTGTAAGGTTGTCATTGTTCTGCGACTCCCAAGTGTCAGGGTGCCATTGTTCTGGGCCCCCCGAGTGTCAGGGTGCCATTGTTCTGGGCCCCCCGAGTGTCAGGGTGCCATTGTTCTGGGCCCCCCGAGTGTCAGGGTGCCATTGTTCTGGGCCCCCCGAGTGTCAGGGTGCCATTGTTCTGGGCCCCCCGAGTGTCAGGGTGCCATTGTTCTGGGCCCCCCGTGTGTCAGGGTGTCATTGTTCTGTGCCCCCCCCAGTGTCAGGGTGTCATTGTTCTCGGGCCCCCAAGTGTTAGGGTATCATTGTTCTGCAACACTTGGGGGCCCGAGAACAATGACACCCTGACCCTTGGGGGGGCACAGAACAATGACACCCTGACACTCGGGGGTCCCAGAACAATGACACCCTGACACTTGGAGGCCCCAGAACAATGACAACCTTACACTTGGGGGCCCCAGAGCAATGACACCCTGACACTTTGGGGCCCCAGAGCAATGACACCCTGACACTTTGGGGGCGCAGAACAATGGCACCCTGACACTTGGGGGGTGCAGAACAATGGCACCCTGACACTTGGGGGGTGCAGAACAATGACTCCCTGATACTTGGGGGTCCCAGGACAATGACACCCTGACACTTGGGGGCCCCAGAACAATGACACCCTGACACTTTGGGGGTCCCAGGACAATGACACCCTGACACTTTGGGGCCCCAGAGCAATGACACCCTGACACTTTGGGGCACAGAATAATGACACCCTGACACTTGGGGGGCACAGAACAATGACAACCTTACACTTGGGGGTCCCAGAACAATGACACACTGACATTTGGGGGTCCCAGGACAATGACACTTGGGGGTCCATATTATAATGATGTAAATGATTTTCTTACTTTGGAGATGTTTGGAAATGTCTGATATACCTCCAGCTCTTCAGACGAAGTGTTCAGAAATTCTTCCTTGTTTAAGATATTCTTCTTACATTCTTCCACCAAACTCGGTATACTCTTCTTCAGCAACAGGGCCTGTACAAACATAAGAGGAGGTTCCATCATCAGATCTCCAACCTCCCCATCCACTAATATTATTATTATACATTTATATAGCGCTGACATATACCGCAGTGCTGTACAGAGATCACTGAGCCAATCACATCAGTCTCTGTACCCAGTGGCGAAGCGTGGGTTGTCAGCACCCGGGGCAAGGCAAGTAATTTGCGCTCCCCAACCTGCAGACTTTTAGCACTCCCCGAGTCCCTTCAAATACAATACTACTGACCTACCTGATTCCTATACTGACCACTACACTAACCTACTTGATTTCAACACGGACCAACCTGATTCCTTTACTGACCATTACACACTACACTGACCACTATACTATACTGTCCACTACACTAAGAACTACACTGACCACTATACTGTCCACTACACTACACTGACCACTATACTGTCCACTACACTGACCACTATACTATACTGTCCACTACACTAAGAACTACACTGACCACTATACTGTCCACTACACTGACCACTATACTATACTGTCCACTACACTAAGAACTACACTGACCACTATACTGTCCACTACACTGACCACTATACTATACTGTCCACTACACTAAGAACTACACTGACCACTATACTGTCCGCTACACTGACCACTATACTATACTGTCCACTACACTAAGAACTACACTGACCACTATACTGTCGACTACACTACACTGACCACTATACTGTCCACTACACTGACCACTATACTATACTGTCCACTACACTAAGAACTACAGTGACCACTATACTATACTGTCAACTACACTAAGAACTACACTGACCACTATACTGTCCACTACACTACACTGACCACTATACTGTCCACTTTACTGACCACTACACTACACTGTCCACTACACTGAGAACGACACTGTCTACTACACTACACTACACTGACCACTATACTACACTGACCACTATACTATTCACTCCACTACTCTGTCCACTACACTATACTGACCATTACACTAACCACTATATTGTCCACTACACTGTCCACTATACTGACCACTACACTATACTGTCCACTATACTGTCCACTACACTACACTGACCACTACACTACACTGACCACTATACTACACTGTCCACTACACTACACTGTCCACTACACTACACTGTCCACTACACTACACTGACCACTACACTACACTGACCACTACACTACACTGACCACTACACTATACTGACCACTACACTATACTGACCACAATACTACACTGTCCATTACACTTACCACTACACTGTCCACTATAGTACACTGACCACTACACTGTCCACTACACTATACTGACCACAATACTACACTGTCCACTACACTAAACTGACCACTATACGACACTGTCCACTACACTACACTGACCACTATACTACACTGTCCACTACACTATACTGACCACTACACTACACTGACCACTATACTACACTGACCACCACACTACACTGACAGGTCACTGGGGTATGTTGTTATAATGCCGTGTCCGGGGTTTCCGACTGGCAGGTTTTAAATTAACGAGGTTGTACCAGTGACCTAGGTCATAGTCATAGTTCTTACTGAGTAAGTTACCTTAACATGTTATTTAAGGAAATACAGCTATTTATATATTTATGTTAAATTATATGTTTTAAATAAAAGGCCGCAAGGCCATTTTACTCCAGAAACTAGTCCGAGTCATCCCTGATGTTTTTGGAGGGAGGGTATGTACGGGTAGGATGGTATTAAGTATATGGGCTTAAGTCCTACAATGTCATGACACCCTGACACTTGGGGGCCCCAGAACAATGACACCCTGACATATGGGGGTCCCAGAACAATGACACCCTGACACATGGGGGTCCCAGAACAATGACACCATGACACTTGGGGGTCCCAGAACAATGACACCCTGACACTTGGGGGCCTCAGAACAATGACACCCTGACACTTGGGGGTCCCAGAACAATGACACCCTGACACTTGGAGGGTGCAGAATAATGACACCATGACACTTGGGGGCCCCAAAACAATGACACCCTGACACTTGGGGGGCACAGAACAAAGACATCCTGACATTTGGTTGTGCAGAAAAATGACACCCTGACACTTGGGGGCCCCAGAACATTGACACCATAACACTTGGGGGCCCCAGAACAATGACATCCTGACAATTGGGGGGGCACAGAACAATGACACCCTGACATTTGGTTGTGCAGAAAAATTACACCCTGACACTTGGGGGCCCCAGAACATTGACACCATAACACTTGGGGGCCCCAGAACAATGACATCCTGACAATTGGGGGGGCACAGAACAATGACACCCTGACAATTGGGGGGCACAGAACAATGACACCCTGACACTTGGGGGTCCCAGAACAATGACACCCAGACACTTGGGGGTCCCAGAACAATGACACCCAGACACTTGGGGGTCCCAGAACAATGACACCCTGACACTTGGGGGCCCCAGAACATTGACACCATGACACTTGGGGGGCACAGAACAATGACACCCTGACACTTGAGGGGGCAGAACAATGACACCCTGACACTTGGGGGTCCCAGAACAATGACACCCTGACACTTGGAGGGCACAGAACAATGACACCCTGACACTTAGTGTATCATTGTTCTGCACCCCCCAAATGTCAGGGTGTCATTGTTCTGAGGCCCCCAAGTGTAAGGTTGTCATTGTTCTGCGACTCCCAAGTGTCAGGGTGCCATTGTTCTGGGGCCTCCAAGTGTAATTGTTCTGAGGCCCCCAAGTGTCAGGGTGTCATTGTTCTGGGACCACCAAGTGTAATTGTTCTGAGGCCCCCAAGTGTTAGGGTGTCATTGTTCTGGGGCCTCCAAGTGTCAGGGTGTCATTGTTCTGGGACCCCTGAGTGTCAGGGTGTCATTGTTCTGTGCCCCCCCAAGTGTCAGGGTGTCATTGTTCTCGGGCCCCCAAGTGTTAGGGTATCATTGTTCTGCACCCTCCAACACTTGGGGGCCCGAGAACAATGACACCCTAACACTTGGGGGTCCCAGAACAATGACACTTGGGGGCCCCAGAACAATGACACCCTGACATATGGGGGTCCCAGAACAATGACACCATGACACTTGGGGGTCCCAGAACAATGACACCTTGACACTTGGGGGGTGCAGAACAATGACACCCTAACCCTTGGGGGTCCCAGAACAATGACACCCCGACACTTGGGGGCCCCAGAACAATGACACCCTGACATATGGGGGTCCCAGAACAATGACACCATGACACTTGGGGGTCCCAGAACAATGACACCCTGACACTTTGGGGGTGCAGAACAATGACACCCTGACACTTGGAGGGTGCAGAATAATGACACCCTGACACTTGGGGGGCCCCAAAACAATGACACCCTGACACTTGGGGGTCCCAGAACAATGACACCCTGACACTTGGGGGTCCAAGAACAATGACACCCTGACACTTGGGGGTCACAGAACAATGAAACGCTGACACTTGGGGGGCCCCAGAACAATGACACCCTGACACTTGGGGGGCAATGAACAATGACACCCTGACACTTGGTTGGTGCAGAACAATGACACCCTGACACTTGGGGGTCCCAGAACAATGACACCCTGACCCTTGAGGGTCCCAGAACAATGACACCCTAACACTTGGGGGTCCCAGAACAATGACACCCTGACACTTGGGGGCCCCAGAACAATGACACCCTAACACTTGGGGGTCGCAAAACAATGACACCCTGACACTTGGGGGGCACAGAACAAAGACATCCTGACATTTGGTTGTGCAGAAAAATGACACCCTGACACTTGGGGGCCCCATAACATTGACACCATGACAATTGTGGGGCACAGAACAATGACACCCTGACACTTGGGGGTGCAGAACAATGACAACCTTACACTTGGGGGCCTCAGAACAATGACACCCTGACACTTAGTGTATCATTGTTCTGCACCCCCCAAGTGTCAGGGTGTCATTGTTCTGAGGCCCCCAAGTGTCAGGGTGTCATTGTTCTGCGACTCCCAAGTGTCAGGGTGCCATTGTTCTGCGACTCCCAAGTGTCAGGGTGCCATTGTTCTGCGCCCCCAAGTGTCAGGGTGCCATTGTTCTGGGCCCCTCAAGTGTCAGGGTGCCATTGTTATGGGACCCCCGAGTGTCAGGGTGTCATTGTTCTGTGCCCCCCCAGTGTCAGGGTGTCATTATTCTCGGGCCCCCAAGTGTTAGGGTATCATTGTTCTGCAACACTTGGGGGCCCGAGAACAATGACACCCTGACCCTTGGGGGGGCACAGAACAATGACACCCTGACACTTGGAGGCCCCAGAACAATGACAACCTTACACTTGGGGGCCCCAGAACAATGACACCCTGACACATTGGGGCCCCAGAGCAATGACACCCTGATACTTTGGGGGAGCAGAACAATGGCACCCTGACACTTGGGGGGTGCAGAACAATGACAACCTTACACTTGGGGGCACCAGAACAATGACACCCTGATACTTAGGGGTCCCAGGACAATGACACCCTGACACTTGGGGGGCCCCAGAACAATGACACCCTGACACTTGGGGGGCCCCAGAACAATGACACCCTGATACTTGGGGGCCCCAGAACAATGACACCCTGACACTTGGGGGCCCCAGAACAATTACACTCCGACACTTGGGGGGCAATGAACAATTGCACCCTGACACTTGGTTGGTGCAGAACAATGACACCCTGACACTTGGGGGTCCCAGAACAATGACACCCTAACACTTGGGGGTCCCAGAACAATGACACCCTGACACTTGGGGGCCCCAGAACATTCTGGGAGCCCCAGAACAATGACACCCTGATACTTGGGGGTCCCAGGACAATGACACCCTGACACTTGGGGGTCCCAGGACAATGACACCTTGACACTTGGGGGCCCCAGAACAATGACACCCTGATACTTGGGGGTCCCAGGACAATGACACCCTGACACTTTGGGGGCACAGAATAATGACACCCTGACACTAGGGGGTCCCAGAACAATGACACCCTGACACTTGGGGGGCGCAGAACAATGACACCCTGACACTTGGGGGCCCCAGAACAATGACACCCTGACATATGGGGGTCCCAGAACAATGACACCATGACACTTGGGGGTCCCAGAACAATGACACCCTGACACTTGGGGGGCAATGAACAATGACACCCTGATACTTGGTTGGTGCAGAACAATGACACCCTGACACTTGGGGGTCCCAGAACAATGACACCCTGACCCTTGAGGGTCCCAGAACAATGACACCCTAACACTTGGGGGTCCCAGAACAATGACACCCTGACACTTGGGGGCCCCAGAACATTGATACCATAACACTTGGGGGTCGCAAAACAATGACACCCTGACACTTGGGGGGCACAGAACAAAGACACCATGACAATTGTGGGGCACAGAACAATGACACCCTGACACTTGGGGGTGCAGAAAAATGACAACCTTACACTTGGGGGCCTCAGAACAATGACACCCTGACACTTAGTGTATCATTGTTCTGCACCCCCCCAAGTGTCAGGGTGTCATTGTTCTGAGGCCCCCAAGTGTAAGGTTGTCATTGTTCTGCGACTCCCAAGTGTTAGGGTGCCATTGTTCTGCGCCCCCAAGTGTCAGGGTGCCATTGTTCTGGGCCCCCCAAGTGTCAGGGTGCCATTGTTCTGGGCCCCCCAAGTGTCAGGGTGCCATTGTTATGGGACCCCCGAGTGTCAGGGTGTCATTGTTCTGTGCCCCCCCAGTGTCAGGGTGTCATTGTTCTCGGGCCCCCAAGTGTTAGGGTATCATTGTTCTGCAACACTTGGGGGCCCGAGAACAATGACACCCTGACCCTTGGGGGGGCACAGAACAATGACACCCTGACACTCGGGGGTCCCAGAACAATGACACCCTGACACTTGGAGGCCCCAGAACAATGACAACCTTACACTTGGGGGCCCCAGAACAATGACACCCTAACACTTCGGGGCCCCAGAGCAATGACACCCTGACATTTTGGGGGCGCAGAACAATGGCACCCTGACACTTGGGGGGTGCAGAGCAATGACAACCTTACATTTGGGGGCCCCAGAACAATGACACCCTGATACTTGGGGGTCCCAGGACAATGACACCCTGACACTTGGGGGTCCCAGGACAATGACAACTTGACACTTGGGGGCCCCAGAACAATGACACCCTGATACTTGGGGGTCCCAGGACAATGACACCCTTACACTTTGGGGCCCCAGAGCAATGACACCCTGACACTTTGGGGGCGCAGAACAATGGCACCCTGACATTTTGGGGCACAGAATAATGACACCCTGACACTTGGGGGTCCCAGAACAATGACACCCTGACACTTGGGGGCCCCAGAACAATGACACCCTGACATATGGGGGTCCCAGAACAATGACACCATGACACTTGGGGGTACCAGAACAATGACACCATAACACTTGGGGGCCCCAGAACAATGACACCCTGACACTTGGAGGGTGCAGAATAATGACACCCTGACACTTGGGGGGCCCCAAAACAATGACACCCTGACACTTGGGGGTCCCAGAACAATGACACCCTGACACTTGGGGGTCCCAGAACAATGACACCCTGACACTTGGGGGTCCCAGAACAATGAAACGCTGACACTTGGGGGGCCCCAGAACAATGACACCCTGATACTTGGGGGCCCCAGATCAATGACACCCTGAAATTGGGGGCCCCAGAACAATTACACTCCGACACTTGGGGGGCAATGAACAATGACACCTTGACACTTGGTTGGTGCAGAACAATGACACCCTGACACTTGGGGGTCCCAGAACAATGACACCCTGACCCTTGAGGGTCCCAGAACAATGACACCCTAAGACTTGGGGGTCCCAGAACATTGATACCATAACACTTGGGGGTCGCAAAACAATGACACCCTGACACTTGTGGGGCACAGAACAAAGACATCCTGACATTTGGTTGTGCAGAAAAATGACACCCTGACACTTGGGGGCCCCATAACATTGACACCATGACAATTGGGGGGCACAGAACAATGACACCCTGACACTTGGGGGTGCAGAACAATGGCAGCCTGACACTTGGGAGTCGCAGAACAATGACAACCTTACACTTGGGGGCCCCAGAACAATGACACCCTAACACTTCGGGGCCCCAGAAAAATGACAACCTTACACTTGGGGGCCTCAGAACAATGACACCCTGACACTTAGTGTATCATTGTTCTGCACCCCCCCAAGTGTCAGGGTGTCATTGTTCTAAGGCACCCAAGTGTCAGGGTGTCATTGTTCTGAGGCCCCCAAGTGTAAGGTTGTCATTGTTCTGTGACTCCCAAGTGTCAGGGTGCCATTGTTCTGCACCCCCAAGTGTCAGGGTGCCATTGTTCTGGGCCCCCCAAGTGTCAGGGTGCCATTGTTCTGGGCCCCCCGAGTGTCAGGGTGTCATTGTTCTGTGCCCCCCCAGTGTCAGGGTGTCATTGTTCTGTGCCCCCCCAGTGTCAGGGTGTCATTGTTCTCGGGCCCCCAAGTGTTAGGGTATCATTGTTCTGCAACACTTGGGGGCCCGAGAACAATGACACCCTGACACTCGGGGGTCCCAGAACAATGACACCCTGACACTTGGAGGCCCCAGAACAATGACAACCTTACACTTGGGGGCCCCAGAGCAATGACACCCTGACACTTTGGGGGCGCAGAACAATGGCACCCTGACACTTGGGGGGTGCAGAACAATGGCACCCTGATACTTGGGGGTCCCAGGACAATGACACCCTGACACTTGGGGGCCCCAGAACAATGACACCCTGACACTTTGGGGGTCCCAGGACAATGACACCCTGACACTTTGGGGGCGCAGAACAATGGCACCCTGACACTTGGGGGGTGCAGAACAATGGCACCCTGACACTTGGGGGGTGCAGAACAATGGCACCCTGACACTTGGGGGGTGCAGAACAATGACTCCCTGATACTTGGGGGTCCCAGGACAATGACAACCTTACACTTGGGGGCCCCAGAGCAATGACACCCTGACACTTTGGGGCCCCAGAGCAATGACACCCTGACAATTTGGGGGCGCAGAACAATGGCACCCTGACACTTGGGGGGTGCAGAACAATGGCACCCTGACACTTGGGGGGTGCAGAACAATGACTCCCTGATACTTGGGGGTCCCAGGACAATGACACCCTGACACTTGGGGGCCCCAGAACAATGACACCCTGACACTTTGGGGGTCCCAGGACAATGACACCCTGACACTTTGGGGCCCCAGAGCAATGACACCCTGACACTTTGGGGCACAGAATAATGACACCCTGACACTTGGGGGTCCCAGAACAATGACACACTGACATTTGGGGGTCCCAGGACAATGACACTTGGGGGTCCATATTATAATGATGTAAATGATTTTCTTACTTTGGAGATGTTTGGAAATGTCTGATATACCTCCAGCTCTTCAGACGAAGTGTTCAGAAATTCTTCCTTGTTTAAGATATTCTTCTTACATTCTTCCACCAAACTCGGTATACTCTTCTTCAGCAACAGGGCCTGTACAAACATAAGAGGAGGTTCCATCATCAGATCTCCAACCTCCCCATCCACTAATATTATTATTATACATTTATATAGCGCTGACATATACCGCAGTGCTGTACAGAGATCACTGAGCCAATCACATCAGTCTCTGTACCCAGTGGCGAAGCGTGGGTTGTCAGCACCCGGGGCAAGGCAAGTAATTTGCGCCCCCCAACCTGCAGACTTTTAGCACTCCCTGAGTCCCTTCAAATACAATACTACTGACCTACCTGATTCCTATACTGACCACTACACTAACCTACTTGATTTCAACACGGACCAACCTGATTCCTTTACTGACCATTACACACTACACTGACCACTATACTATACTGTCCACTACACTAAGAACTACACTGACCACTATACTGTCCACTACACTACACTGACCACTATACTGTCCACTACACTGACCACTATACTATACTGTCCACTACACTAAGAACTACACTGACCACTATACTATACTGTCAACTACACTAAGAACTACACTGACCACTATACTGTCTACTACACTACACTGACCACTATACTGTCCACTTTACTGACCACTACACTACACTGTCCACTACACTGAGAACGACACTGTCTACTACACTACACTACACTGACCACTATACTACACTGACCACTATACTATACACTCCACTACTCTGTCCACTACACTATACTGACCACTACACTAACCACTATATTGTCCACTACACTGTCCACTATACTGACCACTACACTATACTGTCCACTATACTGACCACTACACTACACTGACCACTATACTGTCCACTACACTACACTGACCACTATACTACACTGACCACTACTCTGTCCACTACACTATACTGTCCACTACACTACACTGACCACTACACTACACTGACCACTACTCTGTCCACTACACTATACTGACCACTACACTAACCACTATATTGTCCACTACACTATACTGACCACTATACTGTCCACTATACTGACCACTACACTATACTGTCCACTATACTGACCACTACACTACACTGACCACTATACTGTCCACTACACTACACTGACCACTATACTACACTGTCCACTACACTACACTGTCCACTACACTACACTGTCCACTACACTACACTGACCACTACACTGTCCACTATACTACACTGTCCACTACACTACACTGACCACTACACTATACTGACCACTACACTATACTGACCACAATACTACACTGTCCACTACACTTACCACTACACTGTCCACTATAGTACACTGACCACTACACTGTCCACTACACTATACTGACCACAATACTACACTGTCCACTACACTACACTGACCACTACACTACACTGTCCACTACACTATACTGACCACTACACTACACTGACCACTACACTACACTGACCACTACACTACACTGACCACTACACTACACTGTCCACTATACTACACTGACCACCACACTACACTGACCACCACACTACACTGACCACTACACTAAACAGACCACAATACTACACTGTCCACTATACTATACTGACCACTACACTATACTGACCACAATACTACACTGTCCACTACACTATACTGACCACTACACTATACAGACTACAATACTACACTGTCCACTATACTACACTGACCACTACACTACACTGTCCACTACACTACACTGTCCACTACACTACACTGTCCACTATTCTACACTGGCCACTACACTGTCCACTATACTACACTGTCCACTATACTACACTGTCCACTACACTGTCCACTATACTACACTGTCCACTACACTGTCCACTATACTATACTGACCACTGCACTATACAGACCACAATACTACACTGTCCACTACACTACACTGACCACTACACTATACTGACCACAATATTACACTGTCCACTACACTATACTGACCACTATACTACACTGTACACTATACTGTCCTGCCTAGTCTTCCTATACTGACACTACATATACGGCGCCTGTCTCTTCTCCCCCCCCCGTGTTTATCCATTCCTCACCTTCTTGTCTTGCATCGGTCTGGAGGATAGGAGGAGGAGGAGAAGACAGTGGCCCGGCGGCTCACACTCTCCAGTGCTCGTCTCCCCCGTGCTCCTGCCAGCATGTTCATTGTTTCCCGGCGCACTGTGATTGGGCGTATGGGGGTCATGTGCGGAGGCGGGACTTCAGGAGCAACCGTGATCGCGGATAGGCCAGCCCCACGCCGCACATGACCGCCATACGCCCAATCACAGGGCGCCAAACATTGGACATGGCGGCGGAGAGCGGGGGACACAGGAAATTCAATTAGGAGGATGGAGCTAGTAGTGACACTACTGGCACGAAATTGCGCCCCCCTAAATGTTGCGCCCTGGGCCACCGCACCCCCCGCGCTACGCCACTGTCTGTACCAGAGGAGATTACACTCTAATGTCCCCTCCCCCATGTTCACATTTTTCTATGCCTCCTATTAATAACAACTGTATTATTGTCCTCCACAATGAGGAGAGGTAGGTACTCCCCCTGGTAATGAGTTGAGGTAGGTACTCCCCCAGTATAATGAGGAAAAGTAGGTACTCGTCCATGTAATGAGGAAAGGTAGGTACTCGTCCATGTAATGAGGAAAGGTAGGTACTCCCCTTGTATAATAAAGAAAGGTAGGTACTCCCCTTGTATAATAAAGAAAGGTAGGTACTCCCCCTGTATAATGAGGAAAGGTAGGTACTCCGCCTGGTAATGAGGAAAGGTAGGTACTCCTCCTGGTAGTGAGGAAAAGTAGGTACTCCCCTTGTATAATAAAGAAAGGTAGGTACTCCCCCTGTATAATGAGGGAAGGTAGGTACTCCCCTGGTAATGAGGAAAGGTAGGTACTCCCTCTTTATAATGAGGAGAGGTAAGTACTCCCCCTGTATAATGAAGAGAGGTAAGTACTCCCCTTGTATAACGAGGAGAGGTAGGTACTCCCCCGTTATAATGAGGAAAGGTAGGTACTCATCCATGTAATGAGGAAAGGTAGGTACTCCTCTGGTAGTGAGGAAAGGTAGGTACTCCCTCTGTATAATGAGGGAAGGTAGGTACTCACCCTGGTTATGAGGAAAGGTAGGTACTCCTCTTGTATAATGAGGAAAGGTAGGTAACCCCCCTGTATAACGAGGAAAGGTAGGTACTCCCCCTGTATAATGAGGAAAGGTAGGTACTCCCCCTGTATAATGAGGAAAGGTAGGTACTCCCCTGGTAGTGAGGAAAGGTAGGTACCCCCTTGTATAATGAGGAAAGGTAGGTACTCCCCCTGTATAATGAGGAAAGGTAGGTACTCCCCTGGCAGTGAGGAAAGGTAGGTACTCCCCTTGTATAATGAGGAAAGGTAGGTACTCCCCCTGTATAATGAGGAAAGGTAGGTACTCCCCCTGTATAATGAGGTAGGTACTCCCCCTGTATAATGAGGAAAGGTAGGTACTCTCCCTGGTAGTGAGGAAAGGTAGGTACTCCCCCTGTAAAATGAGGAGAGGTAGGTACTCTCCCTGGTAGTGAGGAAAGGTAGGTACTCCCCCTGTAAAATGAGGAGAGGTAGGTACTCTCCCTGGTAGTGAGGAAAGGTAGGTACTCCCCCTGTATAATGAGGAAAGGTAAGTACTCACCCTGGTATTGAGGAAAAGGTAGATACTCACCCTGGTAATGAGGAAAGGTAGGTACTCACCCTGGTAATGAGGAAAGGTAGGTACTCACCCTGGTAATGAGGAAAGATAGGTACTCCCCCATGTATAATGAGGAAAGGTAGGTACTCCCCCTGTATAATGAGGAAAGGTAGGTACTCACCCTGGTAGTGAGGAAAGGTAGGTACTCACCCTGGTAATGAGGAAAGGTAGGAACTCACCTTGGTGCTGTAGGCAGAGATGAGAATCAGAAAGATCAGAAGACAGAACATTTTGTTGGTGGGTTTGAGGATTGCAGTCTGGGGATGGGGAGAAGAGAACACAATGATGATGGGTGAGGACGGGTAATATAAACTCTCTATAGGTAATATAACTTACCATGGTGATCGATGTGACGGCACACACTATGCTGGGTACAGGTGTGAGGAGCCTTTTATATGAAGTGAAATCTGGTCAGACCCTCCTCTCCCCTCCTCTCCCCTCCCCCTTTATGTGTATTACATTCCTTGTGTGGACACACCCAGCTCTGTACTGATACCTCTATACAGGTGATCCACACTCCAACGTCTTGTCCTGCGACTTGGGACTGCAAAGTCACATGACAAGTCATTCCCCATGATTTCCAATGACAACCATTCATATTAGTACGACTTCAAGTCGTGCCGACTTCAAAGTAGTCCCTACACTACTTTGGTCCGATTTTGATGTGAGTTACACAGGCATTCCCTAAAATCGCAGCCACAAAATTGTGTGACTTTGGAGTCACGGTAGTATGAAAGGGGCCTAATTAGCTTGATAAAACATTCTTCTCACCACTGAGCCCAGCTCTATCTCCAACTTCACACTGCAAAAGGTTCCACGGGAAGGAACCTTTTATAGTGTGGGGTGAGACTATGAGTGCTGAGCCATGATTGGACAAAGTCATAACTTTGCCCAATCAGAGCTCTCACACTGCTCTTTGACTGGACAAAGCCTTGCACCTGACCGCCGGTCAGGTGAATTGCTTCAGCCAATCAGAGCTGTTAAAAACACATTGTGCAAGTGCATTGTGGGGCGCTCGGCGAGAGAACATGCAAAACACCCGAAAGGGCGATGTTTGGGGCTGAACTGATGCTTGGCCCGAACAGCTCATCTAAACACCATGGTCTACAGAACAAGCAGGAGAATAAGAGAGCTTGGTTAGCGTCGATTGACTTCCAGTTGGCTTGTGTTCCAGTGTTGGTGTCTTTTCTTTTGCCGGCAGCCACATCTGGGTTTTACCTGGAGTTTGGTGGTTGCATCATATGACACATCACAGGTAGAGTTGCCACCTCATCCCTTTAAACCCGAACACCTTTTAATTACACAGGTTCTGAGGCTAATTAAATGCAGATAAGGCACCAAGTGAGTTTAATTACCACTAGGGATGAGCCGAACACCCCCCTGTTCGGTTCGCACCAGAACATGCGAACAGGAAAAAAGTTCATTCGAACACGCGAACACCGTTAAAGTCTATGGGACACAAACATTAATATTTAAAAGTGCTAATTTTAAAGGCTTATATGCAAGTTATTGTCATAAAAAGTGTTTGGGGACCTGGTTCCTGCCCCAAGGGACATGCATCAATGCAAAAAAAAGTTTTAAAAACGGCCGTTTTTTCAGGAGCAGTGATTTTATTAATGCTTAAAGTCAAACAATAAAAGTGTAATATCCCTTTAAATTTCATACCTGGGGGGTGTCTATAGTATGCCTGTAAAGGGGCGCATGTTTCCTGTGTTTAGAACAGTCTGACAGCAAAATGACATTTCGAAGGAAAAAAAAACATTTAAAACTACCCGCGGCTATTGCATTGCCGACAATACACATAGAAGTTCATTGATAAAAACGGCATGGGAATTCCCCACAGGAAAACCCCGAACCAAAATTTAAAAAAAAATGACGTGGGAGTCCCCCTAAATTCCATACCAGGCCCTTTAGGTCTGGTATGGATATTGAGGGGAACCCCGGCCAAAATTTAAAAAAAAAATGACGTGGGGTTCCCCCTAAATTTCATACCAGACCTGGATTTTAAGGGGAACCCCGCGCCAAAAAAAAAAAAAAAACGGCGTGGGGTCCCCCCAAAAATCCATACCAGACCCTTATCCGAGCACGCAACCTGGCAGGCCGCAGGAAAAAAGGGGGGGAAGAGAGTGCGGCCCCCCCTCCTGAACCGTACCAGGCCACATGCCCTTAACATTGGGAGGGTGCTTTGGGGTAGCCCCCCAAAACACCTTGTCCCCATGTTGATGAGGACAAGGGCCTCATCGACACAACCCTGGCCGGTGGTTGTGGGGGTCTGCGGGCAGGGGGCTTATCAGAATCTGGAAGCCCCCTTTAACAAGGGGACCCCCAGATCCCGCCCCCCCTGTGTGAAATGGTAAGGGGGTACTTACCCCTACCATTTCACTATAAAACTGTCAAAAATGTTAAAAATTACAAGAGACAGTTTTTGACAATTCTTTTATTTAAATGCTTCTTCTTTCTTCTATCTTCCTTCATCTTCTTCTTCTTCTGGTTCTTCTGGCTCTTCCTCCGGCGTTCTCGTCCAGCATCTCCTCCGTGGCGTCTTCTATCTTCTTCTCCTCGGGCCGCTCCTCACCCATGGCATGGGGGAGGCTCCCGCTCTTCTCTTCATCTTCTTCTTCATCCTCTTCTCTTCTTCCTTCTTCTCTTCTTCATTTTCTGCTCCGGGCCACTCCGCACCCATGCTGGCATGGAGGGAGGCTCCTGCTGTGTGACGGCGTCTCTTCGTCTGACGGCTCTTAAATAATGGGGGCGGGGCCACCCCGTGACCCCACCCCCCTCTGAAGCACGGTGACTTGACGGGACTTCCCTGTGACGTCACGGGGAATGCCACAGGGAAGTCCCGTCATGTCCTGTGCGTCAGAGGGGGGCGGGGTCACCGGGTGGCCCCGCCTCCCATTATTTAAGAACTGTCAGATGAGGAGATGCTGTCACACAGCGGGAGCCTCCCTCCATGCCAGCATGGGTGCGGAGCGGCCCGGAGAAGAAAATGAAGAGAAGAAGAAAGAAGAGAAGAGGATGATGAAGAAGAAGATGAAGAGAAGAGCGGGAGCCTCCCCTCATGCCATGGGTGTGGAGCTGCCCGAGGAGAAGAAGATAGAAGACGCCGCGGAGGAGATGCTGGATGAGAATGCCGGAGGAAGAACCAGAAGAGCCAGAAGAACCAGAAGAAGATGAAGGAAGAAAGAAGAAGCATTTAAATAAAGGAATTGTCAAAAACTGTCTCTTGTCATTTTTAACATTTTTGACAGTTTTTTAGTGAAATGATAAGGGTAAGTACCCCCTTACCATTTCACACAGGGGGGGGCCAGGATCTGGGGGTCCCCTTGTTAAAGGGGGCTTTCAGATTCCGATAAGCCCCCCGCCCGCAGACCCCCACATCCACCGGCCAGGGTTGTGGGGATGAGGCCCTTGTCCTCATCAACATGGGGACAAGGTGTTTTGGGGGGCTACCCCAAAGCACCCTCCCAATGTTGAGGGCATGTGGACTGGTATGGTTCAGGAGGGGGGGGCGCACTCTCGTCCCCCCCTCTTTTCCTGCGGCCTGCCAGGTTGCGTGCTCGGATAAGGGTCTGGTATGGATTTTTGGGGGGACCCCACGCCGTTTTTATTTTTTTATTTTTTGGCGCGGGGTTCCCCTTAAAATCCATACCAGACCTGAAGGGCCTGGTATGGAACTTGGGGGGTCTCCCACGTCATTTTTTTTTTTTTTTGGTTCCGGTTTGCCCTGTGGGGAATTCCCATGCCGTTTTTATGAATGAACTTCTATGTGTATTGTCGGCAATGCAATAGCCGCGGGCAGTTTTAAATGTCTTTTTTTCCTTCGAAATGTCATTTTGCTGTCAGACTGTTCTAAACACAGGAAACATGCGCCCCTTTACAGGCATACTATAGACACCCCCCAGGTACGAAATTTAAAGGGATATTACACTTTTATTGTTTGACTTTAAGCATTATTAAAATCACTGCTCCTGAAAAAACGGCTGTTTTTAAAACTTTTTTTTGCATTGATCCATGTCCCCTGGGGCAGGACCCAGGTCCCCAAACACTTTTTATGACAATAACTTGCATATAAGCCTTTAAAATGAGCACTTTTGATTTCTCCCATAGACTTTTAAAGGGTGTTCCGCGGCATTCATATTTGCCGCGAACACCCCAAATTGTTCGCTGTTCGGCGAACTTGCGAACAGCCAATGTTCGAGTCGAACATGAGTTCGACTCGAACTTGAAGCTCATCCCTAATTACCACCTTAATCAGCCACAGAACCTGTGTAATTAATATGTGTTCGGGTTTAAAGGGATGAGTTGGCAACCATAATCACGGGACTGCATCCTCTATTTGAAACCAAGTGGGACGTTGTGTCAGTGCTTGAGCACGTAGTCCATGTTCCTCTAGAACTTTTGTGCCTACAGCTCCCCTAAAAGGTACTGAAGCGTTCCTCTACAACTGTAAGACCTTTAAACCTCCGTAGCCCCCTGCAACTTCCATTAATCTACACAGCCGTCCCTTTTGTGCCTTGGCATCCCCATCTGCCATCCATTCTCTGCCACCTCTGTACCCACAGTCTCCACTACATCCACAGTCTGAACCTGGGCTACACTAAAGTGACCAGACATCCCTGTTTTCCGGGGACAGTCCCCGTTTTCAGACTATGATCCCCGGACCCTGTTTGTCCCCGCTTTTGTCCCCGGTTTTGCCAGT
Source organism: Lithobates clamitans (assembly GCA_037952925.1). NCBI lineage: Eukaryota > Metazoa > Chordata > Amphibia > Anura > Ranidae > Lithobates > Lithobates clamitans. The sequence continues at coordinate 520,758 of JBBGZY010002752.1, read as the reverse complement.
CAGCATTTGGGCAGCCAGGCTGCGGCAGTTTTCCGATGGACAGGGGCGTTTCCCGGTGGACGGGGCGTTGCCCCAAGAGATAGCACATGCAGAGCTATGTAGAGTGACTGTAGAGGAGGAGCTGGAGCAGCTCCAGCCTGCCCATGCTGTGCTAGTGTAGTTAGTAGCTGCCTTCTCCTCAGCTGAAAAATCCATCACGTGACTCTTCCAGCATCCCGCCCCTCTCCTCCTACCTCTGCTCCCTCCTCCAATCGCACTCCTGGCAGCATAGGGGAGAGGACAGAGTACAGCGTTCCTCCCCTTCCCTCGGGTCCTGCAAGGCACTATGGGAATTGTAGGCAAGAAGTGGTACAGAGTGAATGGCCACAAGCAGGTGAGTTTTTATGCTAGCAGCTAACATGATAAAATTTTTCTCCTTCACTGGTGGGCACTGACAGGCAGCACTCATGTGGCACTATATATATAAATCTATCTATCTATCTATCTATCTATCTATCTATCTATCTATCTATCTATCTATCTATCTATCTATATACAGATATATATCTATAGATATAGATATATATCTCTATAGATATATATATATATCTAGATATATATATATATATATATATATATATATATATATATATATATATATATATATATATATATATATATATATATATATATAGATATATATATATATCTATATAGATATAGATATATAGATATAGATATATAGATATATCTATATAAAATATGCAATTGATTATATGAAAAAAAAAATCAAATATATGTGATAGTTTTCTTTAACTAGCGTTGCAGGAAATGTCATTCTTGAATGTGTGCACTGTAATATGTTTCCCCACTAATTCAGGGTACTTTGTCGCAGTAAGACCCCTTTCACACTGAGCCGCCTATAGCGTCGGTGGTAAAACGCTGCTATTTTTAGCAGCGTTTTACCGTCGGATTTGCGGCGCATTTTGGCCGCTAGCAGGGCGCTTTTACCCCCCGCTAGCAGCCGAGAAAGGGTTAAAACCGCCCGCAATGCACCGCAATAGCGGAATTTTGCCGGCGGTATCCCAGCGCTGCCCCATTGATTTCAATGAGGAGCAGCGGTGGAGGAGCGGTAAACACACCGCTTCTTCACCACTCCAAAGAAGCTGCTGACAGGACTTTTCCTGATTTCCTGCCAGCGCAGCGCTCCAGTGTGAAAGCCCTCAGGCTTTCACACTGGAAACAATAGAGCAGCTGTTTGAGGGCTGATTGCAGGCGCTATTTTTAATGCTATAGCGCCTGCAAAACGCCCTCGGTGTGAAAAGGGGTCCTAGTGGGCTTAGCACTATATGACCATATAGTGTGACCAAACCCCTGTATTTTTTTTAATATGTTCAGGTGTTTTTAACTAGCCTTGCAGGAAATGTCATTCTTGAATGTGTGTGCTGTAATCTGTTTTGTACTGTTTGTAGGTCTTATTGCAGCACCATCTTGAATTTAAACGCATTGTAGGGTGTGCCCCCCAAATATGTTTTTTGTATATGTGATAGTCAATCATGCAAAAACCATACAATTATAGTCCAATTAGAGCTGTGTATATCAAAACAGTCCAAAAAAACTGTATTCGTGAATCCAATGAAACATACAGGAGCTCAGTCCACAAATGACATCTGCTGTAAGGCTGCTTTCACGCTGGGGCGGAGTCAGCGGTAAAGCGCCGCTATTTTTAGCGGCACTTTACCGTACATTTGTAGTCTTATAACAGTTAGCTATTAATAATTTATTATTTATGTTCGAAGGTATCCTACGTGTTGTTACCATGCAATCTTTTACTGTTCTGAATTGTTAATTTATTGTTCATTGTTATTGTTAAACCAAAATTCTTTGGCAAGAATAAAATACAAAATATGCATTGAAAAGTTTTATCTCCATCTTATCTTCTTAACATTTGGTAGTCGTATCCCAAAAAATTCTAAGAATTTTTTTTTTTTTTAATCTCATGGACGAAATGTGAGAAATAACGTATATATCATATAATCCTTCCATAAACATATACCACATACACTGCATATATAATTTGAGGAATATATGCTTATAAAATCATTTACCATTTGCCAAAAAAAAATGTCCCCGGACTTCATTTTGAAAATCTGGTCACCTTAGGCTACACCCAATACCAGGGCAAGGCCTTCTAAAACCCGAGAAAAATGAAGCCACAATGTGGAGTGTTGAGGCAGGCAAAGCTTTATATTTGCACCTAGAGTGTCCGGGGCGGCACAGGGAACATAATTGGCCACCATTGTCCACCAGGCCTAGTCTTCACACTTTCCGGTCTATGGAAAACCGAATAGAAAAGTGAAAAAGATGTGACACGGTTCCACCAGTGTTGTATAGCTATCAGGAGCTTTGGGAAGCCAGGTTTTCATTAACGTTATTGGAACCAATTTTGGTTTTATCTGTAAACTAGTTATAATTCATAAAAAGTGCAAATTGTATTCTTTTGTAAAGTCACTAGAATGAGGTCTGTGGTACAGATTCTGGTTCTGTCTATTTTTGTTATGTGACAGATCACTGTGCTGGTTCTGTTCCCCCAATGCCTATTATGACTAAATCTCAATCATGTAACTATGATAGACCACCCCCATCCCGTCCTGCAGATATACAAGCTTTCTCCGTCTCACTGATAGGGACTACAAGGATTACACCGGGACTACACCGTATGACGTCAGCCTAATGAGGATGTTTTTCACTCCGTATGTATGATTTTGGCAAACAGGCTCAATAAATCTTTATATGAGCATCTTGCTGTACCCAAAGGTCTACCGCCTGCTCCTGTTCTCCATTCCACAAGATAAATAAAACCAGTACTTACTGGGAATTAATGAATTGTTCTGCCTGCTCTTCCAATAAATGAATGCCAGAGATCCGGCTCCTCAGGCAAGTTCTGAACAATCGGTGATCTTTACCTGAACAAACTAATAGTCACAGTACAGGCCAGCCTCACAGTACATCTCATCCTCATTGAACTGTTTATCTGCGTTTGTCAACATCAACGTCACGCCACATGCCAATGTTTGTCTTTAACCCGTAATGTGGATTGTACATAACAGAATGCATCTAAACACCCAAGAGAATACGAGGCATTACATTAACAAAAGGTTATAAGCCCTGTCACTTGGGGGTCCCAGAACCATGGCACCCGGACACTTGGGGGTCCCAGAACAATGACACCCGGACACTTGGGGGTCCCAGAACAATGACACCCGGACACTTGGGGGCCCCAGAACAATGACACCCGGACACTTGGGGGCCCCAGAACAATGACACCCTGACACTTGGGGGTCTGAGAACAATGACACCTGGACACTTGGGGGTCCCAGAACAATGAATGAATGAATGATTTGTAAAGCGCAGCAAATGCGAACTGAATCGCCTCAAGGCGCTGAGATACATTCTCTGTTGTCAGCTTGTTAGAAGAGGAAGGTCTTTAGTTTTTTCCTGAAGGCCTGGTGGTTTTCTTCCATGCGGATGTTGGTTGGAAGAGCATTCCATAGTCGGGGTCCTTGGACTGCGAATCTTCGTTCTCCCTTTGCTTTGTAGCGGTATTTGGGAATGATAAGGAGGTTTTGGTTGGCTGATCAAAGACTGCGATTCGGTGTGTAGTGTTTTATTTTCTCCCGGAGATATAGCGGAGCATTTCCTTGTATACATTTGTGGGTGAGGCAGAGGGTCTTGAATGTGATCCGATTCTTCACGGTTAGCCAGTGTAGGCTCTTTAGGGCTGGGGAGATGGATTCCCAGGGTTTTTTTCCTGTTAACAGTCTTGCTGCCGTGTTTTGGATGAGTTGCAAGCGCGCAAGCTGATATTGGGGTAGTCCTACGTAGAGCGAATATGCGTAGTCGAGTCGGGAATTGATGATTGTTCCCACAACTGCCGCTTTGTCCTCTTCTGGGATGAAGGGGATTAGTCTGCGTAGCTGGCGGAGGAGATGGTGGGATCCGCTCACCACTGATCCTATTTGTGCATCCATTGTCATTCCTGAGTCAAAAATGACTCCGAGGCTCTTGGCTTTGGTGCTTGGAGATATGGTCTGTCCGAGGATGGTGGGTGGTGTCCACGGAGTCTTTGTTGTGGAATTTTTGTTAGCTTGTAGGAGAAGAAGTTCTGTTTTTGAACCGTTGAGTTTGAGGGAGCTACTGGTCATCCAGTCATCTATTAAAGTGAGGCATTTCTGTAATTGCTGATGAAGGTCATTTTGTCCGCTGATGCGAAGGTAGAGTTGGGTGTCGTCAGCATATGAGTGGAAGCAGAGATCGGTTTTCCTGATGATATTGAGAAGTGGGCGGATGTAGATGTTGAATAGTATTGGTGACAAGGGTGAGCCTTGAGGGACTCCACAGGAGACTGCCTGGGTTTCCGAGGTGAATGTTCCTAGTTTCACTGTCTGGGAGCGATTCTATAAGAAGGATGTAAACCATTTTAGAGCAGAATCAGTAGCTCCTGCAACTTCAGCGAGGCAGACAAGTAAAGTATTGTGGTCTACTGTATCGAATGCTGCGCTGAGGTCTAACAGTACCAGGAGACTCGGTTCTCCGTCGTCTGCTGCTTCAAGGGCGTCGTCCCATATCTTCAGAAGTGCTGTTTCTGTGCCATGACCTGGGCGAAAGCCTGATTGCAGAGGGTCCAGGAGTTGGTGTGAATCCAGGTGGTGTTGTAGCTGCTGTACTACTGCTTTCTCTATAATCTTGGAGATGGTGTTGAGGCTGGTTATTGGTCTGCGGCAGTTAGGGTCCTTGGGGTCGAGATTGGGTTTCTTTAGCAGGGGTTTGACGATGCCTTGCTTGAGGGAGGTTGGTACAGTCCCTTCTTTGAATGATTGATTTATGAGATGTGTTAGGGTAGGGGCCAAGATGTCGGCACATTCTTTAAACAGTTTAGTGGGGATGATGTCGTTAGGTGATGTGCTATCTCAAAGGCTTTTGATGATGTTTTTAGTCATGTCCGTGGTGATTGGGGACAAAAAGAAATTTGGCGGTTGAGTGAAGTTCGTAACGCTATCCTCTTTTTGCTTTGGTTGAGTGAGGTTGGTTGTTATTTTTTGATGGATTGATTTCCGAATGAAGTCGATTTTGTCGATGAAGAAGTCTGATAACTCATTGCAGAATTCTTGAGTATCGTTTGATGGGGGCTCTAAGCAGGTCGGGTTCATTGACTGAGCAACTATTTTGAAGAGTTCACGTGGGCGGTTTAAGGCGGATGAGATGGTGTCTGAGAAATGTTCTTTTTTGGCTTTGAAGATTGCCTTGTGGTATTTCACAGTGCGTGTTTTGTAGTTAGCATGGTTTTCCTTGGTGGGATTTCTTCTCCATGCTCTCTCAGCTCTTCTACGTTCTTGCTTGAGTAGGGTTAGAGTACCATTAAACCAACTGGAGTTTTTTTTTGCGGATGAGTGTTCTGCGTTTTGGCGCCACGGAGTCTGCTGTTTGTAGTAATACATTGTTTAGGAAGTTGAGTGTTTGTTTGGTTGAGAGGTTTGAGTTTAGCAAAAGAATTTTGCTTGATAATGTAGTTTTGAAGAGATCAGAGTGAAGTTTCTTCTGAGATCTATTCCAGTGTGTTGCTTATGCGTGTTTCTGTTTTTGGAGGATGCCGTTAGTGGTGATTATAAATTTAATAGCATGGTGGTCCGTCCATGGTAGTGGAGTGTTGTCAAGTACTTTGATGTCCATATTCTGTTTGAAGATGAGATCTAAAGTGTGTCCTGACCCATGGGTGGGAGAATTTATCAGTTGTTGAAGGCCAAGTTCTTCCATTTGGTTGACGCAGGCGGTTGCGATGGAGTCTTGGGCAGAATTTGCCCACAGGTTAAAATCCCCAAGTACCAGAAGGTTTTTGGTTTTCAAGGTGTGTATTGAGAAGAATTCAGTGAGCGGCGTAAGGAGATTGGTCTTTGGTCCTGGTGGTCTGTAGCATAGTAGTATGTGAATGGTGTCCTGAGGTGTTGTTTGAAGATGCAGTGAGTATTTCTATGAAAGGCACTGGGTTCTGTAAGTTTGGTTTGGTGAACCCAAGATGTGATTTGAAAATCACTGCTAGGCCTCCTCCTTTTTTTCCGGTTCTATGCTCGGTTAGGATACTGTAGTTCTCGGGCACTGGTTCAGTTAGGATGGTGTTGCAGTCAGGTGTTGGCCAGCTTTCTGTAATGAAGAGGCAATCAATATTATTTTCGATGACGAAGTCGTGGATTTCCAGCTTGTGCTTGACTGCAGATCTGGTGTTGATCAGGGCGCATGCTAGTTGTTGCGGTTGGATCTGACACCTGGACACTTGGGGGTCCCAGAACAATGACACCTGGACACTTGGGGGTCCCAGAACAATGACACCTGGACACTTGGGGGTCCCAGAACAATGACACTCTGACACTTGGGGGTCCAAGAACAATGATACCCAGACACTTGGGGGTCCCAGAACAATGACACTCTGACACTTGGGGGTCCCAGAACAATGACACCCGGACACTTGGGGGTCCAGAACAATGACACCTGAACACTTGGGGGTTCAAGAACAATGATACCCAGACACTTGGGGTTCCCAGAACAATGACACACTGACACCTGGGGGTCCCAGAACAATGACACCCGGACACTTGGGGGTCCAGAACAATGACACCTGAACACTTGGGGGTTCAAGAACAATGATACCCAGACACTTGGGGGTCCCAGAACAATGACACACTGACACTTAGGGGTCCCAGAACAATGACACCCTGATACTTGGGGGTCCCAGAACATTGACACACGGAAACTCAGGAATATTGGTATTGGATTATGGTCATTGGTATTCTATAGATATATTGATGCAGAAAATAGAAACACAGAAGCATTTAAAGGATAAATTTCTAGTTTATTGAGACGTCAGTCTTTGTACAAGGGTCTCCTCCATGGCGGTGGAATGAACAGTCGGAGTGTCTCAGCTGCTCTCGCAGAAGAAGGTGTTGCAGGCCATGGTCAAAGAGGCCACCAAGATGACAAACTCCTGAAAGTTCACTTCCCCATCTCCATTCTCATCCAGATCCTTCAGGATCCTGTTCACAGAGGTGGCGTCTTTTTGCTCCTAGAGAAGGAAGACTTAGATTTAATCAACTATCGTTTTCCCATCATTCCCCAGTTCCTGTCTACATTACACCGAGATTCCATTCTAGAAGCGTGTAGCAATAACTCATGGTGGAGCTGCTGATTTAAAGCAGGCTGTTACCGTCACCTTTTTACCTGTAATTTCACCAACACCAAACTTAGAGTCCACGCTCAGCTTATTATCAGACAATGTAGGCACCAGTCACTTGAGTACTTTTCCAATGCTTTAATGGGAGATAACTGAAAGAAGTAGCAGGAAAGAGGTAGAAGAAGAGTTGCAGGGAAGTTCAAATACCTTTTCTAGGTATAGCACTAAGGAATTGCCCGGATAGGTCTCTCTCACTAACCTAGCAGCCAGAACGCAGCACAAATAAGAAGTCTCTGCCACAGACTTTAGTGAAACAAAACTGTGCGATCCTCTGCCACATGATGTAGTAGTTTTCGATGAACAGCAAACACAGTACCAGAACCTTTAAGCCGACCCGGCAGTACTTGTGCGGTAGATTAGTTTAGGATGCGTCCTCCAATTGAGTCACCAGGCCCTTCTTAAGACCAGCCTTGCATGGTCTCTTCCAAGATGGGTCCTCCCCTGGATCTTCCCGATTGTCTGGTTTCTTCCTGCAGGACAGACAGCACAGGACCATCCCAGCGATAGCAGACCCCAGACAGGCTTCTGGGTCTACCCGCTCGGCTGGAGCAACGCAACCCTCCAGCTCGGAGGCAGTGTTGCCAACCCCCTGAAGTGAAATTTACTGTCAGGATGCCACAATTTACAAACAGGACCACTTTTTTACTGGCAAAAATCATGAAAATTACTGGCAGATCCACATTATTTACTGGCTCTGCAAAAAAAGTACCTAAAATTACTATTTTCAGTGCTAAACAGTGCAAGGATAAATATTTGAACTATAAACATATAGCTAGTGCTATTAGCAATGTGCTTAAGTTAAACAAAAGTCAAAAAACATATTTCTCCATTGACATGAAGGTCAGGTTACTATAACCCAGCCAGCACTGGGTTCCCACCTTACATCAGAGTCTGCAGGGATCCCCCTTACAGTGAAAGGGAACTCTTATGTAAAGGGGAACGCTGCAGATCATGTTCTAAGGGGGAACTCTGATGTAAGGGGAGGCTCTGGTGACCAGAGACCACCTTATATCAGAGTCCACTGTGTTCCCTTTACATCAGAGTTCCCAATTACATCAGGGTCTGCAGATTGAGTTCCCCTTTGCACTGTAAGGGGCAATCCTGCAGACTTTGATGTAAAGGGGGAATGCCGGGAACTCTGATGTGGGGGGCACTCTGGTGACCAGAGACCACCCTCCGCAGAGAGAGTGAATACACTAAGGTAAGGGGGAGTTACTAATTTAGGGGGAAACCTTTAAATCAATGCCCCTTACATTGTTGTATTCACTCCCCCTTACATCAGCAACCCCCCCAGACTGGCCTGGCGGTGCTGTCACTGACCTCCTCTCAGGTGCATCATGCAGGGCTCAGTCCAATGGCTCCAGCTTGGCGGATCTGGTTTTCCTATGGTCTCCTCTCCACAGTCCACACACGGTGGTGCTCACACTCTTGACTCCTTTCCCCTCAGAGACTGCAGACATGATGTAGGAAATGGTCAGAGGCTGCGGACAGGAGATGGTCAGAGGCTGTGGGCAGGGGATGGTCAGAGGCTGTGGGCAGGGGATGGTCAGAGGCTGTGGGCAGGAGATGGTCAGAGGCTGTGGGCAGGGGATGGTCAGAGGCTGTGGGCAGGAGATGGTCGGAGGCTGTGGGCAGGGGATGGTCAGAGGCTGTGGGCAGGAGATGGTCGGAGGCTGTGGGCAGGGGATGGTCAGAGGCTGTGGGCAGGAGATGGTCGGAGGCTGTGGGCATGAGATGGTCAGAGGCTGCGGACAGGAGATGGTCAGAGGCTGCGGGCAGGGGATGGTTAGAGGCTGTGGGCAGGAGATGGTCAGAGGCTGTGGGCAGGAGATGGTCAGAGGCTGTGGGCAAGAGATGGTCAGAGGCTGTGGGCAGGAGATGGTCAGAGGCTGTGGGCAGGAGATGGTCAGAGGCTGTGGGCAGGAGATGGTCAGAGGCTGTGGGCAGGGGATGGTCAGAGGCTGTGGGCAGGGGGTGGTCAGAGGCTGTGGGCAGGAGATGGTCAGAGGCTGTGGGCAGGAGATGGTCAGAGGCTGTGGGCAGGAGATGGTCAGAGGCTGTGGGCAGGGGATGGTCAGAGGCTGTGGGCAGGAGATGGTCAGAGGCTGTGGGCATGACTGACGGATAACAGATGTCATTTACCAACCCTTATACTACCCAACTTATACCCTTACCCCAATAACTCAAACCACACCGAGATTGGAGTATTAAAAGGCCGTACCAGCCTAATTTATTTAACAAATAATCTTAAATATAAAAATATAACATATAAAACATTATCTATCATAAAAACAGCAAAAAAAGCGTTGGTCTGAGCAATAGCTTAATAATCATCTGTGTCCATAACAAGACTTGCACCGCGGTCCCATCAAATATATCACATAGGCCTCAAGCCGACAAGCTGGCTCAGAGACTAGCAATGACCGCAGTGCCCCATTATCACTTCCCGGCTAACCTCCGTTAACCGGGAACCACCATCATAAGCCATATCAATGCTAGCTCCCAAAAAGACTCTTACTTTTTGCCATCTACCTTCTTTTGCCCAGACCAACGCCTGCCACCGCACCCAAGAATAATACCTTAATCTTGGGTGCCCCTCCACACCCGAAGTGCTCTCTATATTCCATCTTGTAGACCCAAGGCCCACAAATCTATACCAACCTCGTTCAAGTGCACCCCATCCACTCGTAAATACCTCCACATCTCAAACTCAAGTTCAAGGTGCCTAACTGCCAGACCACCATTATTAACTACAAACTTGCTCACCTCCCTATTTATTTTTTTACGTGCCCCGTTGACCCCGTCAACTGACCTAGCCATCCTCCATGATGTCCGAGCCACCATGTCCGATCAGACAATCACCATCTTCGGAAAAGCTTCTTTCAACTGCCAAACATCAAACTTAATATCTTGCTTTATGTCTACCATGGCTCTGATGCCCAAATCATTGCCGCCTACGTGTATTACTAATACGTCCGGCGGCCTGTCTCGTTGTGCATAACGATGCACCTCTGACATCAATCTACCCCACAACATACCAGGGATCCCCAACCACTTGATACATGCTTCCCACCTGCTAAAGCCCAATTGCCTACCCTCTAACGGGCGTCCCCTCTCCGTCCCCTCTCCGTGCCCCCCATGACACATAGGAATGGCCCATGATCCAGACCATCCCCGGCAACTAATCTGAAATAGAAGAAAACACAAAAAAAAACATACTATAAAAAACCCCCGTTATTCAACTTTCACTCACAACAGCACCCCTCCTACAATTACCCATCCAATTCTTCCCTTACAAACTTACCACCAATTGGGGCCGCACATAAGATTGAAACCTCTTAGATTCCCACCTACCAATTAGTTTCACTGTTTCCACATCCAGCCCATTCCTGGCTGCTTCAGTAGCTGCTCCTATCCGGAAGGAATGTGACGAGAAATCCTTCTCTGCCAGCCCCAACCCCGTATGCATTTTGTAAAAACTGCCCCAAATTGGATTCTAGATAAAAATTCACCCCCTAAATGTAACAAAAAGGGGCCCTGCCCCACTGGACGAACCCTCAAAAATTCCCGAACCGCCCCTACCGGGCATAGCTGCAATCCCAGCACTGGATACACCTGCACGATTCTGCTTCTTCCCAGTTGATCAGTCTTTGATTTCCTCAAACACAACTTTAAACCCTCCGCTTCACACTTCACGTCATGATAACTCAGCCCTCCTTGTACCTTCTTAGAAGGGCTAACCAATTCCCCTATCCTAAACGCCCCGAAAAACGCTAACAAAAAGGCCACTTTAAACAACATAACTTCGTAGCCCGATGAGCACACCCTATCCAACTGTGCTATAACACCCTGCAAGATCTCAAATGTCACCGGTCTTCTAGAATCCCATCTAACCATCGCTTTCCTGTAACCCTTCATTGCCTGGCGTACCCAAAAATCCTTCGTAAAGTCTACCTGGCCTTGCAATTTAAACAGAAAGGCCAAACCAGTTACCTTCTTATTCACCACCGACGCGGACACACCTTCCTCCATTTTTCTAGCAATGTAGTATAGCAACAGCAACCTCACCTCCCTACCTACCGGCTCCTCCCTGATGTTCTGTACAAACTCCATCCATTCGTGCCATACCTTCGTGTATGCCGCCCATGTGGACCCACTCACCGACTTCTTTATCCATCCAGCGATGAGGCCAATGCTATCCCCCACAGCCAATCGGGACAAGGAACCCCTCGTTGCTCCACCTCCGGCGCCAACTCCCGGAACCTGTCCCACTGGAAGCGAGACAACGCATCAGCTATAACATTTTCCACCCCTGGTAAATGGACAGCATGAATGAAAACATTCAATTGCAAACACCGCAATACCAGGTGTTGCAATAACCTAATCACCGGCGGAGACGATGCCATAATCCTATTAATTACTTACACCACCCCCAAATTGTCCCCATGGAAACGCACCTTCAGATCCCTGAATGATGCTCCCCACAGTTCCACCGCCAGCACCACCGGAAACAACTCCAGCAGCACTAAGTTCTTTGTGAATCCTGCTTCTACCCACGACTGGGGCCAGGGCCCTGCGCTCCACTGTCCCTGAAAAAAAGCCCCAAACCCGGTTGAACCTGCGGCATCAGTGAATAGTTCCAAGTCAAAATTGCTGACCGGACCAGACATCCAGAATGCCCTGCCGTTAAAAGCTTCCAAAAAGGTATGCCACACCCTTAAGTCCGCTCTATGCGTTTCTCTCAATCGCACAAAGTGTCTCGGTGATTTGACGCTGCTCGTGCTAGCCGCTAACCTGCGGCTAAAAACCCTCCCCATCGGTACTATGCGGCATGCAAAGTTAAGCTTGCCCAATACCGATTGTAACGTCCTTAGCTGCACTTTTCGCAATCCCATAAGCCCCGCAATTTCCCTCTTCAGGTCCTCCAGTTTTTCGTCCGGCAGCGGCATTCCATTGCATCCGCGTCCAGGACAATGCCCAAGAATGTGATGACCGTACAAGTTCCCTCTGTCTTGTCAGCAGCCAATGGAATGCCGAATTTGTCTGCGATGTGTTCCAACGTAGCCAGAAGCACCGCGTAGATCCTCGAAGCAGCCGGGCCTATGCATAGAAAATCATCAAGGTAATGAATTATAGAATTCACACCCGACACTTCCCTTACTACCCATTCCACAAACAAGCTAAATTGCTCAAATATCGCGCACGATATTGAGCAGCCCATTGGTAGGCATTGGTCAACATAGAATTCGTTGTTTCAATGACACCCCAATAACCGAAAACTGTCAGGGTGTACTGGCAGTAGCCGGAAAGCTGATTCCACGTCCGCCTTTGCCATTAGAGCACCTTTTCCGTAGCGACGAACCCATCCCACTGCCGCATCAAATGATGTATAGGTCACGGAGCACGCCCCCTGGTCTATAGCATCATTAACTGACCCCCTTTTGGGAAAGATAGATGATGAATTAGCCTGAATTGTCCTGGCTCCTTTTTTGGGACCACCCCCAGAGGTGATACCACCAAATTGTCCAACGGTGCCACCGGAAATGGACCGCCCATCTGTCCCAATGCAACCTCCTTCCGCAGTTTCTCCGAAACTACCTCCGGGTGTTGCATAGCTGACCTTAAATTGGGCGACAGGGGGGGGATAACCGTCAACGTGCACAGTATCCTAAAACCCACCGAGAAACCTTCCTCCAACAATTGTGCTGCTTTCCTGTTTGGATACCTACCTAGAAACAATCGCATCTTTTCCACCCTCACCGGGGTCCTCCCTTTTGTTTGCAGCTTCTCCAGGCCGACCCTTTCCTTGTTTGAAACATCTTGACCCTGGGTGAGAGCCCCCACATCCTGAACACTCGTGTTCACACTTACATGTGGCTCCAAACCTGCAGGTCCCAGTGTTGTATTGTCAACAAACCCCTTTTTTGTTTCCGACCGGATGTCCCTGGGTCGAAGGTCCACCGGTCCCCCCCTGAAAAAACTGATTGGGGGCCCTCGCCATTGTCATCAATCTCATCCACAGGCTGATGTCCTTGTGATCCCAACGCAGTGCCGGCCTAATCACCCTCCGTTGTCAGAACTGTTCATCATACCTCAGCCACGCCGTGCCCCCATAGACCCTGTACGCCTCACCAACAAAACAGCGCTGAACAATGCTCGGGTTGCTTCTCACCTATTACACTTGCCATAATCGCAAAAGCCTGCAACCAGTTTGCAAATGTTCTAGGGATTAACCTGTACCTCCTTTTCTCTTCATCCTCCTTCTTCGAATCGTCAGGTTTTACCCTATCCAGGTTGAATTTTTCCAATGGTAGCAGGGAAAAAATTTTCACATACTCACCTTTCCACAGTTTTTCACGCACTTCTTGTTTCAAATATGACCCTAGCGGTCCCTCATAGCACACATAAACTTCACACCTGGCTGCGTCAGCCAACCTTGTTATGTCCTGTCTGCCTGCGGCCTCCGGCCCATGTGCAACCCCACTCACTGACACCACCGGGGTGGGCGAGGCAACTGCGGCCGGAACCACCGGCCCCCCTGTTGCTCCCCCTGTTGCCCCGACTACCCCAGCACCCCCCGCCGGCGGCACCTAGCCGTTTCAGCCGCCTCAAAACGCTGCAACAGCTCCTTAATGCCTGCTAAAAACCCCCTAAGCCAGAAGCCCCCCCACTTGCTTCTACCACCGCTCCTCTGTTACCCGCACTCACTCCTGCATCCCCCAGCCCCCCCCACACTAGGCCGACTGGAATTGGATAAAATGACATGAGACTCACCAGGCTGCACAGGCGTTGCCTCATCAGCCGGACTTCGGATCTCCACCGCTGCTGCTCTCCTGGAAAGGGGGGCCGGTTCTTCTTCTGACCCGGACCACAACGCTGTCCCATCGCTCTCTCTGTCTCCCTCAGACGAAGGCCCACCCGGCCTGGACGCCAAGGTTGCCGCTGGGGCTGTTGCCGTACACCTCCGCCTCCACGCGTCCCATCCGCCCGCTGTTTTGCTTTTTGCCTTGCCTGGACTGGTGTGTACCACCTCAGTCCTGCCGCCAGTTCCATGGGATGCCCTGCCAGGCTGACCCCTCTCGATCTTCCTGCGATCCCCTGCCGTGGGACCAGAAGGCCCGGGGCTCGATACACGTGTTCTCCCTTGAACCGCCGACTCACTCCTCCTGGGGGTGGGGCTCACGCTCCTCTCTCTTCTCGATCCAGAAGGCCACACCGCGTCTCCTGCTCTGTCTTGCCAACCGCACTGCCTTACCACGGCCCCGCTCAAGCTTCCTCTCGCTTCTCCTGCTTTTCTTTTAGGTGGCGGGCCCGCTGCGGGACCGGTGGGAGTCCCGGGCTGCCGTTGACCAATCGATCGCTGTTCGGGGGAGAACCTCTCCGGTGGTTGGGACTGGCAAGTTCTGGCGCCGCTTGTTCTTCCTCCTAGCACTGTAGGCTCCCCGCTCTGCAAAGCCGCTGTGGTTGTGTCCTGTAGCCAGGCCGCCCCACGAACCGCGGCTTCTTCCCTGAGCTGCTCCATCAGGCTGTCTAACTCCACCATGCTGCTCTTCCAGGAACTTTCTTCACCAACTGTTCCTCCCCCCAGGATGGGATCACCCTATAAAGCCCCTACTGATACCTCCCCCTCGGCTACCTAATACCAACCCCCCAACTCTATTAACTTCCGTGCTACCACAGTCATGTATGCCCTCCACTATGCATTACATGCTGTTGTTACGGGCCTTTCTGGAGATGGTCAGAGGCTGTGGGCAGGAGATGGTCAGAGGCTGTGGGCAGGGGAAGGTCAGAGGCTGTTGGCAGGGGATGGTCAGAGATTGTGGGCAGGGGATGGTCAGAGGCTGCGGGGCCGGGCATGGTAGTTTCCTCCACTGTCCCCCTTCAGATACTAATGCCTGTCTCATTCTCCACATCAGTCTGTGACAGTGTCCGCCTTCTGTCACTCGCTGTGACCCTTTCATCTCTCCAGTCACAGTGTCCTCCAGTCCTCTACTGGGCCGGCTTCACCCCCCCTGTAATGTCCTCCTGGCCGGGCCCGGTAACATGGCTCCTCTCTGCACCGTTCTGCTGTTCCTGCTGAACCGCCGAGAAGAACGAGTGGCAACTTCCGTTTAAAAATGGTGCCAGGTGGCGTCATTACAGTACTGTGCATGCGCCGGCCAGCCGAGCTTGTACGATCTTTCCTGAGTCCTGCAGGCTTCGGAACGGCGCATGCGCAGTTGCATGGCCGACCCGCAGCCATCTTTTTTACAGGCACCGGCTGCCCATAACGGACATTTACGGACGCCCCGAAAATGGGGTGAAATTTACGAGCTGCCCGTAAATTAACAGGCAGTTGGCAACACTGCCCGGAGGGCTGCAAGGTAGAACTCACTAACACATATCTTTAGGCCAGGAGGGCCATGAGGTAAAGACTCAAGAAACATGGTGTCTGTCCCATAAATACTCCCTCCCAGAATGCAACCCGGAGGACCACCTCCACCGAGTTGTCCCCAATTTGGCTGTTGATTGTGTGTGACTTGCTTTAGAAAGTAACTACATGCAGTATCTGGAGTAGAGTTAAAAGATATTACTTTTTATTTATTCATTCTGGAGTCCTTGTCCCTTTAGAGCCGGTTCACACAGGGGGGCTTCAAAGTCGCCCGACTCTGAAACCGCCCCGTACAGTATAGAAGTCAATGCAAGCCGCTCTGAAGTTGCCCCAAAGTAGTACAGGAACCTTTGAGTTGAGTTTGACTTGAGTCGCTCCTATTAGAACGGTTCCATTGTAGAGAATGGAGCACGACTTGTCAGGCCGCTAAGTCACCTGACAGGTCACCCCTGTGTGAACAATGGCTTTCTTCTTGTCACTCTTCCATAAAGGACAGATTTGTGGAGAACACGACTAATAGTTGTCCTGTGGACAGATTCTCCCACCTGAGCTGTGGATCTCTGCAGCTCCTCCAGAGTTACCATGGACCTCTTGGCTGCTTCTCTGATGAATGCTCTCCTTGCCCGGCCGGTCAGTTTAGGTGGACGGCCATGTCTTCATGAGATGTTCAAAGCTTGGGATATTCCTTTATAACCTAACCCTGCTATACACTTCTCCACAACTTTATCCCTGACCTGTCTGGTGTGTTCCTTGGCCTTCATGATGCTGTTTGTTCACTAAGGTTCTCTAAGAAATCTCAGAGGGCTTCACAGAACAGCTGTATTTATACCAAGAGTAAATGACACACAGGTGGACTCTATTTACTAATTGGGTGACTTCTGGAGGCAATTGGCTCCACTAGATTTTAGTTAGGGGTATCAGAGTAAAGGGGGCTGAATACAAATGCCCCCCCCCACACTTTTCACATATTTATTTGTATCATTTATAATTTTCGTTCCACTTCACAATTATTACCTCTGATGTATGATGATGATGATGAGGTTAGGTCCCCCTTGCTAGTAGTGGGTTGGACCCCCTTTTGCCTTCATTCTTGGTGGCATAGATACAACAAGGTGATGGAAAGGTTCCTCAGAGGTTTTGCTCCATAGTGACATGATAACATCACGCAGTTGCTGCAGATTTGTCGGCTGCACATCCATGATGCCAATCTCTCGTTCCACCACATCCCAAAGGTGCTCTATTGGATGAGATGTGGTGAGTGTGGAGGACATTGGAGTCCAGTGACCTCCTTGTCCAGTGGTGAGATAATTGGAGCTTTGTGACACGGTGCATTATCCTGCTGGAAGGAGCCATCAGAAGATGGGGACACTGTAGTCATAAAGGGATGGACATGGTCAGCAATAATACTCAGGTAGGCCTTGGTGTATAAACCATCCCCCACACCATTACACCCCCCACCACCAGCCTGAACCGGTGATACCCTATCCCCCACACCATTACACCCCCACCACCAGCCTGAAGCGGTGATACCCCATCCCCCACACCGTTACACCCCCACCACCAGCCTGAACCGGTGATATCCCATCCCCCACACCATGACACCCCCACCACCAGCCTGAACCGGTGATAACCCATTCCCCACCATTACACCCCCACCACCAGCCTGAACCGGTGATACCCCATCCCCCACACCATTACACCCCCACCACTAGGGATGAGCCGAACACCCCCCGGTTCGGTTTGCACCAGAACCTGCGAACGGACCGAAAATTTGCACGAACGTTAGAACCCCATTGACGTCTATGGGACTCGAACGTTCGAAATCAAAAGTGCTCATTTTAAAGGCTAATTTGCATGGTATTGTCCTAAAAAGGGTTTGGGGACCCGGGTCCTGCCCCAGGGGACATGTATCAATGCAAAAAAAAACTTTTAAAAACGGCCGTTTTTTCGGGAGCAGTGATTTTAATGATGCTTAAAGTAAAAAAAAAAAAGTGAAATATTCCTTTAAATATCGTACCTGGGGGGTGTCTATAGTATGCCTGTAAAGTGACGCGTGTTTCCCGTGTTTAGAACAGTCCCTGCACCAAATGTCATTTTTAAAGGAAAAAATCTCATTTAAAACTGCTTGCGGGTTTAATGTCATGTCGGGTCCTGGCAATATGGATGAAAATCAGTGAGACAAACGGCATGGGTACCCCCCAGTCCATTACCAGGCCCTTTGGGTCTTGTATGGATATTAAGGGGAACCCCGCACCCAAATTAAAATAAGGAAAGGCCCTATATACTCTGAACAGCAGTATACAGGCGGTGCAAACAAGACAGGGACTGTAGGTTTGTTGTTAAGTAGAATCTCTTTGTAATTTTGATCTGGTACATTTTTAACGTGTTTAGCTCCAGCCAAAAAATCTTTTTTAAGCTTTTTGGAAAACATAGGGAAGGGTTATCACCCCTGTGACATTTGTTTTGCTGTCTTTCCTCCTCTTCAGAAGAATTCAGCTCACTTTTTGTCCGAATGACAAATGTTTTTTGAAAATTTGGGTTTTTTTGTGGAACAAGGATTGGAAAGCATCAGTGGAAAGGAGAAATGTTTTTCCCATATTAACTCTTACAGGAGAGAATTTCCCTTCCTAGGGGTAGATTTCATCTCACTTCCTGTTGTCTCCTTCCGTTTGCAAGTAGGAGTCATTTGTAAGTTAGATGTTTGAAAGCAGGGGCCTGCCCTATATACTCAGCAGAAATTTGGGCCTTAGGTGTTGTTGTGGCCACAATACTGTAAGCCCTCACAGGGCCCTGCTGTGAAATATTAGATCAAGAATTGTAATTACATGCCCCTGTTGAACAAGGGCAGAAAAATTGGGCTTTGGTGGTGGTGGTGGTGCTGGTGCCACAACACTGTAAGTCCTCACTCGCTCTTGGTGGGTGCAGAAATGGGCCCTGCTGTGAAATATTAGATCAAGAATTGTAATTACATGCCCCTGTTGAACAGGGGCTGAAAAATTAGGCCTTAGGCACTGGTGTTGGTGCCACAACACTGCAACCCCTCACAGACACTCTAGTTGGAACGCAGAAACGAGCCCTGCTGCAAAGTATTGCATCAAAAATTGTAATTACACGCCCCTGTTAAACAAGGGCTGAAAAATTGGGCCTTAGGAACTGGTGCTGGTGCCACAACACTGCAACCCCTCACAGATACTCTAGTTGGAAAGCAGAAACGAGCCCTGCTGCAAAGTATTGCATCAAAAATTGTAATTACACGCCCCTGTTAAACTGGGGCTGAAAAATTGTGCCTTAGGCACTGGTGGTGGGCCCAGAACCAAAAATGTTCTTACAAGCTATCAGCGTGATGATTGAGGAGGAAGAGGATAATTTCTCAGGGATAGTCACTCAGCATCAGTATAGGCAGTCTTTGAAGGGATCTGAGATTTCAAAAAAAATAATTCGGTTACATCAGCATCAGGTGCTTGGTAGCTGGTGGTGATCCAAGACTGATTCATTTTTATGAAAGTCAGTCGATCGACTGAGTCGGTGGACAGACGCACCCTGTGATCGGTTACAAAGCCTCCAGCAGCACTGAATGTGCGTTCCGAAAGAACGCTGGATGCAGGACAGGCCAGTAGCTCAATTGCATACTGTGCAAGCTCTGGCCAGTGATCCATCCTCAAGACCCAGTAACCCAGAGGATTTTCGGTGGGAAAGGTGTCCAAGTCAGATCTTGCCCCTAGGTATTCCTGTACCATGTAAAACAGACGCTGGCAATGGTTGCTGGAACCGATCATACCTTGGGGCTGCGGACCAAAAAATTGTCTGAACGCATCTGTCAGACAGCCACCTTCTCCACCGCTCCTTCTTTGACTAACCGAAGCCTTAGCAACACCTTGTCCAGAAACAGGAGTTTATAACCTCCCAGTCTCTGGGAACGCATTGCACAGACCTTTCTGCAAGGCCTCCCGAAGATGTTTCATCCTCTGCTCCCTCTGCGATGGCAAGATAAGGTCCACAACCTTACCCTTGTAACGTGGATCAAGGAGGGTTGCCAGCCAGTATTGGTCCTTCTCCTTGATACCACGAATACGAGGATCCTTACGCAGGCTTTGCAGGATCAGGGAGGCCATGCAGTGTAGGTTTGCTGAGGCATTCGGTCCGGAGTCCTCTGGGTCACTAAGGACGACATGGTCCCCAGCCACCTCCTCCCAGCCACGTACAAGTCCATGTGTTTCTTGGGACTGATCCCTTAAAGACTGCTGCTGATGCTAAGTGCCAGGCTCCACCTCCATACTGACACAATCTTCCTCCTCCTCCTCCTCGTCCTCTTCCTGTGTAATCGGCGGGCATGCAGGAACACTGTCTGGATAAAGGGGGCCTTGAGAGCTAAGGAAGTCCTCCTCTTCCTGCCTCTGTTCTGCCTCAAGTGCCCTGTCCATTATTCCACGCAGTGTGTGCTCCAACAGGTGGACAAGGGGGACAGTGTCACTGATGCATGCACTGTCACTGCTCACCATCCTCGTGGCCTCCTCAAATGGTGACAGGACAGTGCATGCATCCCTGATCATGGCCCACTGGCGTGGGGAAAAAAAAACAAGCTCCCCTGACCCTGTACTGGTGCCATAGTCGCACAGGTACTCATTGATGGCCCTCTGCTGCGTGTGCAGCCGCTGCAGCATGGCCAACGTTGAGTTCCACCTGGTGGGCATGTCACAGATTAGGCGTTTCTTGGGCAGGTTAAACTCCTTTTGGAGGTCCATCAGCCGAGAACTGGCATTATATGACCGGCGGAAATGCACACAGACTTTCCTGGCCTGCCTCAGGACATCCTGTAAGCCCGGGTACCTGCCCAAGAACCGCTGCACCACCAAGTTAAGGACGTGAGCCAAACAGGGCACATGGGTCATTTGTCCCTGTCGGAGGGCAGAGAGGAGGTTGGTGCCATTGTCGCAAACCACCATTCCTGCCTTAAGTTGACGTGGCGTCAACCACCTCTGAACCTGCCCCTGCAGAGCTGACAGAACCTCTGCCCCAGTGTGACTCCTGTCCCCCAAGCACACCAGCTCAAGCACCGCATGGCACCTTTTGGCCTGCGTACTTGCGTAGCCCCTTGAACGGCTACGGAGCACCGCTGGTTCTGAGGACAAAGCACACGAAGAGGCCATGGAGGAAGAAGAAGAGGAGGGGGTGGAGGAGAGAGGTGTGTCACAATCATTAGCATTTTGGAGGCGTGGTGGCGGAACAACCTCCAACACTACTGAACCTTGTCCTGCATCCTTCCCAGCTGCCAGCAGAGTCACCCAATGCGCCGTGAAACTTAGGTAAGTCCCTGCCCATGCCTGCTGGACCATGAGTCAGCGGTAATATGCACCTTACCGCTTACCGCATGTGGATGGCTGGAAGCAAACTTCTTTCGGCGGTGCAGCAGCTGGGGCAGGGAAATTTGCCTGGTACAATCTGACGTCGGTGTACCAAAAGCAGATTGCCCACAAGTACTTGGCTGTGACACACCTAATTCTACACCTTCATTCCTCTCAGTGCAGGTCTCAGAGAGGGCTGAAGGTATAGTGGGGTTGGAGATCTCAGCTGTTGAGGAGCAAGGAGAGGTCCTCTTTGTTCTTTGGTGTGGGTCTTTTAGATACGCTTGCCAACGAACTGCATGGCAGGTCAACATATGTCTGGTCAAGCATGTGGTACCTAAGCGGGAGATGTTTTGGCCACGCGAGATACGCTTGAGACATATGTTGCAAATAGCAGCAGTGCGATCTGATGCACTCGTCTCAAAAAAGGCCCACACCAAAGAACATTTTGAATAACGCGCAGAGACTACAGCGCCCTGCACATGTGGAGCTTTGGGGTGTGATGCAGTCAATGTGCTGCCCTTAGGCTGGCCCCTGGAGGGCATCCTGCCTCGTTTTGTGATGTGCCGCCTCCTCCTCCTCTTCCTCTCTCCTATCAGGCACCCACGTTTGGTCAGTGACCTCATCATCCCCTCCCTCCTCATCACTGGAGCAAACCTGGCAGTATGCTGCAGCAGGGGGAGCATGACTGCCAGATTGCTGTCCTTCTTGGGCACGCCCTCTGTCTGTGCTCATGTTACTGCCTTCATCGAGCTCAGTATCATCATCAGAGCCTTCCAAACGCTGGGCATCCTCCTGGAGCATGTACCCAATACTGTGGTCAAACAGTTCGAGGGACACCTCAGGAGGACATGGTGGGGCTAGGGAAGGAGTCATTGATGACATTGAGCCGAGGGAAGAGGCCGCTGCTTTGCCAGACAAAGTACCCTGGGCATGGGTGAGAGAGGATGAGGAGGATGAGGACGGCTTGGTCATCCACTCGACCAAGTCTTCCGCATGTTGCGGCTCAACACGGCCAGCTGCCGAAAAAAAGGCCAAGCGTGTCCCACGGCCACGTGCTGATGAGGATGCACCGTCTCCACGACCAGCACTAGACACAGAGCCTGCTTGCCCTCTCTTATTGGCTTGTGACTGTCTGCCTCTCCTTCTTGGCCTTCCAGACATACTAATGGCCTGTAGCTGCACTAAGCTGGGATATATATATATATATATATATATATATATATATATATATATATATGTACTGATACTGCAGCTAGCAAAATCAACTTCCTGCCTGTAGTATGAGAACACCACCAACCTTCTACAGGTAGCTTTAGGTGAACACTGTGCAGAGCTCGCAAAAAAATAACTTGTAGGTTTAGCTGAACACTGTGAGGTGGACGCACCACACTAACTTGTAGTTTTAGCTGAACACTGTGAGCAGGACGCACTGCACTAACTTGTAGCTTTAGATGAACACTGTGCAGAGGTCTCACTACACCAACTTGTAGGTTTAGCTGAACACTGTGAGCAGGACGCACAGCACTAACTTGTAGTTTTAGCTGAACACTGTGAGCAGGACGCACTGCACTAACTTGTAGCTTTAGATGAACACTGTGCAGAGGTCTCACTACATCAACTTGTAGGTTTAGCTGAACACTGTGAGCAGGACGCACAGCACTAACTTGTAGTTTTAGCTGAACACTGTGAGCAGGAGGCACCCCACTAACTTGTAAGTTTAGCTGAACACTGTGAGCAGGACGCACTGCACTAACTTGTAGCTTTAGATGAACACTGTGCAGAGGTCTCACTAGACCAACTTGTAGGTTTAGCTGAACACTGTGAGCAGGACGCACAGCACTAACTTGTAGTTTTAGCTGAACACTGTGAGCAGGACTCACTGCACTAACTTGTAGCTTTAGATGAGCACTGTGCAGAGGTCTCACTACACCAACTTGTATGTTTAGCTGAACACTGTGAGCAGGACGCACAGCACTAACTTGTAGTTTTAGCTGAACACTGTGAGCAGGACGCACCCCACTAACTTGTAGGTTTAGCTGAACACTGTGAGCAGGACGCACTGCACTAACTGTAAATAGTCTAGCTGCCTGACTGTGGTACTAATAGGATCAAAAGAACACCAGCAATTTTCTTCAGGTAGCTGTAAATACTGTAACAAGACAAGCCTGCTTGTCAGTAAGAAGATAACAGGAACCGATCTAGCTGAACACTGTGAGGAGGACGCACTGCACAAACTTGTAGCTTTAGATGAACACTGTGCAGAGGTCTCACTACACTAACTTGTAGGTTTAGCTGAACACTGTGAGCAGGACGCACCCCACTAACTTGTAGGTTTTGCTGAACACTGTGAGCAGGACGCACCCCACTAACTTGTAGGTTTAGCTGAACACTGTGAGCAGGACGCACCCCACTAACTTGTAGGTTTAGCTGAACACTGTGAGCAGGACGCACCCCACTAACTTGTAGGTTTAGCTGAACACCGTGAGCAGGACGCACCCCACTAACTTGTAGTTTTAGCTGAACACTGTGAGCAGGACGCACCGCACTAACTTGTAGGTTTAGCTGAACACTGTGAGCAGGACGCACCGCACTAACTTGTAGTTTTAGCTGAACACTGTGAGCAGGACGCACTGCACTAACTGTAAATAGTCTAGCTGCCTGACTGTGGTACTAATAGGATCAAAAGAACACCAGCAATTTTCTTCAGGTAGCTGTAAATACTGTAACAAGACAAGCCTGCTTGTCAGTAAGAAGATAACAGGAACCGATCTAGCTGAACACTGTGAGGAGGACGCACTGCACAAACTTGTAGCTTTAGATGAACACTGTGCAGAGGTCTCACTACACTAACTTGTAGGTTTAGCTGAACACTGTGAGCAGGACGCACCCCACTAACTTGTAGTTTTAGCTGAACACTGTGAGCAGGACGCACCGCACTAACTTGTAGGTTTAGCTGAACACTGTGAGCAGGACGCACCGCACTAACTTGTAGTTTTAGCTGAACACTGTGAGCAGGACGCACTGCACTAACTGTAAATAGTCTAGCTGCCTGACTGTGGTACTAATAGGATCAAAAGAACACCAGCAATTTTCTTCAGGTAGCTGTAAATACTGTAACAAGACAAGCCTGCCTGTCAGTAAGAAGATAACAGGAACGGATCTAGCTAAACTGAATACAGTGTGTATATATATATATATATATATATACAACACCTGGGATGCATATATATACACAATACACTGTAAGTGCAGCTAACTGACTGACTGTTCTGCCTAATCTATCTAACTCAAATCAAATGGCACTGTCTCTCTGTCTATCTCTTTCAACGCCAGAACACACACTACACAGGGCCGCCGTGCAGGCGGCCTTATATAGCGTGGGGCGTGTACTAAATCCCCTGAGCCATAATTGGCCAAAGCCTCCTTGGCTTTGGCCAAATACGGATCTCTGTTCAGATGGCGCTGTGATTGGCCAAGCATGCAGGTCATAGTGCATGCTTGCCCAATCATCAGCCAGCAATGCACTGCGATGCCGCAGTGAATTATGGGCCGTGACGTGCCACACGAATTTGGCGCGAGCGGCCCATATCGTTCGCAATTCGGCGAACGGGCGAACAGACGATGTTCGAGTCGAACATAGGTTCCACTGAAACACGAAGCTCATCCCTACCCACCACCAGCCTGAACCGGTGATACAAGGCAGGATGGATCCATGTGCCAAATTCTGACCCCACCATCTGAATGTTGCAGATGAAATCCAGACTCATCAGACCAGGCAACGTTTTTCCAATCTTCTATTGTCCAATTTTGGTGATCCTGTGCCTCAGTTTTCTGTTCTTAGCTGATGGGAGTGGCGCCCGGTGTGGTCTTCTGCTGCTGTAGCCCATCTGCTTCAAGGTGGGATGTGTTGTGTGGTCAGAGATGACATTTTGCATACCTTGGTTGGTTATTTGAGTTAATGTTACCTTTCTATCATCTTGAACCAGTCTGCCCATTCTCCTCTGACCTCAACAAGGCATTTTCCTCCACACAACTGCCGCTCACTGGATATTTTCTCTTTTTCGTACCATTCTCTGTAAACCCCGAGAGATGGTTGTGTGTGAAAATCCCAGAAATACACAGACCAGCCCGTCTGCCACCAACAACCACGCCACGTTCAAAGTCACCGAGATCCCCTTTCTTCCCCATTCTGATGTTCGGTTTGAGCTTCAGCAAGTCGTCATCACCACGTCTAGATACCTAAATGCTTTGAGTTGCTGCCATGAGATTGGCTGATTAGCAATATTTGCTACCAAGCAATTGAACAGGTGTACCTAATAAAGTGGTATATATATATATATATATATATATACAGTATATAGTACATTCACACCAGTCACTGCCCTCAAGGAGCTTACAGTCTAAGGTCCCTAACTCATATTAATACATTCATTGGGGCTAATTAACCTCCCAGCGTGTTTTTGTAGTATGGGAGGAAACCCACTAGGGATGAGCCAAACACCCCCCGGTTCGGTTCGCACCAGAACCTGCAAACGGACCGAAAATTTGTATGAACGTTAGAAACCCATTGACGTCTATGGGACT
The DNA here is from genome assembly GCA_037952925.1 of Lithobates clamitans. Lineage (NCBI taxonomy): Eukaryota > Metazoa > Chordata > Amphibia > Anura > Ranidae > Lithobates > Lithobates clamitans. The sequence goes on along the minus strand of JBBGZY010002752.1, from coordinate 495,197 downwards.
CGAACGTTCGAAATCAAAAGTGCTAATTTTAAAGGCTAATTTGCATGGTATTGTCCTAAAAATGGTTTGGTGACCCGGGTCCTGCCCCAGGGGACATGTATTAATGCAAAAAAAAGTTTTAAAAACTGACGTTTTTTCGGGAGCAGTGATTTTAATGATGCTTTAAGTAAAAAAAAAAAAAAGTGAAATATTCCTTTAAATATCGTACCTGGGAGGTGTCTATAGTATGCCTGTAAAGTGACACGTGTTTCCCATGTTGTGCAGTCACTGCACAAAATGACATTTTTAAAGGAAAAAAAGTCATTTAAAACTGCTTGTGGCTTTAATGTAATGTCGGGTCCTGGCAATATGGATGAAAATCAGTGAGACAAATGGCATGGGTACCCCCCAGTCTATTACCAGGCACTTTGGGTCTTGTATGGACATTAAGGGGTACCCCACACCAAAATTAAAAAAGGAAAGGCGTGGGGCCCCCAGGCCCTATATACTCTGAACAGCAGTATACAGGCGGTGCAAACAAGACAGGGACTGTAGGTTTGTTCTTAAGTAGAATCTGTTTGGAATTTTGAACTGGTACATTTTTAAAGTGTAGCTCCAGCCAAAAAATCTATTTTTAAGCTTTTTGGAAAACCTGGGGAAGGGTTATCACCCCTGTGACGTTTGTTTTGCTGTCTGTGCTCCTCTTCAGAAGATTTCACCTCACTTTTTGTCCCAATGACAAATGTTTTTTGAAAATTTGGGGTTTTTAGTGAAACAAGGATTGGTGATAAAGCATTAGTGGAAAGGAGAAATGTTTTTCCCATATTGACTATTACAGGAGAGAATTTCCCTTCCTAGGCGTAGATTTAATCTCACTTCCTGTTGTCTCCTTCCGTTTGCAAGTAGGAGTCGTTTGTAAGTTGGATGTTTGAAAGTAAGGGCCTGCCCTATATAATCTGCAGAAATTTGGGCCTTAGGTGTTGTTGAGGCCACAACACTGTAAGCCCTCACAGGGCCCTGCTGTGAAATATATTAGATCAATAATTGTAATTACATACCCTCCACCACCTTTGGTGGTGGAGGTGCTGGTGCCACAACACTGTAAGTCCTCACAGTTACTCTAGTTGGAGCACAGGAACTAGCCCTGCTGCAAAGAATTGCATCAAAAATTGTAATTACACGCCAGGGGCTGAAAAATTGGGCCTTAAGCACTGGTGGCGGCGCCCAGAACCAAAAATGTTCTTACAAGCTATCAGCATGATCATTGCAGGGGAAGAGGATAATTACTCAGCATAACAGGATAGTCACTCAGCATCAGCATAGGCAGTCTTTGAAGGGATCTGACATTTCCAAAAAAATTATTCGGTTACATCAGCATCAGGTGCTTGGTAGCTGGTGGTGATCCAAGACTGATTCATTTTTATGAAGGTCAGTCGATCGACCGTGTCGGTGGACAGATGCACCCTGTGATCGGTTACAAAGCCTCCAGCAGCACTGAATATGCGTTCCGAAAGAACGCTGCATGCAGGACAGACCAGTAGCTCAATTGCAGACTGTGCAAGCTCTGGCCAGTGATCCCTACTCAAGACTCAGTAACCCAGAGGATTTTCAGTGGGAAAGGTGTCCAAGTCAGATCGTGCCCATAGGTATTCCTGCACCATGTAAAACAGACGCTGGCGATGGTTGCTGGAACCGATCATACCTTGGGGCTGCGGACTAAAAAATTGTCTGAACGCATCGATCAGACAGCCACCTTCTCCACCGCTCCTTCTTTGACTGACCGAAGCCTCAGCAACACGTTGTCCAGGAACAGGAGTTTGTAACCTCCCAGGCTCTGGGAACACGTTGCACAGACCTTTCTACAAGGCCTCCCGAAGATGTTTCATCCTCTGCTCCCTCTGTGATGGCAAGATAAGGTCCGCAACCTTACCCTTGTAATGTGGATCAAGGAGGGTTGCCAGCCAGTATTGATCCCTCTCCTTGATACCACGAATACGAGGATCCTTCCACAGGCTTTGCAGGATCAGGGAGGCCATGCAGCGTAGGCTTGCTGAGGCATTCGATCCAGAGTCCTCTGGGTCACTAAGGACGACATGATCCACAGCTGCCTCCTCCCTGCCACGTACAAGTCCATGGGTTTCTTGGGACTGTAAATGATCCCTTAAAGACTGCTGCTGATGCTGAGTGCCAGGCTCCACCTCCATGCTGACACAATCCTCCTCCTCTTCCTGTGTGATCAGCTGGCATGCAGGAACACTGTCTGGATAAAGGGGGCCTTGAGAGCTAAGGAAGTCCTCATCTTCCTGCCTCTGTTCTGCCTCAAGTGCCCTGTCCATTATTCCACGCAGCGTGTGCTCCAACAGGTGGACAAGGGGGACAGCGTCACTGATGCATGCACTGTCACTGCTCACCATCCTCGTGGCCTCCTCAAATGGTGACAGGACAGTGCATGCATCCCTGATCATGGCCCACTGGCGTGGGGAAAAAAAACAAGCTTCCCTAATCCTATCCTGGTGCCATAGTCGCACAGGTACTCATTGATGGTCCTCTGCTGCGTGTGCAGCCGCTGCAGCATGGCCAACGTTGAGTTCCACCTGGTGGGCATGTCACAGATCAGGCGGTTCTTGGGCAGGTTAAATTCCTTTTGGAGGTCTGCCAGCCGAGCACTGGCATTATATGACCGGCGGAAATGCACACAGACTTTCCTGGCCTGCCTCAGGACATCCTGTAAGCCAGGGTACCTGCCCAAGAACCGCTGCACAACCAAGTTAAGGACGTGAGCCAAACAGGGCACATGGGTCATTTGTCCCTGTCGGAGGGCGGATAGGAGGTTGGTGCCATTGTTGCAAACCACCATTCCTGCCTTAAGTTGACGTGGCGTCAACCACCTCTGAACCTGCCCCTTGAATGCCCACGGAGCACTGCTGGTTCTGAGGACAAAGCACAGGAAGAGGCCATGGAGGAAGAAGAATTGGAGGGGGTGGAGGAGAGAGGTGTGTCAGAATCACCAGTAGTGGCATTTTGGAGTTGTGGTGGCGGAACAACCTCCAACACTACTGCACCTTGTCCTGCATCCTTCTCAGCTGCCTGCAGAGTCACCCAATGCGCCATGAAACTTAGGTAATGTCCCTGTCCATGCCTGCTGGACCATGAGTCAGCGGTAATATGCACCTTACCACTGACCGCCCTGTCCAGCGGGGCCAAGACATTGCCTTTCACATGCCAGTAGAGAGCTGGAATTGCCTTCTGTGAGAAAAAGTGGCGTTTGGGAACCTGCCACTGAGGAACCGCACATTCCACAAACTCACAGAAGGGGGCAGAGTCTACCAACTGAAAAGGTAGCAGTTGAAGTGCTAACAATTTTGCCAAGCTAGCATTCAACTGCTGGGCATGTGGATTGCTGGGAGCGAACTTCTTTCTGCGGTGCAGCAGCTGGGGCAGGGAAATTTGCCTGGTACAATCTGACGTCGGTGTACCGATAGCAGATTGCCTGCAAGTACTTGGCTGTGACACACCTAATTCTACACCTCCATTCCTCTCAGTGCAGGTCTCAGAGAGGACTGAAGGTATAGTGGGGTTGGAGATCCCAGCTGATGAGGAGCAAGGAGAGGTCCTCTTTGTTCTTTGGTGTGGGTCTTTTAGGTACGCTTGCCAACAAACTGCATGGCAGGTCAACATATGTCTGGTCAAGCATGTGGTGCCCAAGCGGGAGATGTTTTGGCCACGTGAGATATGCTTGAGAAATATGTTGCAAATAGCAGCGGTGTGATCTGATGCAGTCGTCTCAAAAAAGGGCCACACCAAAGAACTGTTGGAATAACGCGCGCGAGACAGCAGCGCCCTGCACATGCGGAGCTCTGCGGTGTGATGCAGTTAGTGTACTGCCCTTAGGCTGGCCCCTGGAGGGCATCCTGCCTCGTTGGTGATGTGCCTCCTCCTCCTCTTCCTCCTCTCAGGCACCCACGTTGATTCAGTGACCTCATCATCCCCTCTCTCCTCATCACTGGAGCAATCCTGGCAGTATGCTGCAGCAGGGGAAACATGACTGCCAGATTGCTGTCCTTCTTGGGCACCCCCTCTGTCCAGGCTCACGTTACTGCCTCCATCTAGCTCAGTATCATCATCAGAGCCTTCAAAACGCTGGGCATCCTCCTGGAGCATGTACCCAACACTGTGGTCAAACAGTTCGAGGGACTCCTCAGGAGGACATGGTGGGGCTAGGGAAGGAGTCACTGAAGCCATTGAGCTGAGGGAAGAGGCCGCGTTGGCCGCTGCTTTGCCAGACAAAGTACCCTGAGCATGGGTGAGAGAGGATGAGGAGGATGAGGATGGCTTGGTCATCCACTCGACCAAGTCTTCCGCATGTTGCTGCTCAACATGGCCAGCTGCCGAAAAAAAGGCCAAGCGTGTCCCATGGCCACGTGCTCATGAGGATGCACCGTGTCCATGACCAGCACTGTTGCCTCTAGACACAGAGCCTGCTTGCCCTCTTTTATTGGCTTGTGACTGTCTGCCTCTCCTTGTTGGCCTCCCAGACATACTATTGGCCTGCAGTGAGCTGCACAAAACTGGGATATATATATATATATATATATATATATATATATATATATATATATATATATATATATATATATATATATACCGATTATACTGCAGCTAGCAGAATCAACTGCCTGCCTGTAGTATTATTAGTATAACACCTGCACTTGTCTTCAGGTAGCTATACTATAGGTGCAAATGTGCAGGGTACACAGTACAGTAACTGGAAATACTTCAAGAGCCTACACAAGCACCTGGCTGCTGGTAGCTTTACTTTAGGTGAGACTGTGCAGGGTACACAGTACAGTAGCTGTAAATACTTCAATGAGCCTACACAAGCACCTGGCTGCAGGTTGCTATACTGTAGGTGAGACTGTGCAAGGTACACAGTACAGTAGCTTTAAATAATTCAATAAGCCTACACAAGAACCTGGCTGCAGGTAGCTATATTGTAGGTGAGACTGTGCAGGTTACGCAGTACAGTAACTGGAAATACTTCAATGAGCCTAAACAAGCACCTGGCTGCAGATAGCTTTACTGTAGGTGAGACTGTGCGGGGTACACAGTACAGTAACTGGAAATACATCAATGAGCCTAAACAAGCACCTGGCTGCAGGTAGCTTTACTGTAGGTGAGACTGTGTAGGGTACACAGTACAGTAGCTGGAAATACTTCAATGAGCCTACACAAGCAACTGGCTGCAGGTTGCTATACTGTAGGTGAGACTGTGCAGGGTACACAGTACAGTAGCTGGAAATACTGTAAAAACACCTGCCTGCCTGTCAGTATATTAGGAAGAGAAGAACAGGATCTAGCTAAACTGAATACAGTGTATGTATGTATGTATATATATATATATATATATATATATATACACACACAACACCTGGGATGCATATATATATACACAATACACTGTAACTGCAGCAAACTGACTTGACCTGCCTACTCTATCTAACTTAAATCAAATGACACTGTCTGTCTCTCTCTCTCTATCTGAACGCACTACACAGGGCCGCCGTGCAGGCGGCCTTATATAGTGTTGGGCGTGTACTAAACCCCCTGAGACATAATTGGCCAAAGCCTCCTTGGCTTTGGCCAATTACGGCTCTCTGTTCAGACAGCGCTGTGATTGGCCAAGCATGCGGGTCATAGTGCATGCTTGGCCAATCATCACTCAGCAATGCACTGCAATGCCGCAGTGAATTATGGGCCGTGACGCGTCAATCAAATTTGGCGCAAACGCACTATATCGTTCGTAATTCGGCAAACGACCGAACACGCGATGTTCGAGTCGAACATGGGTTCGACTTGAACAGGAAGCTCATCCCTACTCACCACTGAGCCCAGTTTTATCTCCAACTTCACACTGCAAAAGGTTCCACAGGAAGGAACCTTTTATAGTGTGGGGTGAGACTATGAGCACTGAGCCATGATTGGGCAAAGTCATAACTTTGCCCAGTCAGAGCTCTCACAGTGTTTTTTGCCCTGAATGGGCAAAGCCTTGCACCTGATCGTTGGTCAGGTGAATTGCTTCAGCCAATCAGAGGTGTTAAAAATGCACTGTGCGGCACACAAGCGCATTGTGGGGTGCTCGGCGGGAGAACATGCAAACACCCGAAAGGGCGATGTTTGGGGCTGAACTGATGCTTGGTCCAAACAGCTCATCTAAACACCATGGTCTACAGAACAAGCAGGAGAATAAGAGAGCTTGGTTAGGGTCGATTGTCTTCCAGTTGTGACACGGTTCCACCAGTGTTGTTTAGCTATCAGGAGCTTTGGGAAGCCAGGTTTTCATTAACATTATTGGAACCAATTTTGGTTTTATCTGTAAACTAGTTATAACTCATAAAAAGTGCAAATTGTATATTTTTGTAAAGTCACTAGAATGAGGTCTGTGGTACAGATTCTGGTTCTGTCTATTTTTGTTATGTGACAGATCACTGTGCTGGTTCTGTTCCCCCAATGCCTATTATGACTAAATCTCAATCATGTAACTATGATAGACCACCCCCATCTTATCCTGCAGATATACAAGCCTTCTCCGTCTCACCGTTAGGATTACACCGGGACTACACCGTATGACGTCAGCCTAATGAGGATGTTTTTTATTCGGAATGTATGATTTTTGCAAACGGGCTCAATACATCTTTATATGAGCATCTTGCTTGTTCTCCATTCCACAAGATAAATAAAACCAGTACTTACTGGGAATTAATGAATTGTTCTGCCTGCTCTTCCAATAATGAATTCCAGAGATTCGGCACCTCAGGCGAGTTCTGAACAATCGGTGATCTTTACCTGAACAAGCTAATAGTCACAGTACAGGCCGGCCTCACAGTACATCTCATCCTCATTGAACTGTTTATCTGCGTTTGTCAACATCAATGTCATGCCACACGCCAATCGCAATTAACAAAAAATTGTTTGTCTTTTACTCATAATGTGACCTGTACATAACAGGATGCATCTAAAAACCCATGACTGTTGTATAACAGATGTGTTAACTCCCCCATAAACTATACTACCCCACTTACAACCTTATTCATTAACCGAGACCACACTGTGCTCTTGGGCTAACCAATGCCGTAGCAGCCTACTTTATTTAACAAATATAATGACTCAAGTATCAAAACATATAAAACGTATAAGTAGAAAAAACATATCTGTTATAAAACCTATGAAATCTAACGTTGGTCTGAGCAGGAAATTAATAAACCTCTGTTTTAATAAACCTTCTTGCACTGCAGTCCCTCTCAAATGTATTATCCCTGCCTCAAGCCGACAAGCTGGCTCAAAGACTACCCCTGACCGCAGTGCCCCATTATCACTTCCCGGCTAACCTCCGTTAACCGGGAACCACCATCAGGACCCCCCCAACGATGGTCCCGATCTCATCCTTCTGATATCTTCTTTCCCTGCACAGACCAACGTCCGCCACCGCTACGACATCTCATTGCCAGTACCTATGAAGAAAAACAGAAAAAACACTTCCCAATCGAAAAAAACGCTATCCATAGGGAGGGTGGGTGGGAACTTTCCCCCACGCTTTGGTCACTCATCCCAGGCGGGGCCCCCTTTTCAGTATTCCTCCAGCCCCTCCCCCTCGGCTCTATACTCAGTCTAGTTAATTCCCTGTTAACCCCGTCATGCCCGCCCTGCGCTTATTCACTTCATTGCTATTGCTCCGGGCTTTCTTGACTGTTGTATAACAGATGTGTTAACTCCCCCATAAACTATACTACCCCACTTACAACCTTATTCATTAACCGAGACCACACCGTGCTCTTGGGGTAACAAAGGCCGTAGCAGCCTACTTTATTTAACAAATATAATGACTCAAGTATCAAAACATATAAAACGCATAAGTAGAAAAAACATATCTGTTATAAAACCTATGAAATCTAACGTTGGTCTGAGCAGGAAATTAATAAACCTCTGTGTTAATAAACCTTCTTGCACTGCAGTCCCTCTCAAATGTATTATCCCTGCCTCAAGCCGACAAGCTGGCTCAAAGACTACCCCTGACCGCAGTGCCCCATTATCACTTCCTGGCTAACCCCCGTTAACCGGTAACCACCATCAGGACCCCTCCAACGATGGTCCCGATCTCATCCTTCTGATATCTTCTTTCCCTGCACAGACCAACGTCCGCCACAGCAAACAAGGGTAATCCCCTTACCCTTGGATGCCCCTCCACACCCGAAGTGCTCATTGTATACCGTCCTGAAGGCCCAAAGCCCACATGTCTATGCCTACCTTGTTTAAATGTACCCCATCCTTTTTCAAATATCTCCAGGTCTCAAATTCCAACTCTAGATGACGTATTGCCAACCCTCCCTTCCGTACCATGAATTTGCTCACCTCTCTATTAATCTTCCTCCTGGCTCTATTAATACCTTCCACTGACCTGGCCATTCTCCATGTCATACGCGCCACTATATCTGACCATACAACGACCATATCAGGAAATTGCTCCATCAAACGGTCAATATCTGACTTGATGTCTCGTGTAATGTCTAACATGGACCTAATCTCCAAATCATTGCCGCCCACATGTCATACTAACACATCAGGCGGTCTGTCCCTAGCTGCATAACGCTGCACCTCAGGAACCAACCGGCACCATAACATTCCCGGGACTCCAAACCATTTTATGTAGGCTTCCTTTCTGTCAAAACCCAACTGACTACCATCATACCTCACGTCCCCTCTCCGTGCCCCCCAGCAGACATAGGAATGGCCCATGATCCAGACCATCCCGGTCGCCGAACCTGAAATCAAAAGAGGAAAAAAACAACATACACTATAATATGACCATCATTTTCAAAAACACCATACCCGGACAGACTGAAGAGTCCTGCCCACCTGATTACCTCACAAACCTACCACCAGGTGGGGCCTAACGTAAGACCTGAACCTGTTCGACTCCCACCGCCCAATCCATTTGACTGCCTCCGTATCCATCCCTTGCCTCACTGCTTCTGTTGCTGCTCCTATCCTGAATGAGTGGGATGAAAATGCTTTGCCATCTAAACCCAACTGCTCCAAGCGTTTTCTAAATATAGCCCCAAACTGAAAACGTGACAACGGCGTTCCATCCTCATGTACCAAAAACGCGCCCAGCCCCGCCGGGCGAACCCTCATGAAAACCCTTACCGCTTCCATCGGGCATAAAGGCGAACCCGGAATTGGAAACACCTGTACCAACTTTCCCCTGCCCGCCTGATCTGTTTTTGATTTTTTCAACCACAAGGACACCCTTCCCCTACTGCACTCCACCTCCTGGCTCCCAATTCCCCCCTGTACTTTCTTTGAAGGGCTGACCAGTTCCCCAATTCTAAATGCCCCAAAAAACGCCAACAAAAACGCGACTGTAAACAATTTTATCTCAAAATCCGATGAACACACCTCCCTCAACCTGGCTACTATACCCTTGAGAATCTCAAAGGTCACGGGCTTCCTGGTATCCTTCCGAACCACCGATCGCCTGTAACCTTTTACGGCCTGCCTTACCCAGAAGTCTTTTGTAAAATCAGGCCGCCCTTGTAATTTGAACAAGAAGGCTAAACCTGACAGTTGCGCATTCACTACAGATGCAGACACCCCCTCCTCCATTTTCCTGGCGACGTAGTATAAAACGAGTAAATGCCCTGCTTGCCCATTCGGCTCTTCACCCACCTCTTGCACAAACGCCAACCACTCCTTCCAAACCCTCGTGTATGCTGACCACGTAGACCCACTTACCGACCGCTTTATCCATCCCGTGATGATTCCAACGCTATCCCCCACAACCATTCGGGACAAGGCACTCCTTGTTGCTCCGAATCCGGCGCCAACTCTCGGAACCTGTCCCACTGGAAGCGAGATAATGCATCAGCTATCACATTCTCCACTCCTGGCAGGTGTACAGCGTGAATGAAAACATTCAGTTGTAAGCATCTTAGCAACAAATGTTGAAGTAATCTAATAACCGGCGGAGAAGACGCCGTGTTCTTATTGATTACTTGCACCACCCCCAAATTGTCCCCATGGAAATGCACCTTCAGATCCCTGAATGATGCTCCCCACAACTCCACTGCAAGCACTACTGGAAATAATTCCAACAGCACCAAATTCTTTGTGAAACCCGCTGCCATCCAGGACTCGCCAGGGGCCTGCACTCCATTGTCCCTGGAAGAAAGCTCCAAAACCTGAAGACCCCGCTGCGTCCGTGAAGAGCTCCAGGTCAAAATTACTGACCGGTCCTGCCATCCATAACGCTCGGCCATTGAATGACTCCAAAAAGGTATGCCATACCCTCAGGTCATCCCTATGTGCCTTGACCAAGCGTACAAAATGTCTCGGGGACTTAATGCCACTCGTACTTGCTGCCAGCCGGCGACTGAACACCCTCCCCATAGGCAAAATGCGACAAGCAAAATTAAGCTTGCCTAACACCAATTGCAATAAGCGCAATTGCACTTTCCACAATCCAATCAGCCCCGCAATCTCTGTTTTCAGGTCCGCCAACTTTGCCTCCGGTAACCTGCATTCCATGGCCTCCAAATCCAGGACAATGCCTAGAAACGTGATGACCGTACAAGGTCCCTCAGTTTTTTTAGGCGCCAATGGAATGCCAAACCTGTCTGCTATGTGTTCCAGCGTTGCCAAGAGCACCGCGCAGATCCTGGACTCTGCCGGTCCTATGCATAGAAAGTCATCCAGGTAATGAATTATAGAATTCACACCCGAAACATCCCTTACCACCCACTCTACAAAAGAGCTGAATTGCTCAAATATCGCACATGATATAGAGCAACCCATCGGTAGGCATTGGTCGACGTAGAACTCATCGTCCCAATGACATCCCAGCAACCTAAAACTTTCAGGGTGCACTGGTAACAGCCTAAAAGCCGATTCTATATCAACCTTAGCCAACAGTGCCCCTTTTCCGTACCGGCGCACCCACCCTACGGCTGCATCGAATGACGTATATGTCACTGAGCATGCCTCCTGATCTATGGCATCATTCACCGACCCCCCTTTCGGAAAGGACAGGTGATGGATGAGCCTGAATTTATTGGGTTCCTTCTTCGGTACTACCCCCAGTGGTGACACCACCAGATCAGCCAAAGGTGCAGACGAGAATGGCCCCGCCATCCTTCCCATTGCAACCTCCTTGCGTAGTTTTTCACGAACCACATCTGGGTGTTGCAAAGCGGACTGTAGGTTGGGTGAAACGGGAGGAACTACCGCCAGTGAACAGGGTATTCGGAAGCCCACAGAGAAACCTTCTTCCAATAACTGTGCCGCTTTCTTATCCGGATACTTACCGAGAAACGGCCGCATCCTTCCCACTCTCACCGGAGTCCTCCTTCTTGTGTCCAGCTTCCCCTGAGCGACCCTTGCCTTGTTTGAAGCATCTGGATGCTGAATGGGCTCCATTGCACCCTGAACACTCATGCTTGAACCTACATGAACTTCCGAACTTGCATGTCCCTGTGTTATATTGCCAGCACACCCCATTTTTGTTTCCGGCCGACTATCCCTGTGCTGAAGGTCCACCGCCCCCCCCCTGAAAAAACTGGTTCGGTGCCCGCGCAGTCATCATTAAACGCATCCATAGGCTGATATCTTTGTGGTCCCAATGCAGCTCTTTTCGCACTGCCCTCCGTTGCCGAAACTGCTCATCATACCTCAGCCACGCAGTCCCACCATAAACTCTATACGCTTCCCCAATAGAATTCTGATAGCAAAACAGCGCCGAACAATGTTCGGGTTGATTTTCCCCAATAACACTTGCCATTATGGCGAACGCCTGCAGCCAATTGGTAAATGTACGCGGGATTAACCGATATCTCCTTTTCTCTTCGTCCTCTTTTTTGGAATCGTCAGGTTTTACTCTATCTAACTTGAATTCTTCCAAAGGGAGTAAAGAAAAAATCTCCACATACTCACCTTTCCACAGCTTCTCCCTAACCTCCTGCTTCAGATGCACTCCCAACGGCCCTTCATAACACACATATACTTCACATTTTGCTGCATCCGCAATTCTAATTAAATCCTGCCTCGCCACCGCCTCACTGGCCACAGCCGCCTTGCCTGTCCCCTGCGCAACGACAGTACTCTCCCCTTCCTTGGCTGGCACCGTGCTGGCACCGTGCTGGCCCCTGCGACCGCCGTCATCTCTGTACTCACACCTGACTATGCGTTTTCCCCTGATCCTGCTAAAGGTGGGACCCAAGCTGCCGCTGGCCCCACTGCTGTTTTGCCGGCCTTCTCAAACTTCTGTACTAGCTCTTTGATTCCTTCCAAGAAACCCAATAAACCCACAGCACCCACGGAGGTCTCCCCCGTCCCCCCCCTTGCTGTCCCATGCCCAGACCCACTGCTAGGCCCACTGCTCTCTTGCATACATGTCTCAGGTACAATAGCTGCTGACTTACCGGGCTGCATAGGTGTTGCCCCATCAGCCGAACGTCTGCCGTCCATTTCTGCTGTCCTCCCAGAACAGGGGGCCGCCTCTTCTTCTGACTCCGATCGATCATCCGCAAGGTTCAGCACCATATCTTCCTCCTCTTCTGATGAGAGCCTACCAGGCCCAGTGGCTGTTGCTGTCACGGACATCCTCTCCCTCCTCTGAGCAGCGCGTCTGTGTGGCGACTTTTGGACAGCCTTACCAGGACCGGTGTGCGGTACCTCAGTCCCGGCGGCCTCCGCTCTCCCCTTTCTCTGCTCCCTCTGTCCTCGATCAGGCTGCTGTGGATCTCCTGCCACTGTAGGCCCAGAGCTCCCCTCTGCATCCCTCCTCTGCATCTGTCCCCGTTCCATCTCTGTAAGCCTGGGGGCGGGGCCAGCGCGCTCGCACTCACCGCGTCTGCTAGGCCTCAATGCGGCTCTGTCCTTCCCCTGCCTTGTGCTGCATGATCTTGTTTCCCGGTCGGTTGTTCTACCTGGGCTGCCGCTGTTTGTCCGTGCCGTCCGTTTTGGAGGTGGGCCCGCCGCAGATATCCCCCGGCTCCCCCCGACTGCCGCTGTGCCTCCGATCGCTGCTCCGGCGAATACCGCTCCGGTGGTCTGGCCCTGCGGGCTCTGGTAACACTCCTGCCCGCCTGCCCAGACGCCGCATCTGTCCTCATAAGTGCCGTACCTAAAGTCTCCTGAAGCCACTCGGGACCCCGCACTGCTGCCTCCTCTCTTAGCTGGGCCAAAATTCTCTCCACCTCTGCCATGCTGCTTCTCTCTGAACTTTCCCCCACGCTTTGGTCACTCATCCCAGGCGGGGCCCCCTTTTCAGTATTCCTCCAGCCCCTCCCCCTCGGCTCTATACTCACCACCCTTTCAGTCTAGTTAATTCCCTGTTAACCCCGTCATGCCCGCCCTGCGCTTATTCACTTCATTGCTATTGCTCCGGGCTTTCTAGAGAATACGGGGCATTACATTAACAAAAGGTTATAAGCCCTGTCATTTGGGGGTCCCAGAACAATGACACCCGGACACTCAGGAATATTGGTATTGGATTATGGTCATTGGTATTCTATAGATATATTGATGCAGAAAACAGAAACACAGAAGCATTTACAGGATACATTTCTAGTTTATTGAGACGTCAGTCTTTGTACAAGGGTCTCCTCCATGGCGGTGGAATGAACGGTCGGAGTGTCTCAGCTGCACTCACAGAAGAAGGTGTTGCAGGCCACGGTCATAGAGGCCACCAAGATGACAAACTCCTGAAAGTTTTTGCTCCTAGAGAAGGAAGACTTAGATTTAATCAACTATCATTTTTCCCATCTCTTCCCGATTCCTGCCTACATTACACTGAGATTCCATTCTAGAAGAGTATCCCACAGGAAATAAAGTGTAATTAGATTGGAAATTTGAGGCTTTCGTGATAAAAATTCTACACACCTTTTTTTCATCTTTGTAGTTTGTGTATCAAGATGATGTGGTCCTCTTTAGAATTAGTCAACGCTATGCAACCCTTATGCTCCGTACACACGGTCGGATTTTCCGATGGAAAATGTCCGATCGGAGCGTGTTGTCGGAAATTCCGACCGTGTGTGGGCTCCATCGGACATTTTCCATCGGATTTTCCGACACACAAAGTTGGAGAGCAGGAGATAAAATTTTCCGACAACAAAATCCGTTGTCGGAAATTCCGATCGTGTGTACACAAATCCGACGGACAAAGTGCCACGCATGCTCAGAATAAATAAAGAGATGAAAGCTATTGGCCACTGCCCAGTTTATAGTCCCGACGTACGTGTTTTACGTCACCGCGTTTAGAAAGATCGGATTTTCCGACAACTTTGTGTCACCGTGTGTATGCAAGACAAGTTTGAGCCAACATCCGTCGGAAAAAATGGTAGGATTTTGTTGTCAGAATGTCCGAACATAGTTCGACCATGTGTACGGGGCATTAATATATTTTTTAGATAATGATTTTTGAATGTCAGGTACCAGCAAAAAGACTTTTCAGAGGGTTGACACACAGGTGGACTCTATTTACTAATTGGGTGACTTCTGAAGGGAATTGGTTCCACTAGATTTTAGTTCGGGGTATTAGAGTAAAGGGGGCTGAATACAAATGTCCCTCCCCACACTTTTCACATATTTATTTGTATCATTTATCATTTTCCTTCCACTTCACAATTATTACCTCTGATGTATGATGATGATGAGGATCAGATTATGTCCTCCTTGCTAGTAATGGGTTGGACCCCCTTTTGCCTTCATTCTTGGTGGCATAGATACATCAAGGTGTTGGAAGCATTCCTCAGAGATTTTGCTCCATAGTGACATGATAACATCACACAGTTGCTGCAGATTTGTTGGCTGCACATCCATAATGCGAATCTCCCGTTCCACCACATCCCAAAGGTTTTCTATTGGATGAGATGTGGTGAGTGTGGAGGCCATTGGAGTACAGTGACCTCATTGTCCAGTGGTGAGATGATTGGAACTTTGTGACATGGTGCACTATCCTGCTGGAAGGAGCCATCAGAAGATTGGGACACTGTAGTCATAAAGGGATGGACATGGTCAGCAATAATACTCAGGTAGGCCGTGGTGATTAAACCCCATCCCCCACACCATTACACCCCCACCACCAGCCTGAACCGGTGATACCCCATCCCCCACACATTACACCCCCACCAGCCTGAACCAGTGATACCCCATCCCTCACACCATTACACCCCCACCAGCCTGAACCGGTGATACCCCATCCCCCACACCATTACACCCCCACCACCAGCCTGAACCGGTGATATCCCATCCCCCACACCATTACACCCCCACCACCAGCCTGAACCTGTGATATCCCATCCCCCACACCATTACACCTCCACCACCAGCCTGAACCGGTGATACCCCATCCCCCACACCATTACACCCCCACCACCAGCCTGAGCCGGTGATATCCCATCCCCCACACCATTACACCCCCACCACCAGCCTGAACCGGTGATACAAGGCAGGATGGATCCATACGCCAAATTCTGACGCCACCATCTGAATGTTGCAGATGAAATCCAGACTCATCAGACCAGGCAACATTTTTCCAATCTTCTATTGTCCAATTTTGGTGATCCTGTGCCAATTGTAGCCTCAGTTTCCTGTTCTTAGCTGATGGGAGTGGTGCCCGGTGTGGTCTTCTGCTGCTGTAGCCCATCTGCTTCAAGATTGGATGTGTTGTGCATTCAGAGATGGTATTCTGCATACCTTGGTTGGTTAATATAGTTACTCTTGCCTTTCTATCATTTGGAACCAGTCTGCCCATTCTCCTCTGACCTCAACAAGGCATTTTCCTCCACACAACTGCCGCTCACTGAATATTTTCTCTTTTTCGTACCATTCTCTGTAAACCCCGAGAGATGGTTGTGTGTGAAAATCCCAGAAATACTCAGGCCAGCCCGTCTGCCACCAACAACCACGCCACGTTCAAAGTCACCGAGATCCCCTTTCTTCCTCATTCTGATGTTCAGTTTGAGCTTCAGCAAGTCATCTTCACCACGTTTACATACCTACAGTACCTGACCACGAGATTGTGACGATGAGTGACAGGCAGTGCTGACAGCTGTCTGGTATGAATCATGAGGGGGAACGCTGCGCCAAATTTTAAATGAAAAAACTGGTGTGGGTCCCCCCCCCCAGGAGCATACCAGGCCCTTAGGTCTGGTATGGATTGTAAGGGGAACCCCCTACGCCAAAAAATCAGCGTGGGGGTCCCCCCAAAATCCATACCAGACCCTTATCCGAGCACGCAGCCCCCCCTCATGAGCCGTACCAGGCCGCATGCCCTCAACATGGGGGGGTGGGTGCCTTGGGGGAGGGGGGCACCCTGCGGGGCCCCCCCACCCCAAAGCACCTTGTCCCCATGTTGATGAGGACAAGGGCCTCTTCCCGACAACCCTGGCCGTTGGTTGTCGGGGTCTGCGGGCGGGGGGCTTATCAGAATCTGGGAGCCCCCTTTATTAAGGGGCCCCCAGATCCCGGCCCCCCACCCTGTGTGAATGACCTAGGGAAAAGTGTCAATAAAAAAAAACACAGTACACAGGTTTTAGGAGTAATTTATTAGGCAGCTCCGGGGTCTCCTTCCGACTTCTCCTGGTGTTCGGCCTCTTCTCCCGGGCCTCGCTGCTATCTTCTTCCAGCTCTTTTTGCCAGCGAGGGGCCCGGTCTGCTGCCACTGTCTTGTCGCTGCTGTCTCGCTGAGAAATGCGGCGAGATTGACACAATATCGCGGTCACCTACTGTAAATGCTTTGAGTTGCTGCCATGTGATTGGCTGATTAGCAATATTTGATACCAAGCAATTGAACAGGTGTACCTAATAAAGTGGTGTGTATATATATATATATATATATATACAGTATATAGTACATTCACACCAGTCACTCTCCTCGTGGAGCTTACAGTCTAAAGTCCCTAACTCATATTAATACATACATTGGGGCTAATTAACCTCCCAGCGTGTTTTTGCAGTATGGGAGGAAACCCACACAGGCACAGGGAGAACATGCAAACTCCAGGCAGGTAGTGCCCCCTGGTTGGGATTTGAAGTGATGACCCCGAGTGCTGCCAGGTAGAAGTGCTAACCACTTATCAACATTGGAAAAGACTAAGAAATTGCAAATAATGGACTTTGTAGGCACACACATAGGATACAAAATACTAGAATTTTTAATTGGATAAAAGTTAAAAAAGGTAAAATGTAGAAAAAATAAAAAGAACAGACATCATACTAATGATGACATAGAATACATGACCCCAGGACTCCAATAACACCTCCAAATATTATAATGTAATCCAGTGGGATGAGAAATAAGATCCGGTATAACCAGTAGCGGCATCCAAGAGGAATAAAGTGCATGGAGTAGTTGAGTCGCAGTGTGAGGTCACAGGAGGATTTTCCTCTCTACATGTTTCGCGCACAATTGTGCTTCTTCAGGAGATTACAGATCTGATAAACATGGAAAAATCATCAAATAAGTATATATATATATATATATATATATACACAGTGGGGACGGAAAGTATTCAGACCCCCTTAAATTTTTCACTCTTTGTTATATTGCAGCCATTTGCTAAAATCATTTAAGTTCATTTTTCTCCTCATTAATGTACACACAGCACCCCATATTGTACACACAGCACCCCATATTGACAGAAAAACACAGAATTGTTGACATTTTTTCAGATTTATTAAAAAAGAAAAACTGAAATATCACATGGTCCTAAGTATTCAGACCCTTTGCTGTGACACTCATATATTTAACTCAGGTGCTGTCCATTTCTTCTGATCATCCTTGAAATGGTTCTACACCTTCATTTGAGTCCAGCTGTGTTTGATTATACTGATTGGACTTGATCAGGAAAGCCACACACCTGTCTATATAAGACCTTACAGCTCACAGTGCATGTCAGAGCAAATGAGAATCATGAGGTCAAAGGAACTGCCTAAAGAGCTCAGAGACAGAATTGTGGCAAGGCACAGATCTGGCCAAGGTTACAAAAAAATTCTGCTGCACTTAAGGTTCCTAAGAGCACATTGGCCTCCATAATCCTTAAATGGAAGACGTTTGGGACGACCGGAACCCTTCCTAGAGCTGGCCGTCCGGCCAAACTGAGCTATCGGGGGAGAAGAGCCTTGGTGAGAGAGGTAAAGAAGAACCCAAAGATCACTGTGGCTGAGCTCCAGAGATGAAGTCGGGAGATTTGAGAAAGTTGTAGAAAGTCAACCATCACTGCAGCCCTCCACCAGTCTGGGCTTTATGGCAGAGTGGCCCGACGGAAGCCTCTCCTCAGTGCAGGACACATGAAAACCCGTATGGAGTTTGCTAAAAAACACCTGAAGGACTCCAAGATGGTGAGAAATAAGATTCTTTGTTCTGAAGAGACCACGATAGAACTTTTTGGCCTTAATTCTAAGCGGTATGTGTGGAGAAAACCAGGCACTGCTCATCACCTGTCCAATACAGTGCCAACAGTGAAGCATGGTGGTGGCAGCATCATGCTGTGGGGGTGTTTTTCAGCTGCAGGGACAGAACGACTGGTTGCAATCGAGGGAAATATGAATGTGGCCAAGTACAGGGATATCCTGGACGAAAACCTTCTCCAGAGTGCTCAGGACCTCAGACTGGGCCGAAGGTTTACCTTAAAATAAGACAATGACCCTAAGCACACAGCTAAAATAATGAAGGAGAGGCTTCACAACAACTCCATGACTGTTCTTGAATGGCCCAGCCAGAGCCCTGACTTAAACCCAATTGAGCATCTCTGGAGAGACCTAAAAATGGCCGTCCACCAACGTTTACCATCCAACCTGACAGAATTGGAGAGGATCTGCAAGGAGGAACGGCAGAGGATCCCCAAATCCAGGTGTGAAAAACTTGTTGGATCTTTCCCAAAAAGACTCATGGCTGTATTAGATCAAAAGGGGCTTCTACTAAATACTGAGCAAAGGGTCTGAATACTTAGGACCATGTGATATTTCAGTTTTTCTTTTTTAATAAATGTGCAAAAATGTCAACAATTCTATGTTTTTCTGTCAATATGGGGTGTTGTGTGTACAATATGGGGGGCTGTGTGTACAATATGGGGTGCTGTGTGTACAATATGGGGTGCTGTGTGTACAATATGGGGTGCTGTGTGTACATTAATGAGGAAAAAATGAACTTACATGATTTTAGCAAATGGATACAATATAACAAAGAGTGAAAAATTTAAGGGGGTCTGAATACTTTCCATCCCCACTGTGTATATATATATATATATATATATATATATATATTACATACTATCCAGCACATAAAGCAATATAAACAATGAAATGGTCATTTCAATGGGATGTAGCAGGATGGAGCCCAAGTCCGGTGACCACCGGGGGAGGGGGGCAAAAAGCAACAATCCTCCCATGGGGACGCAGCCACACATTACACAAACTAATAAATTAACCACTTCAGCCCCGGACCATTTGGCTGGCCAAAGACCAGAGCACTTTTTTGCGATTCGGCTCTGCGTCGCTTTAACTGACAATTGCGCGGCCGTGCGGCATGGCTCCCAAACAAAATTGACATCCCTTTTTTTTGCCCACAAACAGAGCTTTCTTTTGATGGTATTTAGTCGCCTCTGCGATTTTTTTATTTTTTGTGCTATAGAGCAACAATTTTGAAAGAAAAAAAAAACATATTTTTTTACTTTTTGCTATTATAAATATCCCCAAAAAATATATAAAAAAAACATTTTTTTTCCTCAGTTTAGCCTGATACGTATTCTTCTACATACTTTTGGTAAAAAAAATCGCAAAAGCGTTTATTGATTGGTTTGCACAAAAGTTATAGCGCCTACAACTTCTTCCAGTTGGGAAGCAGTAAAGAAAAACCTGTTCACACAGATTGCTCCCATTTGGGGTGTCGATGGGCAGGGGTAGACCTCGTGTAACCCCCCATGGTATACAGTGTACTCAAACTTCGGATCTTTACGCTCTGTATTTTGTATAACTCATCTTACTTTATTCTGTTTGATCAAGTTTGATCGTTTTGGGCAAGAATCTATATTTTGTCATTCCTATTGTTTGTACCCCTCCACCACCCCTGCGTGGGTGTATTTCTACACTAATGTTACCTTCTTTATTTACAATAAAGCTCTTTTGAAAAATGAAAAAAGAAAGAAAAACCTGTTCAGCTTCCTCGAGAATGAATTAATCCATTGTGGGGTCTCAGTCAAGATAGTGTGCAGTTTGTACTTTTTTTTTTCATCTAAAATATTAAAAACAATATACTTAATGTTCTTAATGGACAGAAAACACAATCCAGGTAGTTATTTTGTTTCCTGAACATTCTTCTTACATAAACTGAATGTGTCCTGTGTTGGGCTTCACAGATGATACGTACAAAAGGGTTAGTGTGAGGATTGCAGATCAGCTTAGTATTCGGGTTACAAGAATCAAAATGGAGGAAGAGGGGGCAGGTGGGACTTTTAAGGTACCAAGGGATAGAATAGGCAATCAATTTAGAAAAATATACATTTTAATTAAACAATTCTTTAAAATCACAATAAACATTTACAAAAATCACGTATTATTTCTTTTGACATGTACAACCACTTCTTACTCTACATGTTTCGCTCAAAGGAGCTTCTTCAGGAGCTTTTTGAAAGTGTGTCATGAAGTAATATATACTATAAGATAAACAACAATTGTAAATGATTATGCTTGAAAATTGCCATGAATAAAATCGCATGGCGTGTCAATAGGACATGCCTATGTATATTTAATAGAAAAATATTCTTACATTATACAAAATACATTTTATACAAAATAATGATGAACTGAAGATGAATGCCAACTGGATACTTGTGTTCAAGAAGTATTCATTTTTGACTCCTAAACTGAAGCCAGGATTTACAAAATGAGAAGACCTTTGGTAACCAGAGAGAGAGGATAAAATACTAACATGTTGGATATGGTTGTCAGATATGGGGACTCCCCGAGGCCGAGATGCTGAGAGCGGTAACCTCTTGCGACTAAGCGCACTCCACTTCTGGAGATGGTACAGGGGGTGAAGGGCACAAAGAGGCACGAGTCACCAGCAGGCAGGGCATGTCTTGCGTGAAGGTCACCGGGAAGGAGACAGCTGTGCAGGACTGGGAGATGCTGAAGCTCAGGGAGGTAGATGAGCAGCTAGTCCAACAACAGGCCGGGGGTCAAACACTGATGACTGGCAAGAGTCTCTTAGATGGGCAGAACAGTCTTGTGCTGGAGACTGATAGCAGGTCTGTAAACAGGCTGATGATTAAATGCTGAAGACTGATAGGAAGTCCGTGAAACAGACCAAGGGTCAAACACAGGTAACTAGAGACAAAGTCTGTGAGCAAGCCAGGGGTCAAGCACTGGAGACAAATAGCAGAGTCTGAGAGCAGGTCGAGGGTCAATTACTGGAGACAGGAAGTAATATCCGTAGACAGGCCAAGGGTCAAACACAGGAGGCAAGTAGCGAGGTCCGAGAGGCAAGCCGAGGGTCAGATGCAGGAAGAGATCAGCGTAAGTCAAGGTCAATCCGGGTCACAACGGGTAATCAAGAATCAGGATACAAGCAGGAAACACACAGGAAGCTAAAAGACAAACCAGCAACTTGGCCATGGCACAGAGTGGCTTTTATAGGCAGTGGGAGGCTCAGGTTGTGCGTGTGCTATTGCGTACATGCGTTGGCCGTTCCGCTGAATTGCGCACACGCTTTCGCCGTTCCACTTTATTGTGCCCAGGGATGCGCCGGGGTGCCGCTCTACTGCGCATGTGTGTAGGAAAGCGGCGATATTGGCGAGGCTGGTACTTGTTTCTTTCCTGACAATGGTTCAAAATAATAATACTAAAAAGTATAGGGTAGTAGGTCAAAAACATTTACCTCAATTGTAGATAATGAAAAAAATAGAACCAACTTGATCTTCCATCTCTAAAATGAGGGGATGATCTGATGATTCGGACAGTAAACAGGAGGACCGAGAATGGTGAATGCTGCCCCTTATTTTTATCCCCACAGTGCCCAGAGACGCACCCGTGGCACGCTTGCAATTGGGTTCTACTGTTTAGGGAAATAACCTGTATTATCCTACAAGTAAGAAAAAAATGGAATTCATTTATTATGTTGTTGGTAATTCCTATATAGATTTAGTGTTTCTAATCGTTGTGGGCGATTAACCAAGGGGTCAGTTTGAAAGAGGGGACAGTAAAGGCAGAGCCCACGAAGATCAGATGGCATTTCAAATCCTTCAAGGCTCTGCAAACAATCCCCTCCTTGAGCTGCATAAGCAGATCACTGAACACCAAGGAAATTCAGTCCCCACCATGAAAGGCTAAACACAAGTATAAGTTCCAAAGAGTACTTGCTAGTGTAGAGGAGGTCCCAAAAAGAATGGCTAAAGGAGGGAGAAGGCGGCGGGATGGAGAGAGGCATAAATGGTGTCATTCGTACACCTTACTCTGATAGGGAAACATTACATGAGAGAGAGAGAGAGACTGCTTCACTGTCTCCCCCTTCTCCCTCCTTCAGACATTCTTTTTGGGACCTCCTCTACACTAGTAAGTACTCTTTGGAACTTATACTTGTGTTTAGCCTTTCATTGTGGGGACTGAATTTCCTTGGTGTTCAGCAGTGTTGCCAACCTACCAGATTGAAATTTACTGACACAACACCCAAAATTTACTAAAAATAATCACAAAGAGTAACGCGCTGTCAAAAAAACGTGAAAAAGCAGCCAACACGACAATGTAAATAAAATGGTCAAAAAAAGGAGGGGGAGTGCAGAGAGTGCAGCGCTATAAACAAATAAATACCAAGAATGTAATTGTCGACAATTATGTGACAATAAAAGCAGTGAAATAATATGTGAACAGTGACATTAATATACAGTAAATAAATTGACATATGACCAGTATAAAGATCAATAAAAATAAATGTCCATATGTGATGAAAAGGGACCACATATAATGGTACATCCCTGTGGTGAGTGATCCAAAACAAGCATGTGACGATCATTAAAATCTTGAGCAGACATCAAAGTGAATTATGAATAACCATGAAAAAACCACCACCGAAAGTACTAGTCTCTTACCAGAAAGATTGGACTTGTACAGGTGTACACCTGACAAGCCAATCAAGCTTAGAAGGTAACCAATGAGGCACCAATTCAATGTATGGAATACAGCGTCTGGATGGACGTTCCGTTGAATTCAGCAGAGTAGACACAGCTTTTATGCAGATGCAAATCAGCAAAACCATAGATAAAGGAAAGAGATAGGGCACATAGTGTAATACTGTATAGGATATTTATTCCAGATAAAATCATAAGTATTACACTTACATTTGCCAATAGGAATACAAGCACTTGAAAAAGAGACAATAACTATGGACCAGCAAGAAATCCCAATGCATATAGTAAGTAGCTCAGGGACAGGAATCGAGAGGACAAGAAATTAGAATGGGCGGCACACACACATGAAATTGACTCCCAAAAAAACACTGACAGCAGTGTGCAGCAGCACAGATGATGATGGCACCTCACCAACATGACACGCAGTGGCATCGCTAGGGGGGTGCAGGCCGCACCCGGGTGACACCCGCCAGAGGGGTGATGCATGGCATTGGATTGAGAGAGGCACCATGGCTCTCTCCTCTTCCTCCTTCCTTTGCGCACTCCGCTATCTCTGCTGTGGATCCTTAGCTCCCCGCGATGTTCGGGGAGGGAGGAGGAGAAAGAATAGTGAGGCAGAGGCAGACAGCTCTGCAGTCCCATAGCCCAGTGCCCCTGGCGCCCACATGTCCTCCGGGAACTGGCACTGCCTATTATTGTGAGTGACAGGCAGGCAAGGAGAGGTGCTGGCTGCCTATCACAATTACACTCCTTAGAGCCGACAGAGCCTAGATGGAGGGACATTTGTGTGGACAGAGCCACGCTGATCTGAGGTCTGTAAATGTAGGGAGGGGAGATATACACGGGGGGTTACATTAGGGGGATTACACAGGGCGGGTTACATTAGGGGTATTGCACAGGGGGGTTACATTAGGGGGATTACACGGGGGAGTGTTACATTAGGGGAATTACATGGGGGAGGGTTACATTAGGGGGGTTACATTTCAAAGAAGTGCGTTCCAGCACCTGGGTGGCGTTCCAGCACCTGGATTACACGGGGGAGTGTTACATTAGGGGAATTACATGGGGGAGGGTTACATTAGGGGGGTTACATTTCAAAGAAGTGCGTTCCAGCACCTGGGTGGCTCCCGGTGATCGCATGGTGGCTGCTCGGGGGTATAATACAACTGCCAGGAGCACCCCAAGACCTAAGCTTCCAGGGAACCAGGGGGAACCCCATGAGGTTCGCTGTTGGTCCTCCCATCAACTGGGTCATCTGACGGCCCAGTGCCCAAGTTGGGAAGAATCAATGGAGTGTGACATGGGTCGCCATCGCTCCATGTATGCCCATGCATTATGTACTGCATCCGCATGAGTGTGTGGTGCGGGTCAATGGACAGGAGGTGGTAGCGCTCCTTGACTCTGGGAGTGTTGTCACCCTGCTCTGATTGGACGGGTTGCCAAGAAAGCTGGTACCAAGGGAACAGGTCGGGGTCACCTGTGTGCATGGTGATGTTAAAAACTATCTGGTGGCCTGTGTGACCCTGTGTATACCAGCAGGAATGCCTACACTAAAAGTTGGGGTGGTTCCGGGATTACCTCATGACTTACTAATCGGGCCAGACTGCCCCATGTTTTTGGACTTGTATGAGCAAAAGCTCAAAGGTTTGGGGTTTTCCCCCAAAAAGCAAGAACCCACAGAGATAGTAAATAATACTGTGTTGCTGGAGGTTGTTACTAAGGATCGGTACGAGGTTGCTGAACCTGCAGGAAGTGAGCCCGGTCCCCTGGAGGTGTATACGGGATTGAAAGTGGAAAGTACCTCCTCTGAGCCAGATATGTCAGATCTCGGGAGCTCCCGGGAAGATTTCCTTAGTGCTCAGATGAGGAACCCCATTTTGATCCCCGCCAGGGAACAGGCCACAGTCTTAAACGGTGAACCACAGCATCCAGGGGTGGATGTGCAGTTCCCCCATTTTGCTGTGATTCATGACTTGTTGTACCGAGTAACTAAAGTCGATAAAGAAGTGTTGGAACAACTGGTGGTACCCAAACCTTTTAGGTCTGAGGTGTTACATTTGGCTCATAGTCATGTACTTTAGAGTCACCTTGGAGGGGCTAAAACTCAGGAACGGGTTTTTTAGTGTTTTTTTGGCCCGGTGTATATCGGGAAATTAAGGACTACTGTGAGTCCTGCCCTACCTGTCAAAGAACCGTTCCAACACCCCATTTTCGCAGTCCACTTATACTGCTTCCAATTATCGAGGCTCCCTTTGATTGCATAGCCATGGACTCAGTGGGCCCCTTACCCAAGTCAGCTAGGGGACACCAATACATTTTAGTTGTCCTTGACTGTGCCACCAGGTTTCCGGAAGTGGTCCCTTTAGGAAATTGCTCATCCAAGGTCATCGCACAGGAGTTGTTTCAGATGTTCATGAGTTCTTGATGGACTTGTGTCTTTTTTTCAACCTCACCTACTATGTAACTATGTAACTATATGTAACTATGAGAACAGGGCTCCTTCCCGAGATCTTGACAGACCAAGGTACCCCGTTCATGTCAAAAGTGATGAAGGAACTCTGTAAACTGTTTAAGATTAAACACTTGTGGACTTCAATGTATCACCCACAAACTGATGGGATAGTGGAGCTGTTCAACAAAATCTTAAAGGGAATGATAAAGAAAGCAGTTGAGAAGGATGGTTGGGATTGGGATTGCTTGTTGCCTCCCTTGTCGTTTGCCATAAGAGAGGTACCCCAGGCCTCCACGGGATTCTCCCCCTTTGAGTTGGTTTGTGGGAGACATCCCCGTGGACTTTTGGACATAATGAAAGAGATGTGGTAACAAGAAGCTTCCCCATATCGAAGTGTGGTAGAACACTTCTCTCAAATGCAGGACCGAATAACAAAAGGTATGCCCATAGTACGGGAACATTTGCAGGCTGCGCAAAACACCCAGGGTGGTATACACAACCGATCTGCCAAGGTTAGAGAGTTTAAACCTGGGGATCGGGTGCTGGTGTTAGTGCCTACTGTGGAGAATAAGTTTCTCGCCAAGTGGCAAGGACCCTTTGAGATAGTTGAGAGGGTGGGCAAGGTCAACTATAAAGTCCATTAGCCCACCAAACATAAACCCTACCAAATTTACCACGTCAACTTGATCAAACCATTGAAAGATAGACAGGTTTTGATAGTCAGTCTGAAGGTCCCGGAAGATCCTGACACTCAGATTAAGAAGGTAGGGATTGCAGAGGCTCTCTCCCCTTCTCAAAAACAGGAGTCCTGGGAGTTTTTGCAGAGGAATCAAGACATTTTTTCAAACCTGCTGGGCATAACCTCGGTAATTGAACATAATGTCATCACAGACCCTGGCATTTGAGTAAACCTCAAACCCTACCGCATACCCGAAAGTCGCCGGAATTTTGTCTCTGCCGAGCTTAAAGCCTCGTACACACGATCGGATTGTTGGCCAACAAAACCGTGGACTTTTGTCTGAAGGGTGTTGGCCCAAACTTGTCTTGCATACAAATGGCAAGGAATTATCGGCCAACAATTACGAACGTAGTGATGTACTAAGTTGTTTTTCAGCTCTTAAGCACCACCCTTTGGGCTCTTTCTGCTAATTTCATGTTAGTAGAAGTTTGGTGAGTGTTGATTTGCACTTTTAATTTTGCGCTTTTCATTTTGCACTTTTCATTTCACACTTTTCAGTTCATTTCTGAGAACAAAAAAGTGGTAACCCCCTCAATTGGGACTTTAGATAGACCACCCACTCAGAGATCCATAAAAACAATCTTTAATAATGAAAAAACATATAAAATCCAGAAATGACAAAGATGCACAGCATGAATTACATGGAAAGTCATAAAAATGTTGTACATATAGTTGGTATGTAATGTAAATGCCCAGATGCCCCAGTTCATTTCTAATCGGACATTCGTCAACCAGACATGTTGCGGAATCGGAGGAGATAACGTGTTATTTATTATTGGCCTTGGAGTTATTGCTTTGACATTATATTTTTGGTTGAATAATGATTTTATTTGGAATATTTTCTATATTTTTGGATGCATAGAATGCACTTTTTGGTTAAGTTCTATTGGCAGATAACATCTCTAATTTTATTTGTTTTCTTTTTTTAATGCACAATAAAAAATTGTGTAGAATAATACTTGGCTATGTGTTTTACTTCAAATGACAGTTTGGGAGTAGGCATGTAAAATTGACAAGGGACACCAACATAGTTGTATCTTTGATCTTAAAAACGATAATGGTGTTGTGGTAACTTGCCCCAATAAAAAAAAGCATAATAATATTATTCTTGATATCACTAGAAAAAAAAGCCTTTGAAAATTTGTTTGCAATAACTCCATCAGTATCACCAGCAAAGCAGATTCATTTTTATCCCATTAAAGAAAAAGAAAAATGTGCGCTGCATTTCCAGATTTCATAATTTGCCACGTCACAAATGTTAATTCTTCATTACGAATGCTATTCTACAAGACCGACCGCTTCCGGCTCGTCCTTGCTTCCAAGCATGCGTGTTTGTACTTTGGACTTGTGTCTGACAACAGACATTTGTCCGCGGAAAATTTTAAAACCTGCAATCCAACATTTGTCCACGGAAAATCCGACAACAATTGTCCAATGGAGCATACACGGTCGGATTTTCCGCCAACAGCCTGTCATCACACATTTCCCATCGGAAAATCTGATCGTGTGTACGAGGCTTAAGAGTATGTTGGACCTTGGGCTCATTGAGGAGTCTTCAAGTAGCTGGTCCAGCCCTATAGTCCTTGTAGCCAAGCCAAATGAAGTCTCCAAGCCAGACACATATCCCATCTTTTAGAGATGAACACATGGAGACAGGTTCACACTATGTGGAGTTTTCTTGTTTTTTTGGTATAAAACTGGTTCCTGCTGATCCTGTCTGCTGACCACCTTTGCTGACACCTTGGAGATCAGGGCTTGCCGGAGAGATCCTGGGCTGGGGTTGCAGCCACTTGCTTTGTTTAGTCCCCTATAACAAGGGACCAACACGGTCTTGTAAGCGGCAGTATTTTTTATAACGGTAGAGGAATTTTTCACAATTTACCAGTCACTTCAGTTTGAACCCTCACCACTCATCACTGTGGATTCACCTTCCATTGGAATTTATTTGATTATGTGACGTTTATTCATATGGACTGTTTTTTTATGGACTGAATTTATATCATCATATAATATTCACTCTCACATTTGGTATTTAATCACGTCATGGATTATTTGATACACCTATTGTAATCTGTTGATATTCATATGTATCAGTAATTATTGGTTTGCTGCTCACGCAATATTTGTTTGGGTTATATTGTTGCAATTCCCATTGTTTAGCGCAACTTTTTTATTTTATTCACATATCCCATGCCCCGGGTGGATGAGTTAATCGAGAGATTAGAACCGGCATGGTACATCACCCCTCTTGACTTGACCAAGGGATACTGGCAGATCCCGCTTTCCCCAGAGGCTATAGAAAAAAATGCATTTGCCACACCAGAGGGTTTATGGCAATATGCCTGAATGCCATTTGGGTTTCATGGGGCCCCAGCCACTTTCCAAATGGCCATGGACTTTGTCCTACAACCTCATAAGGAATTCTCAGGAGCCTACCTTGATGACATTGTCAGGACTGGGAGAGTCACTTACCGAAGGTCCAGTTGGTCTTGGATGCACTCCAAAGGGTGGGGTTCACAGTGAACCCAGAAAAGAGCAAGGTTGGGTTGGAGGAGGCTCGCTACCTGGGGTATGTTGTAGGCAGGGGTGTGATTAAACCCCAACTAAACAAGGTGGAGGGTATCCAGAAATGAGCCCTGTCCACTCACAAAGAAACAGGTGCGTTCTTTCCTTGGCATTGTGGGCTATTATAGGAGGTTTTTCCCCAACTTTCCAAGTCTAGCAGCACCTCTGACTGATCTCACCAAGGGAAAGAACGCAACTGTTGTTCAGTGGAGTGCAGAAGCAGAAGCAGCGTTCTGCCGGTTAAAGCAAGCTTTGTGCCAGGAACCAGTGTTGGTAGCTCCCGACTTCCAAAAAGAGTTCCTGGTACAAACAGATGCCTCAAAGTTGGGTCTGGGTGCAGTACTGTCCCAGATTGTTGGGGGGATGCGCACCCCGTTGTGTACTTAAGCCGGAAGCTCATGCCAGCTGAGAGGAATTATTCCATTGTGGAAAGGGGGTGCCTCGCACAGTGGCGTACCTAGTGCATTTGGCACCCGGGGCAGATCCTATATCTGGCACCCCCACCTTAAAATGTAAAAACACCCCACTGTGCCCCCTGCATACCTCTGCATCATTAAATATCTATTTGTCACTACTGTGTACATTACACAGCACCTCTGGACCACTTTACATTACACAGCACCTTGCACCTAAGAACCTCTTTACATTACACAGCCCTTGTACCTCTGGACCCCTTTACATTACACAGCACCCTGCACCTCTGGACCCCTTTACATTACACAACACCCTGCACCTCTGGACCCCTTTACATTACACAGCACCCTGCACCTCTGGACCCCTTTACATTACACTGCACCCTGCACCTCTGGAACCCTTTACATTACACAGCCCTTGTACCTCTTGACCCCTTTACATTACACAGCACCCTGTACCTCTGGACCCCTTTACATTACACCGGCCCCACATCTCTGGATGCCTGTATGTTACACAGACACCCCCCTAACAGCTTGGGACCCCCTGCATGTTACACAGACCCCTCTACAGTGCAGACACCCCTACAGTGCAGACACCCCCCCTATTCAGTACAGACCCCCCTACAGAACAGACCCCTCTTACAGACCCCCCTACAGTACAGACCCCCCTAAAGTGCAGTCCATCCCAACAGTGCAGATCCCGCTACAATACAGAGCCCACCTACAGTGCAGACCCCCTACAGTGCAGACCCCCTTCAGACCCATAATGAACCTCGGGCCTCGGCTCAGATAATCAGCGCGGGACATGATGCAATGTAGTGGTTCATAGACCAGTAAAGGTACATCAGAATGCGGGTTTATTGCCTCTTGATTTGTGGTGTCCAGACCCCTGGCCTGGAACAGGGGGGGGATATGTAGAAGGTCAGCCTCTATTTCTCCTGAGGTTACCTGTGGGTTTTTTCTTTTGTATCCGGAACAGTTTCTGTGGCAGTTGTGGCTGAAATCTTCCTTGATTCTTGATATACCTGACTAGGGATGAGCTTCGAGTTTGAGTCGAACTCACGTTCGACTCGAACATTGGCTGTTCGCAAGTTCGCTGAACAGCCAACAATTTGGGGTGTTCGCGGCAAATTAGAATGCCGCGGAACACCCTTTAAAAGTCTATGGGAGAAATCAAAATTGCTCATTTTAAAGGCTTATATGCAAGTTATTGTCATAAAAAGTGTTTGGGGACCTGGGTCCTGCCCCAGGGGACATGGATCAATGCAAAAAAAAAGTTTTAAAAACGGACATTTTTTCAGGAGCAGTGATTTTAATAATGCTTAAAGTCAAACAATAAAAGTGTAATATCCCTTTAAATTTCATAGCTGGGGGGTGTCTATAGTATGCCTGTAAAGGGGCGCATGTTTCCCGTGTTTAGAACAGTCTGACAGCAAAGTGACATTTCGAAGGAAAAAACCCATTTAAAACTACTC
Organism: Lithobates clamitans; assembly: GCA_037952925.1. Classification (NCBI taxonomy): domain Eukaryota; kingdom Metazoa; phylum Chordata; class Amphibia; order Anura; family Ranidae; genus Lithobates; species Lithobates clamitans. The sequence goes on along the minus strand of JBBGZY010002752.1, from coordinate 464,400 downwards.
GCGGCTATTGCATTGCCGGTCCCGAGTCTCCCAACAATACACATAGAAGTACATTTATAAAAACGGCATGGGAATTCCCCACAGGGGAACCCCGAACCAAAATTTTAAAAAAAATTACGTGGGTCCCTCTAAATTCCATACCAGGCCCTTCAGGTCTGGTATGGATTTTTAGGGGAACCCCGCGCCAAAAAAAAAAAAAAAACGGCGTGGGGTCCCCCCAAAAATCCATACCAGACCCTTATCCGAGCACGCAACCTGGCAGGCCGCAGGAAAAGAGGGGGGGGATGAGAGAGCGGCCCCCCTCCCTCCTGAACCGTACCAGGCCACATGCCCTCAACATTGGGAGGGTGCTTTGGGGTAGCCCCCCAAAACACCTTGTCCCCATGTTGATGAGGACAAGGGCCTCATCCCCACAACCGTGGCCGGTGGTTGTGGGGGTCTGCGGGCGGGGGGCTTATCGGAATCTGGAAGCCCCCTTTAACAAGGGGACCCCCAGATCCCGGCCCCCCGCCTGTGTGAAATGGTAAGGGGGTACTTACCCCTACCATTTCACTAAAAAAGTGTCAAAATAGTTAAAAATGACAAGAGACAGTTTTTGACAATTCCTTTATTTAAATGCTTCTTCTTTCTTCTTTCATCTTCTGGTTCTTCTGGTTCTTCTGGCTCTTCTGGTTCTTCCTCCGGCGTTCTCATCCAACATCTCCTCCGCGGCGTCTACTATCTTCTTCTCCTCGGGCCGCTCCGCACCCATGGCATGGGGGGGGGAGGCTCCCGCTCTTCTCTTCTTCTTTTCTACTCTACTTCTCTTCTTCTCTTCTTCATTTTCTTCTCCGGGCCGCTCCACACCCATGCTGGCATGGAGGGAGGCTCCCGCTGTGTGACGGCGCTCCTCGTCTGACAGTTCTTAAATAACGGGGGGCGGGGCCACCCGGTGACCCCGCCCCCCTCTGACGCATGGTGACTTGACGGGGCTTCCCTGTGACGTCATGGGGAATACCACAGTACTACCACAGTAGTGAGACTCACAGGCAAAAAAGCTCCTGACTGTTAGCGACTGATTCAAAACGCTACCAAAAAACTGTTAGCGATCACAGGGATCAGGCCTGACTCTGCGAACGCTGCAGTTATGTGTGCTTAGTGTTTTGTAAGTGTCAGTTATCGATCGATACTGCACTTGGGTGGGCTGGGCTGGGCCGAGGGGCAAAACGCAGGTGCTAGCAGGTATCTGGGCTGATCCCGCTAACACTGTGTTTCAGGGAACCCTAAACTGCTGGGGAGTATAGATCTGATCGGATCAGATATCGATCCGTTCAGATACTATAGCACTAAGGGAGGTGTATGCTGCGTGCGTGGGTTTTAGCGATACTGGCGCTAACCTGACGCTGCCTGGGGCGACGCAGACCTTATCAGATCCTAAAAACTTAACTTATATCACCGCCGGGCAATTAGGGGGTTAAACCTTTATAAGGTAATAAACGGCGGGTGCCCTAAAACTATAATAAACTATAATAAACTGTGATAAACTATAATAAACTACAAAAAACAAACTAGCTAACCAGCGTCACCCGTAACACTTATACGGTGATCACTGGTGAAAGGGTTAACTAGGGGGCAATAAAGGGGTTAAAACCTTTAGCAGGTAGTATATGGGGGTCCCTGTCGCTATAAAACACTGACAGCGAACCTATATACTTACCTCCCTAACTAGCGTCACCTGTGTCACTAATACAGCGATCAGAAAAACGATCGCTTAGCGACACTGGCGACGGGGGGTAATCAAGGGGTTAACTTTTATTAGGGGGGGTTAGGGGGTACCCTGGACCTAAAGGGGGGTACCCTAGACCTAAAGGGGGCTAACCTAACTGCCCTAACACTTGTAACTGACACAAACTGACACCAATGCAAAAAAAAAAAAAACTGCTATTGGTGTCAAAGTGACAGAGGGTACAGGGGGTGATCGGGGGGTGATCGGGGGGTGACTGGGGGGTGACAAGTGTGCCTGCGTGTTCTACTGTAAGTGTAGTGTTGGTGCACTTACTTGGATGTCTTCTCTCCTCTGCGCCGGGATGAAAAGACCGGCTCGAGGAGGGATGACATCACTTCCTTTCCCTCTGTTTACATTACAGAGGGAAAGGAAGCGTTTTCATTCGCCGGGAGCGATCGGGAGGGGGTGGCCAACAATGGATGGCCTCCCCCTCACCTCCCATCGCCTGCGAACGAGAGCCGACCGCCTATGGCACCGGGGGGGGTCCGATCGGACCCCCCACCCGCGGGAGGCAGATCACGTACGGGTACGTGATTTTGCCTGCCCGTGCCATTCTGCCGCAGTATATATGCGTTAGGCGGTCGGCAAGTGGTTAAAGGACGAATTGGTCCGGGTTGATGTTCCTGATACTCTAGAGACTTTAATTACACTATCCATCCAGATAGACCGACAACTTCGGGAACGCAGAGCAGAGAGGTCTTCTCAGCAGTTCCGCCCAGCTTGGATGCTATCCCGGATGCCAACTTCCATGCACTCCATCAAATCAAAGCAGCCTGAATTGATGAAACATTCCCTGTCCGCCCAAGAACGACTTCGTCGGCAGCAGAATTTTCTATGCCTATACTGTGGAGAAGCTGGTCACTACATCTCCTCTTGCCCTGCTAAGATGCGCAAGTTCCTGGCTTCCTCTTCTTCTAATCATGCACCTTCTACTGCCAGCACCACTCACCTGGCCATACCAATTTCATTTCAATTGCCGGAAAGAACTATACCAGTGACGGCAATAATAGACTCAGGGGCATGCAGTTGTTTTATCGATTTAGACTTTGCAACCCAACAACGCATCCCCCTTCAGCCCAAGGCCCAGGGACTCTCCATCTTCCTGGCAGACGGGTCCCGCATTAAATCTGGAGTAGTGAGCCAGGAGACCCCTCCTTTGCCTGTAATCACCCTTGTGGATCATAAGGAACTGCTGAGCCTGAATGCTATTTCCTCTCCTTTGTTTCCAGTCATCCTTGGCTTACCTTGGCTTCAGGCACACAATCCCCAGATCGATTGGGGAACCGGAAGTGTTAGATTCCAGTCACCTTACTGCCTGCACCATTGCGTGCCATCATGCCCCAGTACCTCTGGTCCATTGTTATGCCTGGAACCAGATCCTGAAACTTGCTCTGCTGTGCCCAAACAATACCATGAGTTCTTGGACGTTTTCAGTAAACGTGGGGCCGAAGTTCTTCCACCTCATCGTCCATACGACTGTCCAATCGAGCTTCTTCCCGGTGCTGAAATCCCTTTCGGACGTATCTTTCCTTTATCTGAACGTTAACTAGGGGTACTGAAGGAATACGTTGATGAGAATCTTAAGAGGGGATTCATCCGCCCTTCCACCTCTCCAGCAGGAGCAGGAATCTTTTTTGTGGAAAAGAAAGACCACTCTCTCCGACCCTGTGTGGACTATCAGGAGCTGAACAAGATCACGGTTAAAAACCGTTACCCTTTGCCCCTGGTACCTGAACTCTTTCAAAGACTTAGAACCGCCTCTGTATTTACCAAATTAGACCTGCGGGGGGCTTACAACTTGGTACGCATCCCTGCAGGGGATGAGTGGAAGACTGCCTTTCGTACTAGGTTCGGCCATTACGAATATCTAGTAATGCCTTTTGGGTTATTTAACGCCCCAGCCACATTTCAGCACCTGATTAATGATGTTTTTAGAGACTGTCTGGACATTTATGTAGTTGTCTATCTAGACGATATTTAGATTTTTTCTTCTTCCCTCGAGCAGCATCGAGTACATGTCAAGAGTGTACTCTGTCGCCTTCGTCAACACAGACTATACGCAAAACCAGAAAAATGCGAGTTTGAGCGACAGAGTATCCAGTTCCTTGGTCTCGTGATATCAACAGAGGGATTCAAGATGGATCCTCAAAAAGTTGCAGCCATTCTAGATTGGCCTGCACCTTCAGACAAGAAAGGGGTGCAACGCTTTGTTGGTTTCGCAAACTTTTATCGGAGATTCATCAAGGGCTTCTCTGCTATTATCTCCCCAATCACGCAGCTGACCAAGCAGAATGCTCGGTTCCAGTGGACTCCCGAGGCACAGACCGCCTTCACAGACTTAAAGAGACTTTTCACATCGGCTCCTATTCTGAGTCATCCTGACCCTGCGCTCCCTTACCTACTTGAAGTAGATGCCTCCGAGAGGGCGGTTGGAGCTGTCATCTCCCAACGCCAGGGTCTCAAGGACTTGATGCACCCCATAGCTTTCTTCTCCCGGAAGCTCACCCCATCCCAAAAGAACTATGACGTCGGGGACAGGGAACTACTGGCCATTAAATCGGCTCTTGAGGAGTGGAGGTATTTGTTGGAAGGAGCAGCGCACCCCATACTCATTTATAGAGATCATAAGAACTTAGAGTATCTGAGAGCTGCCAAATGTCTGAGACCCCGCCAGGCACGATGGGCATTTTTTTTCTCTAGGTTCTCATTTCATATAACTTACCGGCCTGGCTCCAAGAACACCAAACCGGACGCTCTTTCTCGCATGTTTGATGATCCGAAGGAAGTACCAGCTCCAGACACCATTCTATCGGAAGGTAACTTTCTACTTCTGCAAACTGATCTCATGTCCAGCTTGAAGAAAGCCTCTGCATGTGTGTCTGGCCCTCCCGGAGTTACTCTGCTACTCAAGGATGGTCTCCTGTGGAGGAACAGCAAGATCTTTGTGCCTGAAGAGGTCCGAGTCACAGTGCTGAATTTGTGTCATGATCATCCTCTGGCAGGCCATTTCGGAATGCATAAGACTCTGGAGCTAGTCCAACGTACGTTTTGGTGGCTGGATCTTGAGAAGAACTGCAGGGAATATATAAGCTCTTGTGCCACCTGTATCCGTAGCAAAACCAGTAGAAGCAAGGCCTGGGGTCTGCTCAGACCTTTACCAGTCCCCGACCGTCCTTGGAAAATGATTGCCATGGATTTCGTAGTGGAACTGCCTCCGTCAGAGGGTTATTCAGCTATCTTCGTCGTGGTTGACCGTTTATCCAAGATGGCCCACTTTGTTCCATTAAAAAGCACACCCTCTGCCATGGAAACTGCCCAAGTCTTCATTAGAGAGATAGTAAGGCTACACGGGGTTCCTGCGGACATTGTTTCGGACAGAGGGGTGCAGTTCACCTCTTGTTTCTGGAGGGCTTTATGCAGGGCTTTGAAGATTGAACTGTCTATGTCCTCGTCCTATCACCCTCAGACTAATGGGCAAACTGAGAGGATGAACCAAACGCTCGAGCAATATCTCCGATGCTTTACCTCCTTTGTTCAGGACGACTGGGTATCATTACTACCTCTGGCAGAATTTGCCTTTAATAATGCCAGTCATTCGGCTACAGGTCAGTCGCCATTCTTTGCCAATTACGGGTACCATCCAACCTTCCTACCTGATCTCATCCCGGATTCAACAGTCCCGGCAGTCCAGAGTACTGTCGATTTCCTGACTCGTAATAGCAAGATATTACAGGAAGCCATGACCAGGGCACAGGCAACCAATAAGAAGATGTTTGACAGGAAGAGGAGGGGGGAGTTATGTCTGCAACAGGGCGATCAAGTATGGTTATCCACCACCAATCTTAAGATGGCCTGCCCTGCAAGGAAATTGGCACCCAAATTCATTGGTCCTTTTTCAGTAAAGCGGAAATTAAATGATGTTTCCTATGAACTTGTCTTACCGGAGTCTTTGAAAATCCATCCGGTATTTCATATCTCATTATTGAAACCTACAGTGCCGGATCCCTTTCCTGACAGAGGATCAAGACCACCTGAACCTGTGATCATTGACGGAGATGAGGAGTTTGAAGTAGAGGCCGTCTTAGACTGCCGAAGAAGAAGGAATCAGCTACAGTTCCTGATCAAATGGAAAGGTTACGGTCTGGAAGAAAATTCCTGGGAACCCCAACGGAACATTCACGCTCAAGAATTGATCCAGGCCTTTTTCCGTAATCATCCCCAGAAAAGAGTTCTCTTGGGCACCCGGAGGTTGCCCTTAAGGGGGGGCACTGTCACGAACGTACATCCCGTTCCAGAAGGCATGCGCCAATGTGCATGCGCGAGTCACGGACCGCTCGTACGAACGTGCGCATGCGCGTTCGTTAAGACGCGCTTTGGCGCCCAATAGCCTTTAAAAAGATGCTCAGTGGCGCTGCCTCTTACGGTTTGATCTGCTTCCGTTCCCTGTGTTCCTGATTGTACCAGTACTCTGTTCCTGTATTCTGACGCGGCTTCCTGACCCTGCTTATGTCTCCAATCCTGACCTCGGCTAGTTTGACCCAGCTCTGTTACCTGTTTGATTGCCTGTTGCCAAGACCCAGCCTGGACTTTGACTACTCTCTGCTTGCCGTTTCTGCTGTATTCCTTGATGTGTATGATCCGGCTCGTCTGACTCTGCTTCTGTCTGCAAACCTGCATCTGCTGATCTGCAAACCTGCATCTGCTAACCTGCATCTGCTGATCTGCAAACCTGCATCTGCTAACCTGCATCCGCTGCTCTGCAAACCTGCATCTGCTAACCTGCATCCGCTGCTCTGCAAACCTGCATCTGCTAACCTGCATCCGCTGCTCTGCAAACCTGCATCTGCTGACCTGCATCCGCTGCTCTGCAAACCTGCACATGCTGACCTGCATCCGCGACCACTTCAAGCAGTAAGGACTCAGGCACCTTTACCTCACTGTGCTCTTACCGCCACTGTTCCCACTCCAGTGGTCTCCGAGCCAGGGTGGTACGGGAGGTCTCCCTCCACACGTCAGGCTCACATTCCAGGTACGTTACAGCCGTTTTCCGTTTTCCACTCAACCCCCTTTCTGATCCTGATCAAGTTGTAAGCACCTCGTAAATCCAACTTGGTGAAAATCGTTGCAGAGCGGAGTCTCTGGAGCAATTCTGGAATTAGAGGCAGGGGGTAGCGATTTTTAACGGTAATCCGATTTAGTTCCCTGCAATCCACACACGGCTGGAGTGAGTGGTCCTTCTTTTCAACAAAGAATATTCCTGCTCCGGCTGGAGAAGTAGATTGTCGGATGAACCCCTTCTTGAGGTTCTCGTTGACGTAGCCTTTCCGAGAGGGGGAAAATTCGGCCAAAGGGGATTTCTGCCACTGGTAAAAGTTCAATTGGGCAATCGTAGGCCCGGTGGGGAAGAAGGGTGTCTGCTTTTTGTTTATCAAAGACATCCAGGAAGTCGTGGTATACGGGTGGAACAAGATCTTGGGATTCTGATGTGGGTTGGAGACAGCCAACAACTGGTACTGAGTGGTGGAGGTTTTGGAGGCAGTTATGGAGGCAATAGGCAGACTGAAAGACCACCTTGCCGGTTGTCCAATCGATCAGTGGGTTGTGTGCTTGCAACCATGGCATTCCCAGGATGATTGGGAAGAGCGGTGAGGATATCACATCTAGGCACAACAGTTCTTGGTGGTTGGGTGAGATATCAGCGGGCAGAGGTTGAGTTTCTTGAATGATGGGCCCAGATTTGATGTTGGACCCATCAGCTAGTCGTATGGACAATTTGTGTTGCTTGGGACGTAGAGGAATCTTGTGTTGCAGGGCGAAGGCATGGTCAACGAAGCAACTACAGGCACCTGAGTCAATGATGGCCTGGACCTGGAGTGCCCCTTCCGGAAGCTGTAGGGAGACAGGAACAGCAATGTGAGTTGATCTTGATAGAGCCAAAGCACAAGGATCAAGAGAAGGAGAGACACACTTACGAGTCTTGTTAGGACACATGTTGGCATAATGACCGGCTCCTCCACAGTAAAGGCAGAGATTATTCATACGGCGGCGCTGCTTCTCTTCTGGTGTCAATGGGACACGAAGCAGGCCTAATTGCATTGGCTTGGGAGCTTCCGTGACTGGAGCAGATAGTGAGGTTGCAGGAATAGGTGGGTGGCTGGGTACCCTAGGTAACATCCACATGGGCCGGTATTGGCTGGTTCTTTCAGATCTTCGCTCCCTCAGCCAGCGATCGATCTGAATAGATAGCTGAATCAGTTCTTCAAGAGAATTGGGGACCCCCACCCGAGCTAGTTCATCTTTCAATGCCTCTGATAGTCCTGAGCAGAACTGAAAATGGAGAGTGGCGTCGTTCCACTGTGTGTCGGAACTCCACCGTCTAAAGTCTGTGACATAGTCCTCCACAGGCCTGCGCCTTGCTGGAGGGCGTTGAGACTGGCCTCAGCTGTAGTGGTGCACTGAGGGTCATCATAAAGCTTAGCTATTTCATCCAAAAAAGAGTCCATAGTGCCTAGCAATGGACTAGCTTGTTCTAATAAATGGTGAGCCCAGGTCTGGGGTTCTCCCTGTAGCAATGAGATGATGAATCCCACCTTGGTACTTTCCAAGGAGAAGGTGCGAGGCTGAAGTAGGAAATACAGATGGCAAGCGTTTCTGAAAGCGCGGAATTTACTGGGGTCTCCCATGAATCTGGGAGTAGAAGTTGAGATTGACGATGCAGGTGCTGCGGCTGTCTGGCGTGCCGAGGTGCTTGGAGAGAGAGACTCCACTCGTTGCTCAAGTCACTGATAGCCATCCTGTAGGCCCTGGACTGCTTGAGTGAGGTTTGCAATCTGCTGGCACAGAGCATCCATAGCTGAGGCCCCCTTTCAGACTCCATTTGGCTGGATTGTACTGTCACGTACCTTACTGTGGAGTCTGAAATGACGAGGGTGGCCTCTTGCACGGTTCCGGTCCTAACACCCCTGGAGGTGGAGACAGGGCTACTAGGGCAACGGAAGGGGCACGTGCCTGTTGGCAGGATCAGGAACACCGGAGCCTTAGAGATGCTGGTGAGATGTTGATCCTGGATTGGTTCAGGAAAGTCCAACAGAAGAACTTGCAAGGTCGGGGACAAGCAGGAGTCGGCAACATGCTGGCAGGAAGGTACAAAATCGATAGGCAGGTTCGTAGTCAGGGGCTAGCGGAGGTTGGCAATGGCAATGGCAATGGCAGAGAGGTACAAGATCGGAAGACAGAGCCGTGATCAGAAGTTCAAGCCGGGTTCGGTACAGGAAGCAGAAGTAAGCAGAGTTGCAGGGATAATCCAAAAGAGTAGTAAGGAAGGCCAAGGTTTCAGGATCAAGGTTCAATCAAACAGCAATCAAGGATACAGGAATTAGCTGAGACAATCCAGCACTGATACTAGTATGCTGATCCTTTAAATAGGGCACCCTGTGCTGTCATTCGTTGGTGTGCGGACGTGCCCACGCCGATGTGCACTCGTTCATATGAGAGTACTAACGTGCGTGCCTGGTCCGGGGTTCACACGTTCGTGCCGCACGTCTGGCTGGCACACAGAAACAAGCGTTTGTAATGGTTCTCTGACAATGACTGAAGCCTCAGCAACACGTTGTCCAGAAACAGGAGTTTGTAACCTCCCAGTCTCTGGAAACGCGTTGCAAAAACCTTTCTGCAAGGCCTCCCGAAGATGTTTCATCCTCTGCGATGGCAAGATAAGGTCCGCAACCTTACCCTTGTAACGTGGATCAAGGAGGGTTGCCAGCCAGTATTGGTCCTTTTCCTTGATACCACGAATATGAGGATACTTACGCAGGGTTTGCAGGATCAGGGAGGTCATGCAGCGTAGGTTTGCTAAGGCATTCGGTCCAAAGTCCTCTGGGTCACTAAGGATGACATGGTCCGCAGCCACATCCTCCCAGCCATGTACAAGTCCATGTGTTTCTTGGGACTGATCCCTTAAAGACTGCTGCTGATGCTGAGTGCCAGGCTCCACCTCCATACTGACACAATCATCGTCCTCCTCCTCCTCTTCCTGTGTGATCGGCAGGCACGCAGGAACACTGTCTGGATAAAGGGGCCTTGAGAGCTAAGGAAGTCCTCCTCTTCCTGCCTCTGTTCTGCCTCAAGTGCCCTGTCCATTATTCCACGCAGCGTGTGCTCCAACAGGTGGACAAGGGGGACAGTGTCACTGATGCATGCACTGTCACTGCTCACCATCCTCGTGGCCTCCTCAAATGGTGACAGGACAGTGCATGCATCCCTGATCATGGCCCACTGGCGTGGGGAAAAAAAACAAGCTCCCCTGACGCTGTCCTGGTGCCATAGTCGCACAGGTACTCATTGATGGCCCTCTGCTGTGTGTGCAGCCGCTGCAGCATGGCCAACATTGAGTTCCACCTGGTGGGCATGTCACAGATTAGGCGGTTCTTGGGCAGGTTAAACTCTTTTTGGAGGTCCGCCAGCCGAGCACTGGCATTATATGACCGGCGGAAATGCACACAGACTTTCCTGGCCTGCCTCAGGACATCCTGTAAGCCCGGGTACCTGCCCAAGAACCGCTGCACCACCAAGTTAGGTGACGTGAGCCAAACAGGGCACATGGGTCATTTGTCCCTGTCGGAGGGCAGAGAGGAGGTTGGTGCCATTGTTGCAAACCACCATTCCTGCCTTAAGTTGGCGTGGCGTCAACCTCCTCTGAACCTGCCCCTGCAGAGCTGACAGAACCTCTGCCCCAGTGTGGCTCCTGTCCCCCAAGCACACCAGCTCAAGCACCGCATGGCATCTTTTAGGCCTGTGTACATGCGTAGCCCCTTGAACGCCTACGGAGCACCGCTGGTTCCGAGGACAAAGCACAGGAAGAGGCCATGAAGGAAGAAGAAGAGGAGGGGGTGGAGGAGAGAGGTGTGTCACAATCATTAGTAGTGGCATTTTGGAGGCGTGGTGGCGGAACAACCTCCAACACTACTGCACCTTGTCCTGCATCCTTCCCAGCTGCCAGCAGAGTCACCCAATGTGCCGTGAAACTTAGGTAACATCCCTGTCCATGCCTGCTGGACCATGAGTCAGCGGTAATATGCACCTTACCGCTGACCGCCCTGTCCAGCGAGGCATGGACCTTGCCTTCCACATGCCGGTAGAGAGCCGGAATCGCCTTCCGTGAGAAAAAGTGGCGTTTGGGTACCTGCCACTGAGGAACCGCACATTCCACAAACTCACGGAAAGGGGCAGAGTCTACCAACTGAAAAGGCAGCAATTGAAGTGCTAGCAATTTTGCCAAGCTAGCATTCAACCACTGGGCATGTGGATGGCTGGGAGCAAACTTCCTTTGGCGGTGCAGCAGCTGGGGCAGGGAAATTTGCCTGGTACAATCTGACGTCGATGTACCGAAAGCAGATTGCCCACAAGTACTTGGCTGTGACACACCTAATTCTACACCTTCATTCCTCTCAGTGCAGGTCTCAGAGAGGACTGAAGGTATAGTGGGGTTGGAGATCTCAGCTGATGAGGAGCAAGGAGAGGTCCTCTTTGTTCTTTGGTGTGGGTCTTTTAGATATGCTTGCCAACGAACTGCATGGTAGGTCAACATATGTCTGGTCAAGCATGTGGTGCCCAAGCGGGAGATGTTTTGGCCACGCGAGATACGCTTGAGACATATGTTGCAAATAGCAGCGGTGCGATCTGATGCACTCATCTCAAAAAAGGCCCACACCAAAGAACTTTTTCAATAACACGCAGAGACAGCAGCACCCTGCACATGTGGAGCTTTGGGGTGTGATGCAGTCAGTGTGCTGCCCTTAGGCTGGCCCCTGGAGGGCATACTGGCTCATTGGTGATGTGCCGCCTCCTCCTCCTCTCTCTTATCAGATACCCACGTTGAGTCAGTGACCTCATCATCCCCTCCCTCCTCATCACTGGAGCAAACCTGGCAGTATGCTGCAGCAGGGGGAGCAAGACTGCCAGATTGTTGTCCTTCTTGGGCACCCCCTCTGTCCATGCTCACGTTACTGCCCTCACCTAGCTCAGTATCATCATCAGAGCCTTCCAAACGCTGGGCATCCTCCTAGAGCATGTACCCAACACTGTGGTCAAACAGTTCGAGGGACTCCTCAGGAGGACATGGTGGGGCTAGGGAAGGAGTCACTGATGACATTGAGCCGAGGGAAGAGGGCGCTGCTTTGCCAGACAAAGTACCCTGAGCATGGGTGAGAGAGGATGAGGAGGATGAGGACGGCTTGGTCATCCACTCGACCAAGTCTTCCGCATGTTGTGGCTCAACACGGCCAGCTGCCAAAAAAAAGGCCAAGCGTGTCGCACGGCCACGTGCTGATGAGGATGCACCGTCTCCACGACCAGCAGTAGACACAGAGACTGCTTGCCATCTTTTATTGGCCTGTGACTGTCTGCCTCTCCTTGTTGGCCTTTCAGACAGACTAATGGCCTGTAGCTGCACTAAGCTGGGATATATATATATATATATATATATATATATATATATACTGATACTGCAGCTAGCAAAATCAACTGCCTGCCTGTAGTATGAGAACACCACCAACCTTCTACAGGTAGCTTTAGCTGAACACTGTGCAGAGCTTGCAAAAAACTAACTTATAGCTTATTTAGCTGCCTGCGGTAGTGATAGGATCAGGAAAACACCACCAACCTTTCTACAGGTAGCTTTAGGTGAACACTGTGCAGAACTTGTCAAAAAATAACTTATAGGTTTAGCTGAACACTGTGAGGAGGACGCACTACACTAACTTGTAGTTTTAGCTGAACACTGTGAGCAGGACGCACTACACTAACTTGTAGTTTTAGCTGAACACTGTGCAGAGGTCTCACTACACTAACTTGTACTTTTAGCTGAACACTGTGAGCAGGATGCACTACACTAACTTGTAGCTTTAGCTGAACACTGTGCAGAGGTCTCACTACACTAACTTGTAGTTTTAGCTGAACACTGTGAGCAGGACGCACTACACTAGCTTGTAGCTTTAGCTGAACACTGTGCAGAGGTCTCACTACACTAACTTGTAGTTTTAGCTGAACACTGTGAGCAGGACGCACTACACTAACTTATAGCTTTAGCTGAACACTGTGCAGAGGTCTCATTACATTAACTTGTAGTTTTAGCTGAACACTGTGAGCAGGACGCACTACACTAACTTGTAGCTTTAGCTGAACACTGTGCAGAGGTCTCACTACACTATCTTGTAGTTTTAGCTGAACAGTGTGAGCAGGATGCACTACACTAACTTGTAGCTTTAGCTGAACACTGTGCAGAGGTCTCACTATACTAACTTGTAGTTTTAGATGAACACTGTGAGCAGGACGCACTACACTAACTTGTAGCTTTAGCTGAACACTGTGCAGAGGTCTCACTACACTAACTTGTGGTTTTAGCTGAACACTGTGAGCAGGACGCACTACACTAACTTGTAGCTTTAGATGAACACTGTGCAGAGGTCTCACTACACTAACTTGTAGTTTTAGCTGAACACTATAAGCAGGACGCACTACACTAACTTGTAGCTTTAGCTGAACACTGTGCAGAGGTCTCACTACACTAACTTGTAGTTTTAGCTGAACACTGTGAGCAGGACGCACTACACTAACTTGTAGCTTTAGCTGAACACTGTGCAGAGGTCTCACTACACTAACTTGTAGTTTTAGCTGAACACTGTGAGCAGGACACACTACACTAATTTGTAGCTTTAGCTGAACACTGTGCAGAGGTCTCACTACACTAACTTGTGGTTTTAGCTGAACACTGTGAGCAGGACGCACTACACTAACTTGTAGCTTTAGATGAACACTGTGCAGAGGTCTCACTACACTAACTTGTAGTTTTAGCTGAACACTGTGAGCAGGACGCACTACACTAACTTGTAGCTTTAGCTGAACACTGTGCAGAGGTCTCACTACACTAACTTGTAGTTTTAGCTGAACACTGTGAGCAGGACACACTACACTAATTTGTAGCTTTAGCTGAACACTGTGCAGAGGTCTCACTACACTAACTTGTGGTTTTAGCTGAACACTGTGAGCAGGACACATTACACTAACTTGTAGCTTTAGCTGAACACTGTGCAGAGGTCTCACTACACTATCTTGTAGTTTTAGCTGAACAGTGTGAGCAGGATGCACTACACTAACTTGTAGCTTTGGCTGAACACTGTGCAGAGGTCTCACTACACTAATTTGTAGTTTTAGCTGAACACTGTGAGCAGGCCGCACTACACTAACTTGTAGCTTTAGATGAACACTGTGCAGAGGTCTCACTACACTAACTTGTAGTTTTAGATGAACACTGTGAGCAGGACGCACTACACTAACTTGTAGCTTTAGCTGAACACTGTGCAGAGGTCTCACTACACTAACTTGTCATTTTAGCTGAACACTGTGAGCAGGACGCACTACACTAACTTGTAGCTTTAGCTGAACACTGTGCAGAGGTCTCACTACACTAACTTGTAGTTTTAGCTGAACACTGTGAGCAGGACGCACTACACTAACTTGTAGCTTTAGCTGAACACTGTGCAGAGGTCTCACTACACTAACTTGTAGTTTTAGATGAACACTGTGAGCAGGACGCACTACACTAACTTGTAGCTTTAGATGAACACTGTGCAGAGGTCTCACTACACTAACTTGTAGTTTTAGATGAACACTGTGAGCAGGACGCACTACACTAACTTGTAGCTTTAGCTGAACACTGTGCAGAGGTCTCACTACACTAACTTGTGGTTTTAGCTGAACACTGTGAGCAGGACGCACTACACTAACTTGTAGCTTTAGATGAACACTGTGCAGAGGTCTCACTACACTAACTTGTAGTTTTAGCTGAACACTGTGAGCAGGACGCACTACACTAACTTGTAGCTTTAGCTGAACACTGTGCAGAGGTCTCACTACACTAACTTGTAGTTTTAGCTGAACACTGTGAGCAGGACGCGCTACACTAACTTGTAGCTTTAGCTGAACACTGTGCAGAGGTCTCACTACACTAACTTGTAGTTTTAGCTGAACACTGTGAGCAGGACGCACTACACTAACTTGTAGCTTTAGCTGAACACTGTGCAGAGGTCTCACTACACTAACTTGTAGTTTTAGCTGAACACTGTGAGCAGGACGCACTACACTAACTTGTAGCTTTAGCTGAACACTATGCAGAGGTCTCACTACACTAACTTGTAGTTTTAGCTGAACACTGTGAGGAGGACGCACTACACTAACTTGTAGCTTTAGATGAACACTGTGCAGAGGTCTCACTACACTAACTTGTAGTTTTAGCTAAACACTGTGAGTAGGACGCACTACACTAATGCCGCGTACACACGAGCGGACTTTACGGCGGACTTTGCCCGGCGGACTGGATTTCGTCGGACAATTCGATGTGTGTGGGCTCCAGCGGACTTTGTTTTCTCAAAAGTTGGACGGAATTAGATTTGAAACTTGTTTAAAATTTATCCGTTGAAATCGAGTCCGGTCGAAAAGTCCGCCGTCTGTATGCTAGTTCGACGGACAAAAAGCCACGCTAGGGCAGCTATTGGCTACTGGCTATGAACTTCCTTGTTTTAGTCCGGTCGTACGTCATCACGTACGAATTCGACGGACTTTGGTGGATTGTGTGTAGGCAAGTCCGTTCGTTCACAAAGTCCGTCGGAAAGTACGTCGAAAAGTCCGCCGGGCAAAGTCCGCCGTAAAGTCCGCTCGTGTGTACGCGGCATAACTGTAAATAGTCTAGCTGCCTGACTGTGGTACTAATAGGATCAAAAGAACACCAGCAATTTTCTTCAGGTAGCTGTAAATACTGTAACAAGACAAGCATGCCTGTCAGTAGGAAGATAACAGGAACGGATCTAGCTAAACTGAATACAGTGAGTATATATATATACACAACACCTGGGATGCATTTATATACACAATACACTGTAAGTGCAGCTAACTCACTAACTGTCCTGCCTAATCTAGCTAACTCAAATGAAATGACACGGTCTCTCTCTCTCTATCTCTCAGCACGCCGGAACACACTACACAGGGCCGCCGTGCAGACGGCCTTATATAGTGTGGGGCGTGTTCTAAACCCCCTGAGCCATAATTGGCCAAAGCCACCCTGGCTTTGGCCAATTACAGCTCTCTCTACCGACGGCGCTGTGATTGGCCAAGCATGCGGGTCATAGTGCATGCTTGGCCAATCATCAGCCAGCAATGCACTGCGATGCCGCAGTGAATTATGGGCTGTGACGCGCCACATGAATTAGACGCGAATGGCCCATATCGTTCGCAATTCGGCGAACGATCGAACAGCCGATGTTCGAGTCGAACATGGGTTCGACTCGAACGGGAAGCTCATCCCTAGTGGGAGCAGGATGATGTGGGTAAGAGCAGATCCTTGACTAGTTGCGCTACGATTGTCACTTCTTAAAGAGGTATTACCAAAAGCATCTAAAATAAATAAATATAGTCTCATAGTTACATAGAAGGGGGAAGGAATTATTATTACATCGTTTAACCACTTGGCAACCGGCCCATAGCCAAATGATGGCTACAGGGCTGTTGCATAACTCTGAGAGGGTGTACAGTGAATCCCACTCTCGCACACCCCCTGGGGCGCATACCCAAGCACATCCAGGACCGCTGGGTCCTCTCATGGATCACAGTAAACATCCGTTGATCGCAATTCCCTGCAGTAATCTGCAACACCCAGCAATACTCTGCAATACTCTGCAATACTCTGAAATACCCCACAATACCCCGCAATACTCTGCAATACCCCGCAATACTTTGCAATACCCTGCAATACTTTGCAATACCCTGCAATATTCCGCAATACCCCGCAATACTCTGCAATACCCTGCAATACTCTGCAATACCCCGCAATACTCTGCAATACCCCACAATAACCCACAATACTCTGCAATACTCTGCAATACCCTGCCATACTCTGCCATACCCTGCAATACCCTGCCATACCCTGCCAAACCCTGCAATACCCTGCAATACTCTGCAATACCCAGCCATAGCTTCACAGCATCACGGATCATGGTAAACGGCCGCTGATCGCAATTCCACGCAATACTCTGCAATACTCTGAAATACCCCACAATACTCTGCAATACTCTGAAATACCCCACAATACCCTGCACTGTCCTGCAATACTCTGCAATACCCTGCCATACCCTGCAATAACCCTCAATACCCTGCAATACCCTGCCATACCCTGCAATACCCTGCAATACTCTGCCATACTCTGCCATTCTCTGCAATACCCTGCCATACTCTGCAATACCCTGCAATACCCAGCCATACCCAGCCATACTCTGCAATACTCAGTGATACCCAGCCATACTCTGCGATACCCAGCCATACTCGGTGATACCCTGCCATACACAGCCATGCTCAGCCATACCCAGCCATGCTCAGCCATGCTCGGCCATACTCTGCCATGCTCGGCCATACTCTGCCATGCTCGGCCATACTTGGCTGTATTCGGTCTTTGTATGTGGCCAGGCTGTGGAAGTCTCACACATGTGGTATCGCCGTACTCAGGAGGAGTAGGAGAATCTATTTTGGGGTGTCATTTTTGGTATGTACATGCTATGTGTTAGAAATATTGTATAAATGGACTTTGTGTTAAAAAAAAATGCATTTTACCATTTTCCGCCCATCGTCATATGACGTCCTTGACTTTGTGTGGGGATATCTGAATGATGGGTGCAGCTACAGGCATCATTCAGATATCAACTTTTTCAGCCGGCGATTCCCTACACCAGAAGAATGATCATAGTGGCTGTTCCACTGCTTGATCGTTCTTACGGGAGGCAAGAGGGGATGTACCCCCCTCCTGCCGCCCTCCAGTGCTTATACCAACTCACCGCTACAATCAAAGCCACTGTCCTTTTTTTTTATTTCATGCTTCCCAGCCTAGAGGTGAGATGTGGGGTCTTATTGACCCCATATCCTACTGTGAAGAGGACCTGTCATGCCATATTCCTATTACAAGGGATGTTTACATTCCTTGTAATAGGAATAACAGTGATCAAAATATGTATTTTTTGGAAAAAAGTGTCAAACTAAAATAAATAAAGTAAAATGAACAAAAAAAATATATTTTTAAAGCGCCCCTGTCCCCGTGTGCTCTCATGCAGAAGCGAACGCATACGTAAGTCCTGCCCACATATGAAAACAGTGTTCAAACCACACATGTGAGGTGTTGCTGTGAACGTTAGAGTGAGAGCAATAATTTTGGCCCTAGACCTCCTCTGTAACTCAAAACATGTAACCAGTAAAAAATTTTGTATCGTTGCCTATGGGGATTTTTAAGTAGCGAAGTTTGGCGCCATTCCACGAGCATGTGCAATTTTGAAGGGTGACATGTTAGGTATCTATTTACTCAGCGTAACTTCATCTTTCACATTATGCAAAAACATTTGGCTAACTTTACAGTTTTGTTTTTATTTTAAGCACAAAACTGTTTTTTTTTTCCAAAAAAAAAGTTCAAAGAACGTTAAAAAAATTGCTGCGCAAATAACGTGCGAGATAAAAAGTTGCAACAACTGCCATTGTATTCTCTAGGATGTTTTGGGGTTCTATGTAATTTTCTAGCAAATAAATGATGATTTTTACATGTAGGAGAGAAATGTCAGAATTTTCCTGGGTGCTCCAGAACGCCTGAAGGTGCTCCCTGCATGTTGGGCCTCTGTATGTGGAAACGCTGTGTAAAAATCTCACACATATCACAGTATCGCCATACTCAGGAGTAATAGCAGAATGTGTTTTGGGGTGTAAATTGTGGTATGCACATGCTGTGCTGTGTGTGAGAAATAACCTGCTAATATGACAATTTTGTGAAAAAAAAGAAAAAAAATCTTGATTTTGCAAAGAATTGTGGGAAAAAATGACAACCTCAAAAAACTCACCATGCATCTTT
Organism: Lithobates clamitans; assembly: GCA_037952925.1. Lineage (NCBI taxonomy): Eukaryota > Metazoa > Chordata > Amphibia > Anura > Ranidae > Lithobates > Lithobates clamitans. The sequence continues at coordinate 445,705 of JBBGZY010002752.1, read as the reverse complement.
CTAAATACCTTGGAATGTCTTCTTTCCAAAAATGGGTCATTTGGGGGATATTTGTACTTTTCTGGCATGTTAGGGTCTCAAGAAATGAGATAGGCCATCAGTACTTCAGGTGTGATCAATTTTCAGATATTGGCACCATAGCTTGTGGACTCTATAGCTTTCACAAAGACCAAATAATATACACCAATTTGTACATAATTTTACCAAAGATATGTAGCAGTATAAATTTTGGCCAAAATTTATGAAGAAAAATTACTAATTTGCTAAATTTTATAACAGAAACAAAGAAAAATTCATTTTTTACAGAATTTTCAGTCTTTTTTCTTTTATAGCGCAAAAAATAAAAAAATCCAGCGGTGATTAAATACCACCAAAAGAAAGCTCTATTTGTGTGAAAAAAAGGACAAAAATTTCATATGGGTACAGTGTTGTATGACTGAGTAATTGTCATTCAAAATGTGAGAGCACAAAAAGCTGAAAATTGGTCTGGTTAGGAAGGGGGTTTAAGTTTCAGGTGGTCAAATGGTTAATAATGCTTAAAGTGAAACAATAAAAGTGTAATATTCCTTTATATTTCATACCTGGGGAGTGTCTATAGTATTCCTGTAAAGGGACGCATGTTCCCATGTTTAGAACAGTCTGACAGCAAAATGACATTTCTAAAGGAAAAAAAGTCATTTAAAACTACTCGCGGCTATAACGAATTGTCGGTCTGGCAATACACATAGAAGTTTATTGATAAAAACGGCATGGGGGGGCGCATGCGCGAGGCTTAACATGGAGGACGCTTCCTCTTAGAGCTCCGCAATCCCCGCCACAGACTCGGGACCGAACGACACATCCAGACCGCCAAAACGAGCCAGAAACCCGGCAATCCTCTCCCGAGCCTCAACCGGGATGGTTTTAACGGGACATAAGGGCAAAAACAAGTCCAAGCCGATCAAAGAGGCCCTGGCCCGCGCCTCTTCTAAGATGGCGGCGAAAGCCCTTGCAAAACAACATGCTGCATCCCCAGCAAGATCAGAACGGGCAGACAGTGAGGAGGAAGAGGACACAGATCCTACATACAGTGGTTCCCCCGCACCTCCACAATCAGGTATGTCTCAGTCTGATTTCCTGAAACATATGGAGAAAATGTTAAACAGGGCCCTGAAAGCTACATCTGACCAAATAACTAACAGACTGTCACGGGAGATTAGGGAACTCGGTCAGCGTACAGCAGACCTGGAAACCAGGGTAGATGATATAGAGCTCAGTATACAAGAGCATGCCCAGGAACAAGCGGTCCTCCGTGAGGAAAATGCCACATTACTCTCACGTTTAGAAGATGCAGAAAATCGCTCGCACAAGTCCAATTTATGCCTCAGGGGTATCCCTGAAGCGATCGATGATATATAATCCTTCACCACAGCCCTCTTCCAAGAGCTCTGCCCTTCCATACCTATCGAACGCCTGGAATTTGACAGGATTCACAGGGCGCTGACTTGCCGTCAACAAGATGGCCCTCCACGGGACATAATAATCAAACTACACTTTTTCCGTACAAAAGAGCAACTACTCACAGCTGCCCGGAATAAGGACGCTCTCCAGTTCCAAGACCACAACTACCAACTTTTCTCTGACCTGGCACCCCTCACCATTGCTAAAAGGCGAGCCATGAAGCAATTACAAATCCTGATCCAACACCAGATAAAATACACCTGGCGATTTCCCTTCTCCCTCCAGTTTACATATCAGGGGCGACAACACTCCTCCACACCCCCAGAATCACCTTAACGTCTTCTTGAATCGCTTCATCTGTCGCCCCCTTCACACCAATCCGAGACTTCATTGCCACGTACTCCAGCCCGCTCTTCAACCCAACCATACACCACCACTCCAAAACGGAACCAATCAGGCCCCTCTTCGATCCGAAAGGGAACCCCAGCTCGCCAAGCAAACCTTTTTGATCCGAAAGCTCACACGTCTCGCTGAACAGAAATTGATCGTCCATGGCTTTCTTTTAACACCACTTGATAACTCCTGGTCACTGAGTTTTCCCACTAAGTGGGACTGTTCCTTGTATAGTATAAATACATACAATGTCCTTAAAGTTAACTATTTATAAGGTTTGAATACTACAGTTCTCTATTTTGTCCCGGTCTGTGGCGGGGAACTGTCACTGCTCCCCCCTATAGGATACACGTGCTCCCTCTCCAGCTGGTTGGTTTGGAGGTGCGGGCGTGTACCTGTTGGGCTAAAATGTCCAACGCACCAAGTGTTTTTACACTTCCTTGTTCTCTCTACAAAACTCTTTCACTTTACTTTCACTCCCCTCTCTGTTTTTCCTCTCACTTCTCTCTCTGCCTCTTTCCTTGTTCCCCACTAGGTCGGGGGGATCGCGTGCCCCTCAAAAATCTTCCCTATAATATATCTCCCAGAACGCGTAAATGGCCCCTGTGAATATACTCTCCTAGTCTCTCTGTGTGGTGACTCCAACCAAGTACTACACAGTCACCACACAGAAAAAGGGTGCCCTTACAGTGTGATCTTATCACTTGTAGTAGGTGGGTAAAAAAGGGATTGGAGTTAGTGTTAGGGGCATAGTAGGAGACTATAGTAGTCATCACATCTTGCACATGTCCAACTAAGATAATGTAACGACCTTCAGGGTCTTTGATTTCATCAGTTAAAATAAACGGAAGGGTATGATGAAATGCAACAAGGACACCTCGTTGCTTTGTGGCAGCAGAGGCGGTGAATACTTGGGGGTATTTGGAAGTAAAGTATTTGGGTGTTGCTTGGGTAGAGAAGTGAGTTTCTTGTAGGGCTACTATGTTGGCTTTCAGGGATGCGAAAGTTCAGAATGCCTTAACCCTTTTATTAGGGGAATTAAGTCCCTTAACGTTAAGGGAGAGTTTAACAGGGGCGTGTAATTACAATTTTTGATGCAATACTTTGCAGCAGGGCTCGTTCCTGTGTTCCAACTAGAGTATCTGTGAGGGTTTGCAGTGTTGTGGCACCAGCACCAGTGCCTAAGGCCCAATTTTTCAGCCCCTGTTCAACAGGGGCATGTAATTACAATTCTTGATCTAATATTTCACAGCAGGGCCCATTTCTGCGTCCACCAAGAGCGAGTGAGGACTTACAGTGTTGTGGCACCAGCACCACCACCAGCACCAAAGGCCCAATTTTTCAGACCCTGTTCAACAGGGGCATGTAATTACAATTCTTGATCTAATATTTCACAGCAGGGCCCATTTGTGCGTCCACCAAGAGCGAGTGAGGACTTACAGTGTTGTGGCACCAGCACAACCACCACCACCACCAAAGGCCCAATTTTTCTGCCCCTGTTCAACAGGGGCATGTAATTACAATTCTTGATCTAATATTTCACAGCAGGGCCCTGTGAGGGCTTACAGTGTTGTGGCCACAACAACACCTAAGGCCCAAATTTCTGCTGAGTATATAGGGCAGGCCCCTACTTTCAAACATCCAACTTACAAATGACTCCTACTTGCAAACGGAAGGAGACAACAAGAAGTGCGATGAAATCTACCCCTAGAAAGGGAAATTCTCTCCTGTAAGAGTTAATATGGGAAAAACATTTCTCCTTTTCACTGATGCTTTATCACCAATCCTTGTTTCACAAAAAAACCCAAATTTTCAAAAAACATTTGTCATTGGGACAAAAAGTGAGGTGAAATCTTCTAAAAGAGGAGCACAGACAGCAAAACAAATGTCACAGGGGTGATAACCCTTCCCTATGTTTTCCAAAAAGCTTAAAAAAGATTTTTTGGCTGGAGCTAAACACGTTAAAAATGTACCCGTTCAAAATTACAAACAGATTCTGGAGCATTCTGGATACTGGAGCATTTAATAAAAGACCACATAGATGAGTTCTTGCTGGACAAAAACATTTTAAGCAACAGACAGCATGGGTTCATGAAAGACAGAAGTGTTCAGACAAACCTGATTTCTTTTTATGAAGAGGTAAGTAAAACCTTGGACAGAGGGGTGGCTGTGGACGTGGTATACTTGGATTTTGCAAAAGCGTTCGATACAGTTCCGCACACATGGCTCATGTGTAAGTTAAAGTCTACAGGCTTGGAAATATCAGTTGTAAATGGATAGAAAACTGGCTAAAAGACAGAATTCAGAGAGTAGTGGTTAATGATTCTTACTCTGAATGGTCTAAGGTTTAGAGGTCGACCGATATATCGGCCGGCCGATATTTGGCTCTTTTTACTTAATCGGCATCGGCCGATAAAAAAAGCCGATTATACCTTCAGCGGGACTTGCAAATGACTTCTGTAATAGTCAATGCAAGTTGTCTGAAGTTTTCTTCTCTCCTCCTCTGGGCAGCCTGCCAAGTCTGATAAGAAGATACATTGTATTTCTTTCAGGTTCTTTTATCAATAGACTGAACTCCATGGAGAAGTTTTCAGTTTAACCATTTAAAGACTAAATCTTTTCTGACACTTGTTGCTTACAAGTAAAAAGCCTGTATTTTCTGCTATAAAATCACTTAGAACCCCCAAACATTATATATATTTTTTCTAGCAGAGACCCTAAGGAATAAAATAGTGGTTGTTGCAATATTTTATGTCACACGGTATTTGCGCAGCCGTCTTTCAAACGCAATTTAAAAAAAAAAAATACACTAATGAAATAATAAAAAAAAAAAAGCAGTAAAGTTAGACCATTTTTTTTCGTCCAAAAGTTTTGATTACCTGTTTTTGTGTATTAAATATTTAAGATATAGTTATTTTTTTTTTTAATCTAAATTATACATACAAGTGAAATGATTGGAGGTTTGTTTTGTTTAATAAATGTTTAAATATAGAAAATGTTCTGTATCACTTATTACTTAAGGCTGCTTTCGCACTGGAGCGGGCAGGCATTGACGGTAAAACGCTGTTTGTTTTAGCGGCGCTTTACCGTCATTTTAGCAGGGCTATTCGGCTGCTAGTGGGGCGCTTATAACCCAGCTAGCGGCCGAAGAAGGGATTAAATGCGCCCCTGAAGCGCTGCTGCCAAAACGCTTTGCAGACGCTTCGGCAGCGGTGCGCATTCATTTCAATGGGCAGAAGTGGTGGAGGAGTGGTATACACCGCTCCAAAGATGCTGCTTGCAGGACTTTTTTTTAACATCCTGCCAGTGCATCGCCCCAGTGTAAAAGGGGTCTAACTGTTAGATTTTATGAGATGAAGGGGAAAAAAAAAAAGAAATCAGCCTAATATATCGGCCCAAAAAAATCGGCATCATATATCGGCCATCGGCCACCGAGATTTCTAAATATCGGCTTTGGCATCGGCCAGAGAAAAACCCATATCGGTCGACCTCTACTAAGGTTATCAGTGGTGTACCCCAAGGTTCAGTGCTGGGACCCTTACTCTTTATTATCTTTATAAATGATATTGGGTCTGGGATCAAAAGTAACATTTCTATCTTTGCAGATGACACCAAGCTATGCAGTGGAATCACGTCCTTACAGGATGTCTCCAATTTACAAGCTGACCTCAATGCCCTGTCTAATTGGGCGTCTATGTGGCAGATGAGGTTTAATGTTGAGAAATGTAAAGTTATGCACTTGGGGGCTAAGAATATGCATGCATCATACATGCTAGGGGGAGTACAACTGGGGGAATCCGTAGTAGAGAAGGATCTGGGGGTTTTGGTAGATCATAAGCTCAATAATAGCATGCAATGCCAAGCTGCGGTTTCCAAAGCGAGCAAAGTCCTTTCTTGTATTAAGAGAGGTATGGACTCCAGAGAGAGAGATATCATTTTGCCCCCGTTCAAATCATTAGTAAGACCTCATCTGGAATATGCAGTTCAGTTTTGGGCACCAGTTCTCAAAAAGGATATCGGGGAACTGGAGAAAGTGCAGAGAAGGGCAACCAAACTGATAAGAGGCATGGAGGAGCTCAGCTATGAGGAAAGATTAGAGGAACTGAATTTGTTCACTCTTGAGAAGAGGAGAATAAGGGGGATATGATCAACATGTTCAAATATATAAGGGGTCCATATAGTGAACTTGGTGTTGAGTTGTTCACTTTATGGTCAACACAGAGGACAAGGGGGCACTCTTTAAGACTGGAGGAAAAGAGATTTCATCTCCAAATACGGAAAGGTTTCTTCACAGTAAGAGCTGTGAAAATGTGGAATAGACTCCCTCCAGAGGTGGTTCTGGCCAGCTTTAAGAAAGGCCTGGATACGTTCCTAAATGTACAGAATATAACTGGGTACTGACATTTATAGGTAAAGTTGATCCAGGGAAAATCCGATTGCCTCTTGGGGGATCAGGAAGGAATTTTTTCCCCTGCTGTAGCAAATTGGAGCATGCTCTGCTGGGGTTTTTTGCCTTCCTCTGGATCAACTGTGGGTATAGTATTGGGTATATTGGATTGTATGATTTTTTTTAATTTTTTTTTTTATGGTTGAACCGGATGGACTTGTGTCTTTTTTCAACCTGACTAACTATGTAACTATGTAACTATGTAAGATTCTACTTAACAACAAACCTACAGTCCCTGTCTTGTTTGCACCCCCTGTATACAGCTGTTCAGAGTATATAGAGCCTGGTGGCCCCACACCTTTCCTTTTTTTAATTTGGGTGCCGGGTTCCCCTTAATATCCATACAAGACCCAAAGGGCCTGGTAATGGACTGGGGGGTACCCATGCCGTTTGTCTCACTGATTTTTATCCATATTGCAAGGACCCGACATTACATTAAAGCCGCAAGCAGTTTTAAATGACTTTTTTTCCTTTAAAAATTACATTTTGTGCAGTGACTGTTCTAAGCACGGGAAACACGCGCCACTTTACAGGCATACTATAGACAACCCCCAGGTACGATATTTAAAGGAATATTTCACTTTTTTTTTACTTTAACCACTTCAGCCCTGGACCATTTGGCTGCCTAAAGACCAGAGAACTTTTTCCAATTTGGCACTGCGTTGCAATGCTGTACCCAAACAAAATTTGCGTCATTTTCTTCCCACAAATAGAGCTTTCTTTTGATGGTATTTGATCACTTCTGCGGTTTTTATTTTTTGCGCTTTAAATGGAAAAAGACCGAAAATTTTGAAAAAAAATGATATTTTCTACTTTTTGTTATAAAAAAAATTCAATAAACTCAATTTTTGTCATACATTTAGGCCAAAATGTATTCAGCCACATGTCTTTGGTAAAAAAAATGTAAATAAGCGTATATTTATTGGTTTGCGCAAAAGTTATAGCATCTACAAGCTAGGGTACATTTTCTGGAATTTACACAGCTTTTAGTTTATGACTGCCTATGTCATTTCTTGAGGTGCTAAAATGGCAGGGCAGTACAAACCCCCCCCCCCAATTGACCCCATTTTAGAAAGTAGATACCCCAAGGAAATTGCTGAGAGGCATGTTGAGCCCATTGAATATTTATTTTTTTTGTCCCAAGTGATTGAATAATGACAAAAAAAAAAAAAATTACAAAAAGTTGTCACTAAAGATATATTGCTCACACAGGCCATGCGCATATGTGGAATTGCACCCCAAAATAGATTTAGCTGCTTCTCCTGATTACAGGGATACCACATGTGTGGGACTTTTTGGGAGCCTAGCCGCGTACGGGGCCCCGAAAACCAATCACCACCTTCAGGATTTCTATGGGCGTAAATTTTTGATTTCACTCCTCACTACCTATCACAGTTTTGAAGGCCATAAAATGCCAAGATGGCACAACCCCCCCCAAATGACCCCATTTTGGAAAGTAGACACCCCAAGCTATTTGCTGAGAGGCATGTTGAGTCCATGGAATATTTTATATTTTGACACAAGTTGCAGGAAAGTGACAATTTTTTTTTTTTTTTGCACAAAGTTGTCACTAAATGATATATTGCTCACACAGGCCATGGGCATATGTGGAATTGCACCCCAAAATACATTTAACTGCTTCTCCTGAGTATGGGGATACCACATGTGTGGGACTTTTTGGGAGCCTAGCCGCGTACGGGGCCCTGAAAACCAAACACCGCCTTCAGGATTTCTAAGGGTGTAAATTTTTGATTTCACTCTTCACTGCCTCACAGTTTCGGAGGCCATGGAATGCCCAGGTGGCACAAAACCCCCCCAAATGACCCCATTTTGGAAAGTAGACACCCCAAGCTATTTGCTGAGAGGCATGGTGAGTATTTTGCAGCTCTCATTTGTTTTTGAAAATGAAGAAAGACAAGAAAAAAACATTTTTTTTTCTTTTTTCAATTTTCAAAACTTTGTGACAAAAAGTGAGGTCTGCAAAATACTCACTATACCTCTCAGCAAAAAGTTTACGCCCTTAGAAAGCCTGAAGGCAGTGCTTGGTTTTCGGGGTCCCGTACGCGGCTAGGCTCCCAAAAAGTCTCACATATGTGGTATCTCCGTACTCAGGAGAAGCAACAGAATGTATTTTGGGGCGTAATTTCACATATTCCAATGGCATGTTTGAGCAATATATCATTTAGTGACAACTTTGTGCAAAAAAAAAAAATTTGTCTCTTTCCCGCAACTTGTGTCACAATATAAAATATTCCATGGACTCGACATGACTCTCAGCAAATAGCTTGGGGTGTCTACTTTCCAAAATGGGGTCATTTGGGGGGTTTGAACTGTCCAGGCATTTTATGCACAACATTTAGAAGCTTATGTCACACATCACCCACTCTTCTAACCACTTGAAGACAAAGCCCTTTCTGACACTTTTTCTTTACATGAAAAAATTATTTTTTTTGCAAGAAAATGACTTTGAACCCCCAAACATTATATATTTTTTTAAAGCAAATGCCCTACAGATTAAAATGGTGGGTGTTTCATTTTTTTTTTCACACAGTATTTGCCCAGCGATTTTTCAAACGCATTTTTTGGGGAAAAAACACACTTTTTTAAATTTTAATGCACTAAAACACACTATATTGCCCAAATGTTTGATGAAATAAAAAAGATGATCGTACATGGATACCAAACATGACATGCTTTACAATTGCGCACAGTGGCAACAAAATAAATACATTTTTAAAAGCCTTTAAAAGCCTTTACAGGTTACCACTTTAGATTTACAGAGGAGGTCTACTGCTAAAATTACTGCCCTCGATCTGACGTTCGCGGTGACACCTCACATGCATGGTGCAATTGCTGTTTACATTTGACGACAGACCGCCGCTTGCGTTCGCCTTAGCGCGAGAGCAGGGGGCGACAGGGGTGCTTTTTTTTTTTTTTTTTACTTTATTATTTTTTTGCTTTTTTATCTTATTTTTAAACTGTTCCTTTCATTTTTTTTAATCATTTTTATTGTTATCTCGGGGAATGTAAATATCCCCTATGATAGCAATAGGTAGTGACAGGTACTCTTTTTTGAAAAAATTGGGGTCTATTGGACCCTAGATCTCTCCTCTGCCCTCAAAGCATCTGACGACACCAAGATCGGTGTGATAAAATGCTTTCCCAATTTCCCAGTGGTGCTGTTTACATCCGGCGAAATCTAAGTCATGAAATGCTCGTAGCTTCCGGTTTCTTAGGCCATAGAGATGTTTGGAGCCACTCTGGTCTCTGATCAGCCCTATGGTCAGCTGGCTGAATCACCGGCTGCATTCTCAGGTTCCCTGTTGAGACAGGAGAGCCAGAGAAAAACACGGAAGACGGTGGGGGGGCATTCCCTCCCACTGCTTGTAAAAGCAGTCTAGAGGCTAATTAGCCGCTAGGATTGCTTTTACATGAAAGCCGACCACTGGCTGAAAAGAATGATAGCAAGATGATACCTAAACCTGCAGGCATAATTCTGGTATAACCACTCAAAGTCGTGAATGGCGTACCCGAAGACAAAAAAATGGTTAACAATAAAACACAGTAAATGGTAAAGTATAAAAAATTGCATACCTGAAAAGCAAACATGATAAAACATAATAACAATAAAACATTGCAGAATAGGATACAGTAAAAAAGAGCAGAACAATAGAGAGAGAATAGAGAGAGAGAGAACAATAAAACGACAACTATTTTTTTTTATTTTATATATATATTTTTTTCTTTTACACTTTTTTTTGTAACTAACTTTTATAACTGTAACCGGTTCCAGGTTCGGGTCTCTCAAAATGCGATGGCATCTTGGGAGACCCTGTGAAATTGCGCTTAGTCTGTGGAATGCTGTACCCTACGCTAATACTCAACTAGTGTATGGTAGCGTTCAAAACATTCACCAATGCAAAGACCAGAATTGTCAGGACAGGAGGGACAATAATAGAGGGTGTCACGCCTATATCCGCGCTTGCTGCAGACAAATCACCTTTTTTTGGGGGGGTTCGTTGGGTAGGGGTACTCGGGAGGACATAAAGAAAATGCCTCTCATGCAGCCGACTGCATTTGGTTGGGGATGAGAATGGGGGAAGTACGGGTGCTGCAGAAGTGGTGGGTTCCCAATTAGGATTGGCGAATGCAGCAGGAAGGGCATGATGGGCACGACAGGCCTGTTTGTCTTCTTCTTGGTGGCAGCGGGACACTACTTGTGCTTGCCACCTCACCAACTTGAACTGCACTTATGGGACTCGCCACGTCACCAAGTGTTACTGCAGTGCTGGTTTGACTATGACCGGGGTGTACTAGGTCGCTGGTGCTTGCCAGTTCACCAAAACGCTACCAAAAAAACTGTTAGCGATCGCAGGGATCAGGCCTGACTCTGCAAACGCTGCAGTTATGTGTTTAGTGTTTTGTAAGTGACAGTGATCGATCGATACTGCACTTGGGCGGGCTGGGCCGGGCAGAGGGGCAAAACGCAGGTGCTAACAGGTATCTGGGCTGATCCCGCTAACACTGCGTTTTTGGGAACCCTAAACTGCTGGGGACGCTAGTATAGATCTGATCGGATCAGATATTGATCCGTTCAAATACTATACCACTAAGGGAGGCGTATGCTGCGTACGTGGGTGTTAGCGGTACTGGCGCTAATCTGACGCTGCCTGGGGCGACGCATATCACCGCCGGGTGATCAGGGGGCTAAACCTTTATTCGGTTATAAACGGCGGGTGCCCTGACACTATAAAAAATAAACGAACTAACCAGCATCACCCGTAACAGTTATAAGGTGTTCACTGGTGAAACGGTTAACTAGGGGGCAATCAAGGGGTTAAAACCTTTATTCGGTAGTATATGGGGGTCCCTGTTGCTATAAAACGCTGACAGCGAACCTATATATATTTACCTCCCTAGCTAGCGTCACCAGTGACACTAATACAGCGATCAGAAAAATGATCGCTTAGCGACACTGGCAACGGGGGGTTGATCAAGGGGTTAAAACTTTATTGGGGGGTTAGGGGAGTACCCTAGACCTAAAGGGGGCTAATACTACCTGCCCTACCACACTGTCACAAACTAACACCATGCAGTAATCAGAAAAAAAAAAACAGCTTGGTGTCAGTGTGACAGGGGGGAGGGGTGATCGGGGGGTGATTGGGGGGGATTGGGGGGTAAAGGGGGGTGTAATGTGTGCCTGGCATGTTCTACTGTGATGTGTTGTGTTGGTGCACTCACATTGCAGTCTTCTCTACTCGGCGCCGGAACGGAAAATGCCGAGCCGAGGAGAGATGACATCACATCCCCTGCCTCTGTGTAGCACGAATGGATGGCCTCCCCCTCATCTCTGAATGCTCCCAGACCATAGCCGACCGCCCACGGGAAGGCAATCACGTACCAGGTACCGCCAGAGGGGTGACACACGGCACTGGATTGAGAGAGGCGCCATGGCTCTCTCCTCTTCCTCCTTCCCCTGTGCACTCCGGTATCTCTGCTGTGGCTCCTTAGCTCCCCGCGATGTTCGGGGAGGAAGGAGGAGAAAGAATGGTGAGGCAGAGGCAGACAGCTCTGCAGTCCCATAGCCCAGTGCCCCCGGCGCCCACATGTCCTCCAGGAACCGGCACTGCCTATTATTGTGAGTGACAGGCAGGCAAGGAGAGGTGCTGGCTGCCTATCACAATTACACTCCTTAGAGCCGACAGAGCCTAGATGGACGGACATTTGTGTGGACAGAGCCACGCTGATCTGAGGTCTGTAAATGTAGGGAGGAGAGATATACACGGGGGGTTAAATTAGGGGGATTACACAGGGGGAGGGTTACATTAGGGGGATTACATGGGGGGAGGATTACATTAGGAGGATTACACAGGGCGGGTTACATTAAGAGGATTGCACAGGGGGGTTATATTAGAGGGATTACACAGGGGGAGGGTTGCATTAGGGGGATTACATGGGGGGAGGATTACATTAGGGGGATTACACATCATTATGTGCTGCAACCAGCCTGAATCCACATACGTGTGTGGTGCGGGTCAATGGACAGGAGGTGGTAGCGCTCCTTGACTCTGGGAGTGTCATTACCCTGCTCCGATCGGACGGGTTGCCAAGAAAGCTGGTACCAAGGGAACAGGTTGGGGTCATATGTGTGCATGGTGATGTTAAAAACTATCTGGTGGCCAGTGTTACCCTGTTTCCACCAGCAGGAACAGCTATACTAAAAGTTGGGGTGGTCCTGGGATTACCTCATGACTTACTAATCGGGAGAGACTGCCCCATGTTTTGGGACTTGTATGAGCAAAAGCTCAAAGGTTCCAATTTTCCCCAAAAAAGCAAGAACGCACAGAGGTGGTAAATAATACTGTGTTGCAGGAGGTTGTTACTAAGGATCAGTACCAGGTTGCTGAACCTTCAGGAAGTGAGCCCGGTCCCCTGGAGGTATTTGTGGGATTGGAAGCAGAAAGAAGCTCCTCTGAGCCAGATATGTCAGATCTCAGGGGCTCCCAGGAAGATTTCCTTAGTGCTCAGATGAGGGACCCCACTTTGATCCCTGCCAGTCTTAAACGGTGAACCACAGCACCCTGGGGCGGATTATTATTATTATACATGATTTATATAGCGTCAACAGCTTATGCAGCACTTTACAATATAAAAGGAGACAATACAGTTACAATACAATAAAATACAAGAGGATTAAGAGGGCCCTGCACAGAAGAGCTTACAATCTAATAGGGTGGGGCAGGTGGTACAAAAGGTTGCAACTGGGGGAATGAGCTTATGGAAGTGGTAGATTAGTTGGAGACATGATAGGTTTTCCTCAAGAGATGAGTTTTCAGGGACCGCCTTAAGGTAGCAAGAGTTGGAGATAGCCGAACCAGTGGAGGTAGCGAGTTCCAGAGGATGTGCAGTTCCCCCATTTTGCTGTGATTCATGACTTATTGTACCGAGTAACTATTGTCGATAAAGAAGTGTTGGAACAACTGGTGGTGCCCAAACCTTTTAGATCTAGGGTGATACATTTGGCTCATAGTAATGTACTTGGGGGTCACCTTGGAGGGGCTAAAACTCAGAAGCGGTTTTACAGTGGTTTTTTTTGGCCCGGTGTATATCGGGAAATTAAGGACTACTCTGAGTCCTGCCCTACCTGTCAAAGAACGGCTCCAACACCCCATTTTTGCAGTCCGCTGGTACTGCTTCCAATTATCGAGGTTCCCTTTGATCGCATAGCCATGGACTTGCTGGGCCCCTTACCCAAGTCAGCTAGGGGACACCAATACATTTTAGTTGTCCTTGACTATGCTACCAGGTATCCGGTAGTGGTCCCTTTAAGAAATTGCTCCTCCAAGGTCATCGCATGGGAGTTGTTTCAGATGTTCATGAGAACAGGGCTCCCATCCGAGATCTTGATCAACCAAGGTGATCCGTTCATGTCAAAAGTGATGAAGGAACTCTGTAAACTGTTTAAGATTAAACACTTGCAGACTTCAGTGTATCACCCACAAACTGATGGGTTAGTTGAGTGTTTCAACAAAACCTTAAAGGGAATGTTAAAGAAAGCAGTTGAGGAGGATGGTCAGGATTGGGATTGCTTGTTGCCTCCCTTGTCGTTTGCCATAAGAGAGGTACCCCAGGCCTCCCCGGGATTCTCCCTTTTGAGTCGGATTATGGGGGACACCAACATGGACTACTGAACATAATGAAAGAGACGTGGGAACAAGAAGCTTCCCCATATCGGAGTGTGGTAGAACACGTCTCTCAAATGCAGGACCGAATAACAAAAGTTATGCCCATAGTACGGGAACATTTGCAGTCTGTGCAAAACGCCCAGAGTCGTGTATACAACCGATCTGCCAAGGTTAGAGAGTTTAAACCTGGCGATCTGGTGCTGGTGTTAGTGTCTACCATGGAGAGTAAGTTTCTCGCCAAGTGGCAAGGACCCTTTGAGATAGTTGAGAGGATGGGCAAGGTCAACTATAAAGTCCATCAGTCCACCAAACATAAACCCTACCAGATTTACCACGTCAACTTGATCAAACCATGGAAAGATAGACAGGTTTTGACAGTCAGTCTGAAGGTCCCGGAAGATGCTGAAACTCAGATTAAGAAGGTAGGGATTGCAGAGGCTCTCTCCCCTTCTCAAAACAGTTTTTGCAGAGGAATCAAAACATTTTTTCAAACCTGCCGGGCCTAACATCGGTAATTGAACATAATGTCATCTCAGACCCTGGCATTCGAGTACAACTCAAACCCTACCGCATACCCCAAGCTTGCCGGAATATTCTCTCGGTCGTGCTTAAAGCCTTGTACACACAATCGGATCATTGGCCAACAAAACCGAGGACTTTGGCCTGAAGGGCGTTGGCCCAAACTTGCATTTTTACATAGTAGGTGAGGTTGCTAAATAACACAAGTCCATCAAGCCCAACCTATGTGTGTGATTATGTGCCAGTATTACATTACATATCCCTGTATGTTGCGGTCATTCAGGTGATTATCTAATAGTTTCTTGAAGCTATCAATGCTCCCCGCTGAGGCCACCGCCTGTGGAAGGGAATTTCACATCCTTGCCGCTCTTACAGTAAAGAACCCTCTACGTAGTTTAAGGTTAAACCTCTTTTCTTCTAATTGTAATGAGTGGCCACGAGTCTTATTAAACTCTCTTCTGCGAAAAAGTTTTATCCCTATTGTGGGGTCACCAGTACAGTATTTGTAAATTGAAATCATATCCCCTCTCAAGCGTCTCTTCTCCAGAGAGAACAAGTTCAGTACTCACAACCTTTCCTCATAACTAAGATCCTCCAGACCCTTTATTAGCTTTGTTGCCCTTCTTTGTACTCGCTCCATTTCCAGTACATCCTTCCTGAGGACTGGTGCCCAGAACTGGACAGCATACTCCAGGTGCGGCCAGACCAGAGTCTTGTAGAGTGGGAGAATTATCGTTTTATCTCTTGCGTTGATCCCCCTTTTAATGCTTGCCAATATTATGTTTGCTTTATTAGCAGCAGCTTGGCATTGCATGCCATTGCTGAGCCTATCATCTACTAGGACCCTAAAATGTAAAAACACCCCAATGTGCCCCCTGCATACCACTGCATCCTTAAATATCTCTTTGTAACTACTGTGTGCATTACACAGCACCTCTGGACCCCTTTACATTACACAGCACCTTGCACCTAAGGACCTCTTTACATTACACAGCCCTTGTACCTCTAGACCCCTTTACATTGCACAGGACCCTGCACCTCTGGACCCCTTTACATTACACAGCACCCTGCACCTCTGGACCCCTTTACATTACACAGCACACTGCACCTCTGGACCCCTTTACATTACACAGCACCCTGCACCTCTGCACCCCTTTACATTACACAGCACCCTGTACCTCTGGACCCCTTTACATTACACAGCACCCTGTACCTCTGGACCCCTTTACATTATACAGCCCTTGTACCTTTGGACCCCTTTACATTACACAGCCCCTTGCACCTCTGGACCCCTTTACATCACACAGCACCCTGCACCTCTGGACCCCTTTACATTACACCGCACCCTGCACCTCTGGACCCCTTTACATTACACAGCACCCTGCACCTCTGGACCCCTTTACATTACACAGCCCTTGTACCTCTGGACCCCTTTACATTACACAGCCCTCCACATCTCTGGATGCCTGTATATTACACAGACAACCCCCCAACAGCTCTGGACCCCCTGCATGTTACACAGACCCCCTACAGTGCAGATCCCCCTACAGTGCAGACACCCCCTCATTCAGTACAGACGCCCTACAGTACAGACCCTCCTAGAGTACAGAACCTCCCCTACCATACAGACCACCTAAAGTGCAGAGCCCCCTTCAATACAGACCCCCCTACAGTGCAGACCACCCCTACAATGCAGACCCCCCTACAGTGCAGACCCCCTACAGTGCAGACCCCCCTCTACAATACAGACCCCCCTACAGTGCACCCCCCTACAATACAGACCCCCCTACAATAAGACCCCCCTACAGTGCAGACCCCCCTAAAATACAGACCCCCTTCAGACCCATAATGTACCTCGGCCCTCAGCTCCAATGATCAGTGTGGGACATGATGCACAGTATGTGTAGACTGCATGGAGGAGGGGGAGGTGGCTTGGCTGTGTGAGACAGCTGAGACAGATCAGAACTGTGGTGCAGCCATAAGAGAAGGGGATCGTTGTGGGTCCCGGGTGTGCCGACGGGTGTCACATGGGTGTAACTCTGGTGCGGCGAACACACCACCACATTTGCAAAGCCACTACAGCCTCTCCATGTGTGTACTGTGTTCTTACCTGCCGCTGCCTGTCACCGCGCCGTGCCGATGCGCTGCTTAAATCCACCCGCTGTCTCTGCTTCAGTCGCGGAGGGGGGGCGTCGGTTTGACACCCCCAGTGTGTGGCACCCGGGCGGCCCACCCCCACTTAGTACGCCACTGGTCTCGCAATAAAAGGGGCTTTGGATACACTCTGCTACTACTTGTTGGGCCGACCCTTCAAGTTAGTTTCAGATCATGCACTCCTTATGTGGATGACGCAAAATAAAGACAAAAACTCCAGAATCACCCGGTGGTTCCTTGCTATACAGGACTTCAAGTTTGTAGTGGTACATAGACCAGGAAATGTAAAAACACCCCACTGTGCCCCCTGCATACCTCTGCATCCTTAAATATCTCTTTGTCACTACTGTGTACATTACACAGCACCTCTGGACCCCTTTACATTACACAGCACCCTGCAGCTAAGGACCTCTTTACATTACACAGCCCTTGTACCTCTAGACTAGAGATGAGCCGAACACCCCCCGGTTCGGTTCGCACCAGAACCTGCGAACGGACCAAAAATTTGCACGAAAGTTAGAACCCCGTTGAAGTCTATGGGACTTGAACATTCAAATTCAAAATTGCTAATTTTAAAGGCTAATTTGCATGGTATTGTCCTAAAAAGTGTTTGGGGACCCGGGTCCTACCCCAGGGGACATGTATCAATGCAAAAAAAGTTTTAAAAACGGCCGTTTTTTCGGGAGCAGTGATTTTAATGATGCTTAAAGTAAAAAAAAAGTGAAATATTCTTTTAAATATCGTACCTGGGGGGTGTCTATAGTATGCCTGTAAAGGGGCGCATGTTTCCCGTGCTTAGAACAGTCCTTGCACAATATGACATTTTTAAAGGAATAAAAGTCATTTAAAACTGCTTGCGGCTTTAATGTAATGTCGGGTCCCGACAATATGGATGAAAATCAGTGAGACAAATTACATGGGTACCCCCCCAGTCCATTACCAGGCCCTTTGGGTCTTCTATGGATATTAAGGGGAACCCTGCACCCAAATGAAAAAAAGTAAGGCGTGGGGCCCCCAGGCCCTATATACTCTGAACAGCAGTATACAGGCGGTGCAAACAAGACAGGGACTGTAGGTTTGTTGTTAAGTAAAATCTGTTTGTAATTTTGAACTGGTACATTTTTAACGTGTTTAGCTCCAGCCAAAAAATCTATTTTTAAGCTTTTTGGAAAACATAGGGAAGGGTTATCACCCCTGTGACATTTGTTTTGCTGTCTGTGCTCCTCTTCAGAAGATTTCACCTCACTTTCTGTCCCAATGACAAATGTTTTTAGTAAATTTGGGGTTTTTAGTGAAACAAGGATTGGTGATAAAGCATCAGTGGAGAGGTGAAAAGTTTATCCCATAATAACTCTTACAGGAGAGAATTTCCCTTCCTAGGGGTAGGTTTCATCTCACTTCCTGTTGTCTCCTTCCGTTTTCAAGTAGGAGTCGTTTGTAAGTTGGATGTTTGAAAGTAGAGGCCTGCCCTATATACTCTGCAGAAATTGTGGACTTAGGTGTTGGTGTTGCAACAACACTGTAAGCCCTCACAGGGCCCTGCTGTGAAATATTAGATCGAGAATTGTAATTACATGCCCCTGTTGAACAGGGGCAGAAAAATTGGGCCTTTGGTGGTGGCGGTGCTGGTGCCACAACACTGTAAGTCCTCACAGTTACTCTTGGTGGGTGCTGGAACAGGCTCTGCTGTGAAATATTAGATCAAGAATTGTAATTACATGCCCCTGTTGAACAGGGGCAGAAAAATTGGGCCTTAGGCACTGGTGCTGGTGCCACAACACTGCAACCCCCTCACAGATACTCTTGTTGGAGCGCAGGAACGAGCCCTGCTGCAAAGTATTGCATCAAAAATTGTAATTACATGCCCCTGTTAAACAGGGGCTGAAAAATTGGGATTTAGGCACTGGTGCTGGTGCCACAACACTGCAACCCCTCACAGATACTCTAGTTGGAACGCAGGAACGAGCCCTGCTCCAAAATATTGCATCAAAAATTGTAATTACACGCCCTTGTTAAACAGGGGCTGAAAAATTGGGCCTTAGCACTGGTGGCAGCGCCCAGAATCAAAAATGTTCTTACAAGAAGGGATGAGCCGAACACCCCCCTGTTCGGTTTGCACCAGAACATGCGAACAGGAAAAAAGTTTGTTCGAACACGCGAACACCGTTAAAGTCTATGGGACACGAACATGAATAATCAAAAGTGCTCATTTTAAAGGCTTATATGCAAGTTATTGTCATAAAAAGTGTATGGGGACCCGGGTCCTGCCCCAGGGGACATGGATCAATGCAAAAAAAAGTTTTAAAAACGGCCGTTTTTTCAGGAGCAGTGATTTTAATAATGCTTAAAGTCAAACAATAAAAGTGTAATATCCCTTTAAATTTCGTAGCTGGGGGGTGTCTATAGTATGCCTGTAAAGGGGCGCATGTTTCCTGTGTTTAGAACAGTCTGACAGCAAAATTACATTTAAAAAAAAAAAAGTCATTTAAAACTACTCGCGACTATTGCATTGCCGGTCCGACAATACACATAAAAGTTCATTGATAAAAACGGCATGGGAATTCCGCACAGGGGAACCCCGAACCAAAATTTAAAAAAAAAATGACGTGGGGGTCCCCCTAAATTCCATACCAGGCCCTTCAGGTCTGGTATGGATATTAAGGGGAACCCCGGCCAAAATTTAAAAAAAAAATGACGTGGGGGTCCCCCTAAATTTCATACCAGACCCTTCAGGTCTGGTATGGATTTTAAGGGGAACCCCGCACCACAATTAAAAAAAAAATGGCGTGGGGTCCCTCCAACAATCCATACCAGACCCTTATCCAAGCATGCAACCTGGCAGGCCACAGGAAAAGAGGGGGGATGAGAGAGCACCCCCCCTCCTGAACCGTACCAGGCCACATGCCCTTAACATTGGGAGGGTGCTTTGGGGTAGCCCCCCAAAACACCTTGTCCCCATGTTGATGAGGACAAGGGCCTCATCCCCACCGCTCTCTCGTCCCTCCCTCTTTTCCTGAGGCCTGCCAGGTTGCGTGCTCGGATAAGGGTCTGGTATGGATTTTTGGGGGGACCCCACACCATTTCTTTAAAAAAATTGGCCCGGGGTTCCCCTTAATATCCATACCAGACATGAAGGGCTTCGGGTTCCCCTGTAGGGAATTCCCATGCTGTTTTTATCAATGAACTTTTATGTGTATTGTCGGACCGGCAATGCAATAGCCGCGAGTAGTTTTAAATGACTTTTTTTCCTTTGAAATGTCATTTTGCTGTCAGACTGTTCTAAACATGGGAAACATGCCCTTTACAGGCATACTATAGACACCCCCCAGGTACGAAATTTAAAGGGATATTACACTTTTATTGTTTGACTTTAAGCATTATTAAAATCACTGCTCCCGAAAAAACGGCCGTTTTTAAAACTTTTTTTGCATTGATCCATGTCCCCTGGGGCAGGACCCAGGTCCCCAAACACTTTTTATGGCAATAACTTGCATATAAGCCTTTAAAATTAGCACTTTTGATTTCTCCCATAGACTTTTAAAGGGTGTTCCGCGGCATTCGAATTTGCCGCATACACCCCAAATTGTTCGCTGTTCGGCGAACTGGCAAACAGCAGATGTTCGAGTCGAACATGAGTTTGACTCGAACTCGAAGCTCATCCCTACTTACAAGCTATAAGCATGGTCATTGAGGAGGAAGAGGATAATCACTCAGCATAACAGGATAGTCACTCAGCATCAGCATAAGCAGTCTTGAAGGGATCTGACATTTCAAAAAAAAATATTTGGTTACATCAGCTTGGTAGCTGGTGGTGATCCAAGACTGATTCATTTTTATGAAGGTTAGTCGATTGACCAAGTCGGTGGACAGACGCACCCTGTGATCCATTACAAAGTCTCCAGCAGCACTGAATGTGCGTTCCAAAAGAACGCTAGATGCAGGACAGGCCAGTAGGTCAATTGCATATTGTGCAAGCTCTGGCCAGTGATCCATCCTCAAGACCCAGTAACCCAGAGGATTTTCAGTGGGAAAGGTGTCCAAGTCAGATCTTGCCCCTAGGTATTCCTGCACCATGTAAAACAGACACTGGCGATGGTTGCTGGAACCGATCATACCTTGGGGCTGCGGACTAAAACATTGTCTGAACGCATCGGTCAGACGGCCACCTTCTCCACCGCTCCTTCTTTGACTGACCGAAGCCTCAGCAACACGTTGTCCAGGAACAGGAGTTTGTAACCTCCCAGTCTCTGGGAACGCATTGCACAGACCTTTCTGCAAGGCCTCCCGAAGATGTTTCATCCCCTGCTCCCTCTGCGATGGCAAGATAAGGTCCGCAACCTTACCCTTTTAACGGGGATCAAGGGGGTTGCCAGCCAGTATTGATCCCTCTCCTTGATGCCACGAATACGAGGATCCTTCTGCAGGCTTTGCAGGATCAGGGAGGCCATGCAGCGTAGGTTTGCTGAGGCATTCGGTCCAGAGTCCTCTGGGTCACTAAGGACGACATGATCCACAGCCACCTCCTCCCAGCCACGTACAAGTCCATGGGTTTCTTGGGACTATAAATGATCCCTTAAAGACTGCTGCTGATGCTGAGTGCCTGGCTCCACCTCCATGCTGACACAATCCTCCTCTTCCTGTGTGATCGGCGGGCACGCAGGAACACTGTCTGGATAAAGGGGGCCTTGAGAGCTAAGGAAGTCCTCCTCTTCCTGCCTCTGTTCTGCCTCAAGTGCCCTGTCCATTATTCCACGCAGTGTGTGCTCCAACAGGTGGACAAGGGGGACAGTGTCACTGATGCATGCACTGTCACTGCTCACCATCCTTGTGGCCTCCTCAAATGGTGACAGGACAGTGCATGCATTCCTGATCATGGCCCACTGGCGTGGGGAAAAAAACTAGCTCCCCTGACCCTGTCCTGGTGCCATAGTTGCACAGGTACTCATTGATGGCCCTCTGCTGCATGTGCAGCCGCTGCAGCATGGTCAACGTTGAGTTCCACCTGGTGGGCATGTCACAGATTAAGAGGTTCTTGGGCAGGCTAAATTCCTTTTGGAGGTCCGCCAGCCAAGCACTGGCATTATATGACCGGCGGAAATGCACACAGACTTACCTGGCATGCCTCAGGACATCCTGTCAGCCCGGGTACCTGCCCAAGAAACGCTGCACCACCAAGTTAAGGATGTGAGCCAAACAGGGAACATAGGTCAGTTGTCCCTGTCAGAGGGTGGAGAGGAGGTTGGTGCCATTGTCGCAAACCACCATTCCTGCCTTAAGTTGTCATGGCGTCAACCACCTCTGAACCTGCCCCTGCAGAGCTGACAGAATCTCTGCCAGAGTGTGGCTCCTGTCCCCCAAGCACACCAGCTCAAGCACCGCATGGCATCTTTTGGCCTGCATACTTGCGTAGCCCCTTGGATGCCTAAGGAGCACCGCTGGTTCCAAGGACAAAGTACAGGAAGAGGCCATGGAGGAAGAAGAAGAGGAGAGAGGTGTGTCAGAATCACCAGTAGTGGCATTTTGGAGGCGTGGTGACGGAACAACCTCCAACACTACTGCACCTTGTCCTGCATCCTTCCCAGCTGCCAGCATAGTCACCCAATGCACCGTGAAACCTAGGTAATGTCCCTGTCCATGCCTGCTGAACCATGAGTCAGCGGTAATATGCACCTTACCGCTGACCACCCTGTCCAGTGAGGCCAAGACATTGCCTTCCACATGCCGGTAGAGAGCCGGAATTGCCTTCTGTGAGAAAAAGTGGCATTTGGCAACCTGCCACTGAGGAACTGCACATTCCACAAACTCATGGAAGGGGGCAGAGTCTAGAAAACTGAAAAGGTAGCAGTTGAATTGCTAGCAATTTTGCCAAGCTAGCTTTCAACCGCTGGGCATGTGGATGGCTGGGAGTGAACTTCTTTCTGCGGTGCAGCAGCTGGGGCAGGGAAATTTGCCTGGTACAATCTGACGTTGATGTACCGATCAGGGCCGGCGCTACCACTAGGCAGAGTAGGCAGCCGCCTAGGGCGCACTGCCGCCTAGGGCGCAGCCACTGCCGCTGGCTTTCCAACCCTCCACCAGGAGGACAGGGCGCCGGGGACTTGTTAGTGCCTTGTTCTCTATCCGCCTGTGTCAGTTGTAATGCCACTGTCAATCCTTTCTGGGCGCCGTGCTGTACTGTGGAGGAGGCACTGGGAGCTTGTCAGTTTCTCGCTCTCTATCCCACTGTATGATGGGAGTGGCGCCGCCGTTACTCATTTAATTTGGGTAACTGGTGAACGGGGCACAGAGCGGGAGCTGCAACAGCTGTTAGAGGGAGTTTTTTCACTATCTTCTCCCTCCAACAGCAGCCAGCCAAAGGAGAAAGTGGGCAGAACAGGCCTGTGTAAAACATCCGCGTGACAGACAGACACACAGCACAGCGCTCCCCTCTCCCTGTACTGTGTGTGTGCTCCCCCTCCTCCCAGCCCATGTGTCCTGTACAGAGACCCTACACACCACTCAGCCACTCACTGGAGAGCACAGAGCACTGATCACCCAGAGCCAGCATCAGGACTCCGCCCACTGACATGATCCCCTGTGAGCTGGAGGTGAGTGCTCTCCTGGCAGTCCTGTGTGCCTGGGCACTGATAGAAGTACAAGGCTTAGATCAGATCTCACAAGGGATGGCCAGAGACTGCCATTACATGTACAGGAAGTCAGAAACATAAGAAAAGGAAACTTTAGGAAAGACATCCCTGAGTATTAGAAGTTCAAGACATCAGCCTGGGGGGGCAGCCCAGTGATATTATATACTGCTATGTATATACCATGGACTGGCGGGACTCTGATGCTTTATAGTGATGAGGTGGCAGTGGTAGGTATCCTAATATCTTTTAGCACTGACATGTGATGAGAATGACCATGTCTATGGTGTCACTGGTAGGTACCCCAGTATCTGGTAGCATTGTCATGTAAAATAGGTGCCTAGTAGCATTATTGTGTGGTAAGGGTGGCAATGCTAGGTACCATATTGTCTTATAGCAATGCTATGGATGGCAGTGGTAGGTGCCCTAATGTCTTGTAGCACTGGCATGTGATGAGGATGACCATGTGTATGGTGTCACTGGTAGGAACCTTAAAGACTTGTAGCATTGCCATGTCATAAGGTTGGCAGTGATATGTAGCCTAATGTCTTGAAGCATTGCCATGTGTTATAGGTGGTAGATATCCTTATTTATGGTGGCATTGCCATTTTATAAGGATGGCAGAGGTAGGTAACCAAATATCTGGCAGCATTTGGCAGTGTGTCAAGGATGGGAGCAGTTGGTACTCTGTCATTTAGCATTGCTATGTGGTACAGATGACTATGATATGTATTCTTATGTCTGGTGGCATTGCCATGTGATAAGGATGGCAGTGGCAGGTACCCTAATGTTTGGTAGCTTGATAAGGATGACCATCTGCATGATGGAATTGGTAGGTACCTTAAAGTCTTAAAGCATTGTCATGTCATAAGGATAGCAGTGGTTGGTACAATAGTGTTTTCTGGCATTGCCATATGTCAAGGATAGCACCAGTTGGTACTCTGTCATGTAGCATTGCCATGTAATAAGTGTGGCCATGTGTATTATGGCAGATGTAGGCAGCTTTGCCATGTGGTTAGGATCCCTTTAGATCAACACCTACAGCTAGGTGCATTTCTACCTAAGACTCTGCTCACCCATAGTGCAGTGACCTGTGTTTTAAAAATTTTGAATTTTTTTTTGGGGGGGGGCAGGGGGTTGCGAGTAGCTTGTCTTGCCTACGGTGGAAAATAGTCTAGCACCGGCCCTGGGCTTGGTAGGCTGCAAAAAAAAGGCGGGGTATACATGGGCAAGGCAAATGGGGTGGAGCCAGGGGGGAAGCCAAGGGGGCGGCAAAATGAGGTTTCGCCTAGGGTGTCGAAAATCCTTGCACCAGCCCTGGTACCGATAGCAGATTGCCCGCAAGTACTTTGCTGTGACAGACCTAATTCTACTCCTTCATTTCTCCCAGTGCAGGTCTCAGAGAGGATGGAAGGTATAGTGGGGTTGGAGATCCCAGCTGGTGAGGAGCAAGGAGGGGTCCTCTTTGTTCTTTGGTGTGGGTCTTTTAGGTACGGTTGCCAACAAACTGCATGGCAGGTCAACATATGTCTGGTCAAGCATGTGGTGCCCAAGCGGGAGATGTTTTGGCCACACGAGATATGCTTGAGACATATGTTGCAAATAGCAGCAGTGCAATCTGATGCTCTCGTCTGAAAACAGGCCCACACCAAAGAACTTTTGGAATAATGCGCAGAGACAGCAGCGCCCTGCACATGCGGAGCTCTGTGGTGTGATGTAGTCAGTGTGCTGCCCTTAGGCTGGCCCCTGGAGGGCATTCTGCCTCGTTGGTGATGTGCCTCCTCCTCCTCCTCCTCTCTCCTATCAGGCACCCACGTGGAGTCAGTGACCTCATCATCCCCTCCCTCCTCATCACTGGAGCAAACCTGGCAGTATGCTACTGTCACGGCAGGCAAGTCACCTCCGTCCGCCGGGCCGCTGGGCGCATGCGCGGGGGGTTGTTGCTGAGACGTGCACCCGTGCGCGGCCTGATGGTACGGCGCGCGCGGGTGCACGGTGGCCCGCGGGTGCGCGCCGTCGCCCGTGCGGGTGCCCGGTAGCGCGTCACGCTGACGCGCTCACTGGGAGGTACTTCAGACGACACCAGCACCCAGTCGGGTTGCTGGTTTGTCGTCAGCTTCCCCTGCCTGTGTTTGAAAACCTTGCTATTGTTACCTGTTGATACCGACCCTCTGCCTGGATACCCGACTACTCTACTTGCTGAATACCCTGACCCTCTGCCTGGACACCTGACTACTCTGCTTGCTGAATACCCTGACCCTCTGCCTGGATACCTGACTACTCTGCTTGCTGAATACCCTGATCCTCTGCCTGGACACTTGACCACTCTTGCTTGTAGATACCCTGATTCTCTGCCTGGATATAGACCACCTCTTGCTGCTGACATCCTGACCTCTGGCCTGTTAAAGGATCACTCCAGACCTGTTGGACTTCCTGTCCTCTTCCTTTGCTTTCAACCATACCTTCCACGGGGCTGCCACCCCCTGGATCCCCTCAGTTCCTAGGACGTCCTTGCCATCAGCTTGCTATCCCTTAACTTCTTCCCTTGCACCCTCAGGCACTTCCTCAGAAGAATCTCCATTCAAGTCATCCTACAGCTTACCGGAGACCCGTGCCTCTGCGTGCTTCCGATCCCCTGTCTCACTTTCGGGGGTTCGGGTGCGCGTGGTCGTAAGGGCAAGCCGCTCTCGGCATCTCGGCCTTGGTGAGTATTGGCGTGACAGTACAAACCAGCCAGATGTCCGAGGCCGACAGAGCGCGCTCTCCCTTGGAGATCTTATGCCAACAAGTCTCCGCCTTGGCTGATTCAGTACAGAGGCTACAAGAGGGATACACACAAGTGGATAGCCGCCTCCAACAACTGACGGGGGCCCTTCCTCCTGCCACTGCAGCTCCAGCACCTAGTAATGAAGGGCCGCTCCCTCAGGCCACTGCTAGTCCTACAGTAGTAATGGCACTTCCGGAACCTAGGGTTCCCACTCCGGAACGGTTCTCAGGGGACCGTAAGAAGTTCAGGGCCTTCAAAAACGCATGCACTCTGTACTTCGCGTTGCAACCCCGAACCTTCGCATCAGAAGTGGTCAAGGTGGGTTTTGCGATTTCCCTGTTGTCAGAGGAACCTCAGGCCTGGGCACACAGCCTGATGGAATCAGGAAGTCTGGTGCTTAATACTATTGATACCTTTTTTGAAAGTATGGCCCAACTATATGACGATCCACAGCGTATGGCCACCGCCGAAACTATCTTACACCGTCTAGTCCAGGGAAGGAGACCAATTGAGGACTACACGGTGGAATTCCGTAAGTGGGCGGCCGACACTAACTGGAATGAGCCAGCCTTACGTCACCAGTATCGCCAAGGTCTGTCGGAACTCCTCAAGGATGAATTAGCCAGGATGGAGACTCCCACATCATTAGAGGAGCTAATCCAGGCAGCAACCAAATTAGATCGGCGTTTGAGGGAACGTCGGTCTGAGCGATTCCAAAATCCTCGCCCAGCATGGGCAACTCCAAGACTCCAACCCATTCCAGGATCTTCACCCATTACAGCTGGGTCTACTACACTTTCTGATTCCGAACCAATGCAGCTGGGTTTAGTACGCCCACCGCTAACCTCAGAGGAGAGACAGCGTAGACGGCAGTCCAACTTGTGTCTCTATTGCGGGGGTGCCGGCCACTTCCTGCGCAACTGCCCGATAAGGCCTAGTAAGTCCTTTCAACCTAAAACAATGACCTACCAAGATAACAATTCCTCGAAATCTTATGTGATGTTGTTTATCTCGTTACAGCTACCGGAAGGGGAATCCCGCCTACCGGCGATCATTGACTCCGGCGCATGTAGCTGCTTTATGGACGCTGCCCTGGCCCGAACCTTGCATGTGCCTTTACAGCTTAAGACGCAACACTTACAAGTCCACTTGGCAGATGGGTCTCTCCCCAGTTCAGGCCTAATCACCCAGGAGACTCAACCTATCCTAGCCACTACCGATTCAGGACACCGAGAACTTCTGCGCTTAGACCTCATCCACTCTCCCATGTTCCCAGTCATTCTGGGGTTACCTTGGTTACAAGCCCATGACCCTCTTATCCAATGGAGCTCGAAGACGGTCTCTTTTCCTTCCGCCTACTGTTCTCAACACTGCCGTCCTCAGAGATCCCAGATCTGTGCTACGATCTCAGCTCCTCCGATTGACCTCCAGCATGTCCCCCAGGAGTATCACGAGTTTCAAGAAGTCTTCAGCAAACAAATGGCCGATTGTCTTCCACCTCATCGGCCATACGACTGCCCAATCGACCTGTTGCCAGGATCAGAAATTCCTTTTGGGCGTATCTTCCCCCTTTCCGAAACAGAGCTGGAGGCTCTTAAACAATACATAGATGAGAATCTGGAAAAAGGGTTCATCCGTCCCTCATCTTCACCTGCCGGAGCAGGTATCTTCTTTGTCGGTAAAAAGGACGGTTCCCTTAGGCCCTGTGTGGATTACCGGCAGTTGAATAACATTACTGTCAAAAATCGGTACCCGTTACCGCTCATTCCAGAGTTATTCCAACGCTTTAGGTCAGCCAGAATCTTCTCCAAATTGGATCTCCGAGGGGCGTACAACCTTATCCGAATCAGAGCTGGGGATGAGTGGAAGACAGCTTTCAGGTCAAGGTTCGGGCATTTCGAATACTTGGTGATGCCCTTTGGGCTCTGCAATGCTCCGGCTACGTTCCAACACCTAGTGAACGACATTTTCCGCAAATACCTAGATGACTTCCTCGTAGTCTACCTGGATGATATCCTAATTTTCTCCCCTACATTGGAACTGCACAGGGATCACGTCAAAACAGTTCTGACCATTCTGAGACAGCACAGGCTTTACCTAAAAAGGGAGAAGTGCGAATTTGAAAAATCAGTTGTGCAATTTCTAGGGTTTATCATTTCAGCAAATGGAGTGGAGATGGATCCTCAAAAGATACAGGCTATTCAGGAGTGGCCAGCCCCCTCTGATAAAAAAGGGGTTCAACGCTTTATCGGATTTGCTAACTTCTATCGGAAGTTTATTGTCGGATTCTCTACTATAGTGGCACCCATCACTCAGCTAACACGCCGACACGGATCCTTCCAGTGGTCCCAAGCAGCACAGGAGGCTTTCATGAAGCTAAAGGATCTGTTCAGTTCCGCTCCTATTCTCCGGCATCCTGATCCTTCCCATCCGTTCGTGTTGGAAGTGGATGCATCAGAAATAGCCACGGGGGCAATCCTTTCTCAGAGACAGGGACCCAAGGCCATCTTACACCCAGTTGCATTTGCTTCTCGGAAACTCAGTGCGGCAGAATTAAATTATGACGTTGGTGACAGGGAACTGTTGGCCATAAAATTTGCCCTGGAAGAATGGAGGTACTTACTTGAGGGGGCACTCCATCCGGTGATGATTTTCACCGATCACAAGAATCTTGAGTACCTCCGAACAGCAAAACGCCTCAAACCCAGACAAGCTCGTTGGGCCCTGTTGTTTTCGCGCTTCAATTTCCACATCTCTTACAGACCTGGCAAAAAGAATGGAAAAGCGGACGCTCTCTCCCGAATGTTCTCAGCAGAACTCCAGACCTCAGAACCAAGTACAATTCTAGCACCTCACAACTTTCTTGGATTGACACAGACAGACCTGATATCTTCGATCAAGAGATCATCCAATACATGTGCCGATCCAGAGGTACAATCCTTAAGGAAAGATGAGGGTCTCTTTTGGGTCCGGGACAAAATCTTTGTGCCTCAACAAACCCGGTTAACCGCTCTCAAGATGTGCCACGACCATAAATTGGCTGGCCACTTCGGGGTTAGGAAGACAGCTGACTTGATCTCCCGCTCCTTCTGGTGGCCGGGTTGGAGACGGGATTGCAGCGAATATGTGGCCTCTTGTCTCCGTTGTCAACGCAGCAAAGGCCAGAACGCCAGATCCTGGGGCTTACTTAAACCACTCCCTATTCCGGAACGACCATGGTCCGATGTGTCCATGGACTTCATTGTGGATCTGCCAGCCTCAGAAGGCTTCACTACCATTTTTGTTGTAGTCGACCGTTTGTCCAAAATGGCCCACTTCCTACCCATGATCGGGACCCCCTCCGCAGCTGAAACAGCCAACGTTTTTCTGAAAGAGGTCATAAGGCTGCACGGGGTACCAAAGAATATAGTGTCTGACAGAGGCGTGCAATTCACATCCAAATTCTGGAGGGAACTTTGTAAGGCCCTGGATATTAGAGTATGCCTCTCATCAGCCTATCATCCGCAGAGCAACGGCCAAACGGAGAGGACAAATCAGACTTTGGAGCAGTATCTCCGTTGCTTTTGTTCAGGATCCCAGGATGATTGGTCAAAACTTCTTCCATATGCAGAATTCGCGTATAATAACTCAGTTCACGCGGCCACCAACCAGACGCCCTTCTGGGCCAACTGCGGGTTCCACCCCACGTTCCTGACTAAGGACATTCCTGAGGTAACAGTTCCTGCAGTACAGGACAGAATAATATCCTTACAAGCCAATTTTCAGGAGATTCAAAGCATGTTACGAAAAGCTCAGAGGATCTACAAGGAGCAGTATGACAGAGGCAGGAAGGAGAATCCAAAGTTTAACATAGGGGAAGAGGTTTGGTTGTCCACCGCCAACCTCAAGCTGCAGTTACCATCCCGAAAACTAGGACCTAAATTTATTGGTCCTTTCCCTATCAAGAGGATTATTAATCCCGTGGCCATGGAATTAGCCCTGCCCAAAACATACAGGATCCACCCTGTCTTTCATGTATCCTTATTGAAGCCTGTTGCATCCAGTCCATTTCCAGAAAGAGGAGAGGTTCCTCCCCCACCAACCAGGGTGGACGGTGAGAACGAGTTCGAGGTGGAGGCTATCTTGGGTTGTAGAAGGAGAGGCAGACAACTACAATACCTGATCCAATGGAAGGGATACCCACCTGAAGACAATTCATGGGAACCTGCGAAGAACCTACATGCTCCTCGTTTGATTCAAACCTTTCATCAAGACCATCCGGAGTTGATGTCTAGCTTGGGCGTCCGGTGTCCGCCCTTAGGAGGGGGGCACTGTCACGGCAGGCAAGTCACCTCCGTCCGCCGGGCCGCTGGGCGCATGCGCGGGGGGTTGTTGCTGAGACGTGCACCCGTGCGCGGCCTGATGGTACGGCGCGCGCGGGTGCACGGTGGCCCGCGGGTGCGCGCCGTCGCCCGTGCGGGTGCCCGGTAGCGCGTCACGCTGACGCGCTCACTGGGAGGTACTTCAGACGACACCAGCACCCAGTCGGGTTGCTGGTTTGTCGTCAGCTTCCCCTGCCTGTGTTTGAAAACCTTGCTATTGTTACCTGTTGATACCGACCCTCTGCCTGGATACCCGACTACTCTACTTGCTGAATACCCTGACCCTCTGCCTGGACACCTGACTACTCTGCTTGCTGAATACCCTGACCCTCTGCCTGGATACCTGACTACTCTGCTTGCTGAATACCCTGATCCTCTGCCTGGACACTTGACCACTCTTGCTTGTAGATACCCTGATTCTCTGCCTGGATATAGACCACCTCTTGCTGCTGACATCCTGACCTCTGGCCTGTTAAAGGATCACTCCAGACCTGTTGGACTTCCTGTCCTCTTCCTTTGCTTTCAACCATACCTTCCACGGGGCTGCCACCCCCTGGATCCCCTCAGTTCCTAGGACGTCCTTGCCATCAGCTTGCTATCCCTTAACTTCTTCCCTTGCACCCTCAGGCACTTCCTCAGAAGAATCTCCATTCAAGTCATCCTACAGCTTACCGGAGACCCGTGCCTCTGCGTGCTTCCGATCCCCTGTCTCACTTTCGGGGGTTCGGGTGCGCGTGGTCGTAAGGGCAAGCCGCTCTCGGCATCTCGGCCTTGGTGAGTATTGGCGTGACAGCTGCAGCAGGGGGAACATGACTGCCAGATTGCTGTCCTTCTCGGGCACCCCCTCTGTCCGGGCTCATGTTACTGCCTTCATCTAGCTGAGTACCATCATCAGAGCCTTCAAAATGCTGGGCATCCTCCTGGAGCATGTACCCAACACTGTGGTCAAACAGTTTGAGGGACTCCTCAGGAGGACATGGTGGGGCTAGGGAAGAAGTCACTGATGCCATTGAGCCGAGGGAAGAGGTCGCGTTGGCAGCTGCTTTGCCAGACAAAGTACCCTGAGCCTGGGTGAGAGAGGATGAGGAGGATGAGGACGGCTTGGTCATCCACTTGACCAAGTCTTCCGCATGTTGCAGCTCAACACGGCCAGCTGCCGAAAAAAAGGCCAAGCATATCCACGGCCATGTGCTGATGGAGGAGTAGGTCTGTCCTGGGGGGTCTGTACTAATGGAGGGGGGTGGTTTGTCCTGGGGGTCTGTACTAATGAAGGGCGGGTTTCTTGGGGGGTCTGTACTAATGGAGGGGGGTCTGTACTGAGGAAGGTCTGTACTGAGGGAGGGGTTTATACTTAGTGTGGGCGACTATAGTTGGTAGAAGGAGGGGTAACCCCAACCCTAGTGACACCAATGCATCTGTGGGCTCTTCTTTCCCCCCCTCCCTCTCCCTCCCCTCCTCGCGCATGTTGCTGTACTAGTGAGCGGCACTTGACAGCACAGCTGCCCACTGTGTTTCTTCCCCTGCCTTCATATCAGACAGGGAAGACATAGAATATAAAAAGTAGCAGAGAAGAGGATTGTGGGACATAAAGCCCTGAGGACTGTCAGCCCCACTGTAACATGGAAACTGCAGCCCACACAGCATGCTCAGCTGAATGGGAGAGAGAGAGAGACAGGAGCCGGAGAAAGCTTTCAGGGAAGTACACACAGGACTCCAGAGGGAGAGGACAATGCTGAGAGAACACCATCAGAAAGAGAACCCCGCTGCCCTGCACCACCAGAGGGAAAGCCACACAGCTTAGTGCCATCCCTGGTGCAGAAAGGAAAGGAGTCATTGCAGGAATCAGTGCTGATCCTGACCTCCCTGGGGCCCTAAACAAAATTTTGCTAAGGGGCCCTCTACCTGACCCGTGATGCCGTGAGCTATGTAAACCATTTACAGAAAGCCCCCCTTAAAGCGGTTGTATACCTGCTGACATTTTTTTTTCTATACCCCTGTAAGGCAAAAGGCATAATGAGCTAGTATGCACCGCATACTAGCTCATTATGAAATACTTACCTTAGAACGAGGCGTCGGTATCTTACCTGGTCCACGCCGAGGTAGCTGACATGTTGCCTCGGTGTGTCTTCCGGGTATCGCGGCTCCAGCACTGTGAGTGGCTGGAGCCGCAATGTCATCACTCCTGTGCGTGTGCGCGGGAGATTTCTTTCCCGGCAAGGTCCGGCATTTGCCGGGCCTTCAGCCGAGAATCCCCTGTGTGCATGCACCGCTGCAGACAGCGGCTCATAGCAAGGGGAATGTCTCCTAAACCGTATAGGTTTAGGAGATATTTTTTTTACCTACAGGTAAGCCTTATTATAAGCTTACCTGTAGGTAAAAGTTAAAAAATGACTATACAACCGCTTTAAATCAGTTTCCTCAGAGAGTCTCCCCCTACATCAGGGTCCCCAGAGAGATGATACATGATACAGGAGGTGAACAGAGGCTGCGTACATGATACTGGAGGTGGACAGAGGCTGCCGACATGATACTGGAGGTGGACAGAGGCTGCTTACATGATACTGGAGGTGGACAGCGGCTGCGGACATGATACTGGAAGTGGACAGAGGCTGCGGACATGATACTGGAGGTGGACAGAGGCTGCGGACATGACACTGGAGGTGGACAGAGGCTGCAGACATGAAACTGGAGGTGGACAGAGGCTGCGGACATGATACTGGAGGTGGACAGAGGCTGCGGACATGATACTGGAGGTGGACAGAGGCTGCGGACATGATAAAGGAGGTGGACAGAGGCTGCGGACATACTACAGGAGCTGGACAGAGGCTGTGGACACCGATTCTCTGGTATGCTGCTGGACAGGCACATTCCTCCATCCAAGATCATCCCATGCAGAAACAGGATCATCAAGGTCAGTCAGCACTTGCTGCATCCGCCATAATACCGCCGCCTCCATAGCTGCTGGAGCAAGTTGGCAAAGCACACTATTACTCTGCCACATTGCCGACTCTTCAGCCAGGATTTCAGAGTTGTCAACTGGTAATTCTTGATAGTCCCTGGCAAAGGGAGCCCAGCCCTGACACTGAGCAACATCAAGCAGCCATTTGTAGGCGATCTCCAGCTCCCATTCCTGAACGGCCAGAAACTCCAAATCTTCCTGTGCCCAGTGCACTTCCGAAATGTTCAGTAGCCCTTCTCTGAAATTCTTGATTTCGTCCACCCGCCACTCCAAATCACTAGTAAGGCCCCTTTCACACGGGACGGATCCGTATTGATCCGCCCCGTGTTTATCCGCTGCTCAGCGGGGATCGCTCTGCTTTCCCCAGCTGAGCAGGCAATCCCCAGCTGTCAGATCTCCGCTCTCCCCTATGGGGGATCGAAAGGAACACGGACCGTCTGTCCGTGTTCCTCCGATCCGCTCTGCAGACGGATAGAAAAATAGGATTTTCTTCCGTCCGCAGAATCGGACGAGAGCGGAGGCGGACAACATCGGGTGTTAGCGGATGTACATCCGCTGACACCCGCTATCCCATAGGGATGCATGTATGTCCGTATTTCATGCGAAAACGGATGCATGAAATACGGACATACGGTCCGCACGTGTGAAAGGGGCCTTAGGGTCCCCTGTCAGCTTCACATACAACAGTCCTAAGCCACCGTAGCTTAAGCCTTCCGTTGGGCTGTCATCCGCTATCCAGGGACATGCTTGGGATACATGCCACCGGAGGGCTCTGTAGCTCTCATCCAGCTTCATCTCTGCCCAGACCAGCCTGCTTAATTCAGCTGTCTGCTCCTTGTGCAGTTTTTCTCCCAAAAACCGCACCCGCAATCCGTACTGCGACCAGTACCTTTCCTGGATGGAGGGGGAAACCTTTCCCTGGTGTCGCTGCTCACAGGCTAGCGCTTCTTTCCAGAGTTCGCATCGAATAGAATCACACCATCCCAGCAGGACCTACTCTGATACTGGTCCTCTGTGCTGTATCTGCATCTCTCGCAACCTCCTTCTGAATTCCTCCTCCATGGCGGCTGGCGGCTGGTATCTGTACCTCTCCTCTCCTCTCCTGCTATCCGGACCTTGGATACAGGTGGAAGTTTGGATGTCCCAGACTGCAGGAACTATCCCACTGCTGCCACCAATGTCACGGAACGTCCCACACTCCGCTTGAGTGTTTCTGTCAGTATACCACTTCCTCCCAGTCTGTACTCAGATATCAGATATTCCAACTGCTCCCAAGCACAAAACAAGGCGAGACTTGCTTAGATGCTAACATGGACTATTTTTATTTAGAATCAAAATTACAAGACTTTTTATGCCCGTTGGAACCTCCTCTAACAATACAACTGTAACCTAGTTAGCTAGTTTACTAAATCATTTAGGCCCCTTTCACACTTATATGACTTGTCCCACAATTTTGTACTGCAAAATCGTATGACAAGTCATTCTCCATGATTTTCAATAACTACCATTCATATTGGCATGACTTTAAGTCGTGCCAACTTGAAAGTAGTCCCTGCACTACTTTTGTCCAACTTTTATGCGAGTTGTACTCCATAGACCTCAATGTTAAACCCTCAAGTAGCATGCAAATGGTGCCTGAATAATATAGACATGATTTCAGTACGACTTTGTAAGCACAAGCCTGGTTCGCTGACCGGGAAAGGAAAACTTTTTTTTCCTTTTGCGATGAGCGACAGGCAGTGCTGACAGCTGTCTGGTATGAATCCTGAGGGGGAACGCCACGCCAAGTTTTAAATGAAAAAAACGTCGTGGGTTCCCCCCCAGGGGCAGCTCTGGGGTCTTCTTCCGACTTTGGGGGTCCTCTTCCGACTTTGGGGGTCTTCTTCCGACTTCGGGGGTCCTCTTCTGACTTCGGGGGTCTCTCGGCGTCTTCTCCCGGTGTCCGCATCTTCTGCCGGCTCCTCCGCTATCTTCTGCAGCTCAATTGCTAGCAGTGGCCCGGACTTCTGCCTTCTGCCTTCTGCCTTCTTTTCTTCCAATGTTGACACGATGCTCTCTCCAGTTTGAATGGTCTCTGAGCGCTCCGCAATGGACTTATATAGGCCCCCTCATGAAGTCACTGTCCCGGGGCATGCTGGGACTGTGCCGTCATAAGGGGGCGTGGTCATCACCCAGTGACCACGCCCCCTAAAACGTCACAGTCCCAGCATGCCCAGGGACTGTGACGGCATAAGGGGGCGGGGTCACCACCTATATAAGTCCGTTGCGGAGAGCTTAGAGACCATTGCAGCAGGAGAGAGCGTTGTGTCAACATCTCTGGAAGAGAAGAGGGAAGAAGATGATCCAGAAGTCCGGGCCACCACTGGCAAAAGAGCGGCAGAAGATAGCTGTGGAGCCGGCAGAAGATGCGGACACCAGGAGAAGACGCCGGAGAGACCCCCGAAGTCAGAAGAGGACCCCCGAAGTCGGAAGAAGACCCCGGAGCTGTCTAATAAATTACTTTAAAAACCTGTGTAGTTTTTTATTGACACCTTTTTCCCTAGGTGAATGGGTAGGGGTACGATGTACCCCATACTCATTCACATAGGATGGGGGGCCGGGATCTTGGGGCCCCCTTATTAAAGGGGGCTCCCAGATTCCGATAAGCCCCCCGCCCGCAGACCCCGACAACCAACAGCCAGGGTTGTCGGAAAGAGGCCCTTGTCCTCATCAACATGGGGACAAGGTGCTTTGGGGTGGGGGGCCCGCAGGGCGCCCCCCCATGCCCCAAAGCACCCACCCCCCATGTTGAGGGCATGCGGCCTGGTACGGTCCGGGGGGGGGGCGCTCGCTCGTCCCCACCCCCATTCCTGACCGGCCGGGCTGCGTGCTCGGATAAGGGTCTGGTTTGGATTTTAGGGGGACCCCCACGCCGATTTTTCGGCGTAGGGGGTTCCCCTTACAATCCATACCAGACCTAAGGGCCTGGTATGCCCCTGGGGGGGAACCCACGCCAGTTTTTTTATTTAAAACTTGGCGTGGAGTTCCCCCTTATGATTCATACCAACTACTGTATGTTTTCATTTGTTAATGCCAAAAATGTGGCAAAGTCATACAAAGTAGTACTGCTCCCAAATCGCGGTAAGATCGCGGTAAGATCGCGGCAAATCGCGGTAAAATCGCGGCCACAAAATCGCGGTAAAATCGCGCGACTTTGAAGTCACATAGGTGTGAAAGGGGCCTTACCCAGACTAGGTGACTATTCAATACACATTACCATAAACATCAACACAGGGTTAATTAGAACAAACAACAATGTGCGGAATACCCTTAGAACCTGTGGTAAGCTAGACTAAACTCATTTACATTAAACACATTATAGCAGAGAACAAGACAGGTAGCTATAGTTGATGACACCAGCATCTCCTCACAGTATGTGTCCCAACAGTATGAATCAGTCTTATCAGCAGGGGGCTGCTGGAGGAATCCCCCCTTCCCCTACAGGGACACACATCCCAAATGACCACAGCAAAGAGTCCACAACAGAATGAGACAACATACAATATATACATATATACACAATTGAGTCTGATTAGTGCAGATCAGACTGGTTTTCTAATTCACCTTGCAGAGTATTGTTCCCTTAAAATCCAGGGCCCATAATCTGTTGGCAAGAGGCTCACATTCAGTCCCCTCCAATAGCCTCTGTCCCGGTTGAGTCTGTCATAATGTCTGCAGTCTCTGATCATCTCCTGTACTATGTCTGCAGGCTCTGACCATCTCCTGTACTATGTCTGCAGTCTCTGATCATCTCCTGTATTATGTCTGCAGTCTCTGATCATCTCCTGTATTATGTCTGCAGTCTCTGATCATCTCCTGTACTATGTCTGCAGTCTCTGATCATCTCCTGTATTATGTCTGCAGTCTCTGATCATCTCCTGTATTATGTCTGCAGTCTCTGACCATCTCCTGTACTATGTCTGCAGGCTCTGACCATCTCCTGTACTATGTCTGCAGTCTCTGATCATCTCCTGTATTATGTCTGCAGTCTCTGATCATCTCCTGTATTATGTCTGCAGTCTCTGATCATCTCCTGTACTATGTCTGCAGTCTCTGATCATCTCCTGTATTATGTCTGCAGTCTCTGATCATCTCCTGTATTATGTCTGCAGTCTCTGATCATCTCTTGTACTATGTCTGCAGTCTCTGACCATCTCCAGTACTATGTCTGCAGTCTCTGACCATCTCCTGTAGTAGGTCTGCAGTCTCTGATCATCTCCTGTATTGTGTCTGCAGTCTCTGATCATCTCCTGTATGATGTCTGCAGTCTCTGATCATCTCCTGTATTATGTCTGCAGTCTCTGATCATCTCCTGTACTATGTCTGCAGTCCCTGATCATCTCCTGTACTGTGTCTACAGTCTCTGATCATCTCCTGTATGATGTCTGCAGTCTCTGATCATCTCCTGTATGATGTCTGCAGTCTCTGATCATCTCCTGTACAATGTCTGCAGTCTCTGATCATCTCCTGTACTATGTCTGCAGCCTCTGATTGTCTCCTGTATTATGTCTGCAATCTCTGACCATCTCCTGTACTATGTCTGCAGTCTCTGATCATCTCCCGTATTATGTCTGCAGTCTCTGATCATCTCCTGTACTATGTCTGCAGTCTCTGATCATCTCCTGTATTATGTCTGCAGTCTCTGATCATCTCCTGTACTATGTCTGCAGTCTCTGATCATCTCCTGTATTATGTCTGCAGTCTCTGATCATCTCCTGTATTATGTCTGCAGTCTCTGCCCATCTCCTGTATTATGTCTGCAGTCTCTGATCATCTCCTGTACTATGTCTGCAGTCTCTGATCATCTCCTGTATTATGTCTGCAGTCTCTGATCATCTCCTGTACTATGTCTGCAGCCTCTGATCATCTCCTGTACTATGTCTGCAGCCTCTGATTGTCTCCTGTATTATGTCTGCAATCTCTGACCATCTCCTGTACTATGTCTGCAGTCTCTGATCATCTCTTGTATTATGTCTGCAGTCTCTGATCATCTCCTGTACTATGTCTGCAGTCCCTGATCATCTCCTGTATTATGTCTGCAGTCTCTGATCATCTCCTGCATGATGTCTGCAGTCTCTGAGCATCTCCTGCATTATGTCTGCAGTCTCTGATCATCTCCTGTACTATGTCTGCAGCCTCTGATTGTCTCCTGTATTATGTCTGCAATCTTTGACCATCTCCTGTATTATGTCTGCAGTCTCTGATCATCTCTGTACTATGTCTGCAGTCTCTGATCATCTCCTGTAGTAGGTCTGCAGTCTCTGGTCATCACCTGTACTATGTCTGCAGTCTCTGACCATCTCCTGTACTATGTCTGCAGTCTCTGACCATCTTCTGTACTATGTCTGCAGTCTCTGAAAATCTCCTGTACTATGTCTGCAGTCTCTGACCATCTCCTGTACTATGTCTGCAGTCTCTGACATCTCCTGTATCATGTCTGCAGTCTCTGACCATCTCCTGGACTATGTCTGTAGTCTCTGACCATCTCGTGTAGTATGTCTGCAGTCTCTGACCATCTCCTGTATTATCTCTGCAGTCTCTGACCATCTCCTGTACTATGTCTGCAGTCTCTGACCATCTCCTGTACTATGTCTGCAGTCTCTGACTATCTCCTGTATCATGTCTGCAGTCTCTGACCATCTCCTGTACTATGTCTGCAGTCTCTGACCATCTCCTGTATTATGTCTGCAGTCTCTGACCATCTCCTGTACTATGTCTGCAGTCTCTGACCATCTCCTGTACTATGTCTGCAGTCTCTGACCATCTCCTGTATCATGTCTGCAGTCTCTGACCATCTCCTGTACTATGTCTGCAGTCTCTGATCATCTCCTGTATTATGTCTGCAGGCTCTGATCATCTACTGTAGTATGTCTGTAGTCTCTGACCATCTTCTGTATTATATCTGCAGTCTCTGACCATGTCCTGTACTATGTTTGCGGTCTCTGACCGTCTCTTGTATCATATTTGCAGTCTCTGACTGTCTCTTGTATTATGTCTGCAGTCTCTGATCATCTCCTGTACTATGTCTGCAGTCCCTGATCATCTCCTGTATTATGTCTGCAGTCTCTGATCATCTCCTGCATGATGTCTGCAGTCTCTGATCATCTCCTGCATTATGTCTGCAGTCTCTGATCATCTCCTGTACTATGTCTGCAGCCTCTGATTGTCTCCTGTATTATGTCTGCAATCTTTGACCATCTCCTGTATTATGTCTGCAGTCTCTGATCATCTCTGTACTATGTCTGCAGTCTCTGATCATCTCCTGTAGTAGGTCTGCAGTCTCTGGTCATCACCTGTACTATGTCTGCAGTCTCTGACCATCTCCTGTACTATGTCTGCAGTCTCTGACCATCTTCTGTACTATGTCTGCAGTCTGAAAATCTCCTGTACTATGTCTGCAGTCTCTGACCATCTCCTGTACTATGTCTGCAGTCTCTGACATCTCCTGTATCATGTCTGCAGTCTCTGACCATCTCCTGGACTATGTCTGTAGTCTCTGACCATCTCGTGTAGTATGTCTGCAGTCTCTGACCATCTCCTGTATTATCTCTGCAGTCTCTGACCATCTCCTGTACTATGTCTGCAGTCTCTGACCATCTCCTGTACTATGTCTGCAGTCTCTGACCATCTCCTGTATCATGTCTGCAGTCTCTGACCATCTCCTGTACTATGTCTGCAGTCTCTGACCATCTCCTGTATTATGTCTGCAGTCTCTGACCATCTCCTGTACTATGTCTGCAGTCTCTGACCATCTCCTGTACTATGTCTGCAGTCTCTGACCATCTCCTGTATCATGTCTGCAGTCTCTGACCATCTCCTGTACTATGTCTGCAGTCTCTGATCATCTCCTGTATTATGTCTGCAGGCTCTGATCATCTACTGTAGTATGTCTGTAGTCTCTGACCATCTTCTGTATTATATCTGCAGTCTCTGACCATGTCCTGTACTATGTTTGCGGTCTCTGACCGTCTCTTGTATCATATTTGCAGTCTCTGACTGTCTCTTGTATTATGTCTGGGGGCTCTTTCTAACAGACTCTCTAACAGAAGCCCTCTCTGTGTGCATCAGAGAGACTCCCCTCCAGGTCTCATTAGTGTACGCTCTTCCTGTATTTTCTTTATTGTTAAGAGATCATGGGAGGATCATAGGGTAACAAAGAGTTCTGAGGGGAGCATCTCTGTGTTTGAGTCGTTGCCATAGAAACATTTGTAAAGGGGAGGAGTTCATAAGATGACCACGCCCATGTGGGGGCGCCAGAAATATTTCTGCACCCAGGCACCGGTGACCCTAGGATCGACCCTGGCCAAGGGTCAATCACTGGAGACAGGAAGCGATATCCATAGATAAGCCGAGGGCCAAACACAGGAGGCAAGTAGAGAGGTCCGAGAGGCAAGCCGAAGGTCAGATGCAGGAAGAGATCAGCGTAAGTCAAGGTCAATCCGGGTCACAACGGGTAATCAAGAATCAGGATACAAGCAGGAAACACACAGGAAGCTGAAAGACAAACCAGCAACTTGGCCATGGCACAGAGTGGCTTTTATAGGCAGTTGGAGGCTCAGGTTGTGCGTGTGCTATTGCGTACGTGCATTCGCTGTTCCGCTGTATTGTGCCCAGGGATGCGCCGGGGTGGCGCTCTACCGTGCATGTGCGTAGGAAAGCGGCGATATTGGCGAGGCTGGTACTTGCTTCTTTCCTGACAATGGTTCAAAATAATAATACTAAAGAGTATAGGGTAGTGAGTAGGGCAAAAACATTTACCTCAATTTTAGATAAAGAAACAAATTGAACCAATTTGATCTTCCATCTCTAAAATGAGGGGATGATCTGATGATTGGGACAGTAAACAGGAGGACCGAGAATGGTGAATGCCGCCCCTTATTTTTATCCCTCCCCAACAGTTAGCTGGAGCAGATGGTGTGGGGTTTCCAGCAGAAGGGATGGCAACAGGGCCGAGTACTGCTGGACTCTGCCCTTAACTAACAGAGGATGGATTTCCTGTGATGGTGGACGGGACTTCAGTCTCCACCTGTATTCCCCAGGGATGCTGGGCAGTCGGCCCAGATCCCCAACAGCATGATGGAGTGAGCCCAGTCACCCTGTCTTCTCTCCAGCGGCAGAAAGGACTCCAGGGAGAAGGGCCAGTCCAGGCCTCTCCCCAGCGGCAGATATGTTCTCTGAGAGAGGCAGAGGTTGGCTGGGTGATTAATGCTTTGTTTGGAACAATTTATTTGGGGTACTGTGTGGGTACAGGCATTAGAGGACTGGAACTACTGACTAACTTCGGAGTCAACCCGTCTGGGGTCTCCTCCTGTGTTAGTCTTCTGCCGAAAGGGGAGAGATGTGACGGGAAGGCCCGTGGAACTCAGAATCCCTTGGAAAGTAGGGGATGCCTACTTTACTGCCCCGCCTCCCTGGAAGTCTGTAGTTGTTGCCAGTGCTGGGCAGAGGTTGGTAGCACTCTGCCCGGTTGCCAGTGATTCAACTGGGGGAGATCCTTGTAACTTCACAGATAGTGCTGTTTGTGCTGGGCAGAGAACAGTGAAGTTTGGCCCCAATACCAGCTCTTCTGCTGGAGGCTCATCAGGTTGTTCTTCCTCAGCAGAAAAGTCTATTAAATCCTGTATCTCTATAACTGGTGTCTGGGGATAGAGGTTCACCATCTCCTGTCCATGGAACCCAGAAGATGTTATCAGTGCTGGGCAGAGGTTAGCAGAGCTCTGCCCTGTTGTCAGCACTTCAGGTTTGGGGACGGCAATCTCCAGATTTTCCACTGCCAATTCTCTGGCATGCTGCTGGACAGGCACATTCCTCCATCCAAGATCATCCCAGGCAGAAACAGGATCATCAAGGTCAGTCAGCACTTGCTGCATCCGCCATAAGACCTCCCCCTCCATAGCTGCTGGGGCAGGCTGGCAAAGCACACTATTACTCTGCCACATTGCCGACTCTTCAGCCAGGATTTCAGAGTTGTCAACTGGTAATTCCTGATAGTCCCAGGCAAAGGGAGCCCAGCCCTGGCATTGAGCAACGTCTAGCAGCCGTTTGTAGGCGATCTCCAGCTCCCATTCCTGAACGGCCAGAAACTCCAAATCTTCCTGTGCCCAGTGCACTTCCAAAATGTTCAGTAGCCCTTCTCTGAAATCCATGATTTTGTCCACCCGCCACTCCAAATCACTCCCAAAGTTAGGGTCCCCTGTCAGCTACACATACAACAGTCCCAAGCCGCCGTAGCTTAAGCCTTCCGTTGGGCTGTCATCCGCTATCCAGGGACATGTTTGGGATACATGCCACCGGAGGGCTCTGTAGCTCTCATCCAGCTTCATCTCTGCCCAGACCAGCCTGCTTAATTCAGCTGTCTGCTCCTTGTGCGGGTTTTCTCCCAAAAACCGCACCCGTAATCCGTACTGTGACCAGTACCTTTCCTGCATGGAGGGGAGAACTTTTCCCTGGTGTCGCTGCTCACGGGCTAGTGCTTCTTTCCAGAGTTTGCAGCGAATAGAATCACACTATCCCAGCAGGACCTACTCTGATACTGGTCCTCTGTGCTGTATCTGCATCTCTCGCAACCTCCTTCTGAATTCCTCCTTCATGGCAGCTGGTATCTGTACCTCTCCTCTCCTCTTCTGCTATCCGGACCTTGGAACCAGGTGGAAGTTTGGATGTCCCAGACTGCAGGAAGCATCCTGCTGCTTGCCACCAATGTCACGGAATGTCCCACACTCCGCTTGAGTGTTTCTGTCAGTATACCACTTCCTCCCAGTCTGGACTCAGATATCCGATATTCCAACCGCTCATAAGCACAAAACAAGGCGACACTTGCTTCACTGCTAACATGGACTAACTCTTTATTTGAGATCTCACACAAATATATACAGCAGAATGACTAAAACCTAACCTAATTAACATGAGCTAATTTACTAAATCATTTACCTAGACCAGATGACTCAGAGACATGACCTGTAGGAAACAGACTTGTGGCCACCGAGCTTCACACAGTAGTATAAACACAATAGCAGGAGCTAATTACAATTAACAATACAAACAACTATCTCCCCCCTCCTCAGCCTAGTCATCAACAACTATGGTAGGAGTAGACTGTTCATCTCCTAGCCAGTCCTGGAGGCTAATGTGATCAGCTCACTCAATTAACAGGTTGAGTTCAGAATCAAACAAACCAATAATAGTCTCTACATACATCCTGGGAGATATTGTGGACAAATATTACTGTCCCATTTTAAGTAGTCCAATATATATTTTCTCACTAACCCTGTGCCAGGATA
Source organism: Lithobates clamitans (assembly GCA_037952925.1). NCBI lineage: Eukaryota > Metazoa > Chordata > Amphibia > Anura > Ranidae > Lithobates > Lithobates clamitans. Next base: position 402,038 of record JBBGZY010002752.1, on the reverse strand, counting down.
GCACAGGGTGACTTAGACATAAGAGGTGTATGGGGAGCTGAAACAAGGGCATCCCCTACTTTTCAAGGGATTCTGAGTTCCACGGGCCCTCCCGTCACATGCAGTTTCCCTATTTTGCTGTGATTCATGACTTGTTGTACCGAGTAACTAAAGTTGATAAAGAAGTATTGGAACAACTGGTGGTACCCAAACCTTTTAGGTCTAGGGTGTTACATTTGGCTCATAGTCATGTACTTGGGGGTCACCTTGGAGGGGCTAAAACTCAGAAACGGGTTTTACAGCGTTTTATTTGGCCCGGTGCATATCGGGAAATTAAGGACTACTGTGAGTCCTGCTCTACCTGTCAAAGAACCGCTCCAACACCCCATTTTCACAGTCCGCTGGTACTGCTTCCAATTATTGAGGTTCCCTTTGATCGCATAGCCATGGACTTGCTGGGCCCCTTACCCAAGTCAGCTAGGGGACACCAATACATTTTAGTTGTCCTTGAATATGCCACCAGGTATCCAGAAGTGGTCCCTTTAAGAAATTGCTCATCCAAGGTAATCGCACAGGAGTTGTTTGAGATGTTCATGAGAACAGGGCTCCCATCCGAGATCTTGACCGACCAAGGTACCCTGTTCATGTCAAAAGTGATGAAGAAACTCTGTAAACTGTTTAAGATTAAACACTTGCGGACTTCAGTGTATCACCCACAAACTGATGGGTTAGTGGAGCGGTTCAACAAAACCTTAAAGGGAATGCTAAAGAAAGCAGCTGAGAAGGATGGTCGGGATTGGGATTGCTTGATGCCTCCCTTGTCATTTGCCATAAGAGAGGTACCCCAGGCCTCCACGGGATTCTCCACCTTTGAGTTGGTTTATGAGAGACACCCCCGTGGACTACAGGACATAATGAAAGAGATATGGGAACAAGAAGCTTCCCCGTATCGGAGTGTAGTAGAACACGTCTCTCAAATGCAGGACCGAATGACAAAAGTTATGCCCATAGTATGGGAACATTTGCAGGCTGCGTAAAATGCCCAGAGTCGTGTATACAACCGATCTGCCAAGGTTAGAGATTTTAAACGTGGGGATCGGGTGCTGGTGTTAGTGCCTACCGTGGAGAGTAAGTTTCTCGCCAAGTGTCAAGGACCCTTTGAGATAGTTGAGAGGGTGGGCAAGGTCAACTATTTTTTTTTTGTCTTTTTTTTTTTTTGCCACATCAGCGAGAAAATTTTCCCTGGGAATAGATTTTTCAATTATTTAAAATTCAAAATCTTCCCCACTTGTCGTCACATCATAGTGGCAATATAAATCTGTTTGAATGGCAAAACCGGAATATTACATAAAGTATTTACTAAACAAGTTACAATTACATCCCTCCTAAAAAACTCCCGCCCCCCCCCCCATGTTTCCCCTTGTACCTTTCTATGGTGCGACACCAGACCCCTAATCTAAGTAGTCCATATCTCGACTGCTTTGGGGATTCCTTGAATTCTACCCATACTCTCCACTTTGTTTCATAGGCCCCCATTTTCATCCCTTCACTAAACCTTAAATATTCTAAACTATGTATCTCGTTAATTTTATTAAACCAGTCCCTCATCGTGGGTCTTTCTTTATTTTGCCAACACTTAGGAATTAGACTTTTAGCCGCATCGATAAGGTGTGGCAAAAGCGTTCTAAGGTAAGTTTTAGTGGGCATGTCACTCATATGAAATAGGCAAACCCAGGGGTCATTGGGTATGTCAAAACTAGTGATATCTTTGATATATTTTCTTACTTCTCTCCAAAATATTTTTATTTCCGGGCAGAACCACCAGATATGGGCCATTGACCCTAGTTCTTTACAACCCCTCCAACAATATTGTGAAGTTTCATTTTGAAATTTCTGTCAGATACATTCTGGCCAGACACCTAAAGTTTAGCTCTACCATTTTACAGTTAACAGACATGGCCGAGGCTCTCCTCAATATCAGTGAGACTTATGGGACTGTAAGCGTTCTTTCTAGTTCTTTTTCCCATTTACCAATAAAGGCCGGGGTATCTGTACTTCCCAGCTCTATTAAAACTTTGTAAATCTGAGAGAAACCCCCCCTCCCATCTTTGTCAGTACATATTTTCTCTAGTGGGAGTAGAATTTTCCGATGATCTAATTGGTCGCGGTAAAGAATCTATAAAATGCCTTAGATGGTTGTACCGCCAAATATTGATGACTATCATATTTTTCTTATCTTTGAGCTCTTGGAATGAACATATTCTATCCTGGCACATTACATCTTTTAGTTGTATATTTTCTTCCAGTAACCACTTGCCAAACCACTCCTCTTTCCCTGGTGCAAAATAATCTAAGTCTTTAAGTGGCATTAAAGGTGAGTTAAACTCCCAGTGTTCCCTTTTGTGCAAAGTATCCCATATCTTATGTGCATGTCTGGTGATATCACGTGTTTCAGTGCTACATTTTCTTAACTGAGGTGAAATCCATATTATTTTATTCAATTTAGTGTCACTAATTTTATTTTCCATTTCTACCCATTGTTTTTCTTTATTTTTAACCCAGTCTATACCCCTAGCAAGGGCAATAGCTTCGTAATATTTACGGACATCAGGTGCTCCCCATTCCCCTTTACTTTTAGCTTTTATCAGTTGAGTATTTTTTTTTTCAATAGATTTTATTAAAAGAAAAGTGCAATACAGGGTATCACAATGGTTGGTATACAACATTTTTGAACATTTTACATGTATATATATACATATATACATATATATATATATATATATATATATATATATATATATATATATATATATATATACCAGTAGCCTATGCACTATTATATGTGGGTGAAGAACCACAATAACCAGGGTGGGATATATGGTGGGACTTTTAGATAGACATACCATGACGATATAACTGGATGGATCAACAGGGTGGGTCCATGGGGAGCTACTGGTATCAAAAATAAAGAGGGGGGGGAGGTGGGTAGAATGGGGGGAGTGTGAGCATACACCAGTCGGTTGAAGTATTAAGTAGCGAGAGAGTTACAATAAAAAACGGGAGTGTCTTCCTCCTCAGGAGTGGTAATGGGAGTGTCATAGTAAGCGAATGAAATATTTTCGAAGTTCTTTAGTTCCTCTTGGGATAGAGTTGATTGTATGAAGGCCCACCATCTTGAGTAGAAATTCTTTTTTGAAGTCGGTGTTGAGCTTGTCTCTGTGAAGCAAGGTTAGAAGCTCCCTTTTAAGTTGCGAGATCTGTGGACAAAGAGAGGAGGTCCAGTGTTGTAGAATTAGCCTTCTGGCTAGTAAGAGATTGATCAAGGCCCAGTCCTTATAGGGAGGGTGGGTGGTTGGGGACCACGGGAGCAGTTGGTCATCCCAGTATCTGAAGATGAGGAGTAGGGGGTCTTTGGGTAGTTTTAGCAGCGTTATTTCGAAGATGTAGGAGATGACTTGGTTCCAGAAGGCGGAGATGGAGGGGCATGTCCAGAAACGGTGGGAAAGAGATGGTTTTGGCTGGCGGCACATGGGGCAATTGGCAGCACCTTGGACAGTCTTGTCCGAGAGGAAGGGTATGTAGGCACGGTGCATAATCTTTAATTGAGTTTCTCTCTATACCTCATTGGGGGTCAGCTGAAGGGTTTTCTTGTACCCTCGAAGAACATTTTCCACTATGTCTGAGTCAGGAAAGTCCTTTCCCCAGTTTACTACCGATGAGAAAGCAAGTGAGGGAGTGGTCTTTATCAGGAAAGGTTTGTATATATCCGAGATTTTATGAGAGGCATCTTTGAGTAGTAGGTCCGTGATGGATGTCTGAAATCTCTTTCGTTCCTCTCTGCATGAGACTTTTATAAAGCTGACGCATTGTGCGTAGTGTAAAGCATGAGAATGAGGGAGGGAGAAAGTTTCTGCAATGACAGAGACATTATGAGGGCGTCCTGTTTCCAAATCACATAGGGTGGAAAAATTTGTGAGGCCTTTTTGTTGCCAAATAGAGAAGGGTTTGTATTCCATACCCGGTGAGAAGCTGGGATTTCCTTGAATCGGGAGATGTCTGGACATAAAGGGCGAACGTTTCAGTGCTTTCCGTACTTCCCTCCAAGCTATGGCTGTGTCTCTAAGGAGAAGATTGTGTTGTATGGGTGGGGGAGTAGCTTTCCACCTGCAATGAAGTAAGGCCACCAGGGAGTAAGGTTGGGCCACTGAAGATTCCATGGAGTGATTTGAGCAGCGAGAAAGTTGCAATATCCAGTCTAGGCCTATTGAGTACATTTTAATCGAGGTGTTTTCCCTCTCCAAATAAATCTTAAAAACATTGAGTGTAATCTTCTAAGGTATGTTTGCGGCAGTGTTATTGGAAGCATTTGCATTTCATATGTAATTTTTGTCAATAAAACCATTTTATAAATATTTATTCTCCCTGCCCAGGATAACTGTCCATGGGAGATTCTGTTTAGTTCTAACTTTACCTCATTCAGGAGCGGTATATAATTCGCTTGATAAAGCGTATCTGTAGATGTGGTGATTTTAACTCCTAGATAATTCAATTCTTTTTTCCCCCACACAAAGGGGAAGTGCTTTTGGTATGAGTGATCCCATGCTTTACTAAAGTTGATTTCTAATATTTCTGATTTAGTCAGATTGACTTTAAAGTTCGATAGCTTCCCATATTCTGATAGGGTGGCCATAATATTCGGAAGGGAAATCCTTGGGTGTGTTATATAAAGCAAAATGTCATCTGCGAAAGCAGCTATTTTGTATTCAACATTACCTATTGTTACCCCACTTATGTCTGGATTCTGCCTGATCTTAGAGAGAAGGGGTTCAAGGGATAATATGAAAAGCATAGGAGAGATTGGACACCCCTGTCTCGTGCCATTATACATGTCGAAAGGCTCAGATAGGGTCCCATTTATCCTCACTCTCGCTGAGGGCCTAGAGTATAGTGCCCCTATCCATTTGCAAATCCTCTCCCCAAAGCCAATCTCCTCCAGCGTACCCATCATGAAGTCCCAGTCTAGTCTATCAAACGCTTTTTCGGCGTCTATTGATAGAAGTAGGCCTAGGACTGCACTCTTTTTAATTTCCTGTACTACCAGGATGGTTTTGACTGTTATCACGTCCCTGCCTACCCGATACAAACCCAACCTGGTCCGGGTGAATGATCCTGTTTATTATCTGTTTCATTCTTTCCGCGATCACTTTTGCGAATAATTTTGTATCCACATTTAAGAGGGAGATAGGCCTGTAGCTAGAACATAATGTACCATCTTTGTCTTCTTTGAGAATGATAGCTATATTGGCTGCCAGTGCTTCTCTTCTCATTTCCCCTTTATCCCCTATATCGTTCATATAGGAGCACAGTTTTGGTATTAGGTAGTCCTGATATTTTTTATAGTACAGCACCGTCAGCCCATCAGGGCCTGGGCTCTTACCTACTTGCGTCTCCTTAAGCGCCTTTCTCACTTCAACCTCCGTGATGGGGGCCTCCAAGGAGGTTCGTTCCCATCCGGTTATTTTGGCCATTCCAACATCTTTTAAATAGTTTTTAATTTTCACTCGTTTTTGTTCCCTCTCTTTAGTGGTGTCGTTTTTATTCATAGCATATAGCTCTCCGTAGAATTCTTTGAAAGTTTTCGCAATATCTATATCTTTATAGCTGATCTCCCCTGTTTTAGTCTTTATTTTATCAATATATTTGTTGTTTTTCTTTTTGCTTAGAATTTTTGCCAGGAGTCTACCAGGTCTATTACTGCCTATGTATCTTTCTTTTTTTACGAGGTTGTAAACCTTTCGGTTTTCTTGTTCAATTAGCTTCCGCATAGCCTCTCTACTCCTATATAGGCCCGCCAGTATCTCTCCATCCCCCGATAACTTATGCTGTTGTTCTAGGTCAAAGATTTCCTCCTGTAGAGCTCGGATATTCCTGACCTGCCTTCTTTTTTTCTCCGCTCCCGCCTTTATTATATTTCCTCGAATATACGCTTTGTGTACCTCCCAGACTACCGCTTCTTATGTCTCGCCCGAGGTGTTAATTTTAAAGTAAAATTCTAATTCTTCTTTGATGCGCTTGTCGATTTCTCTATCATGGAGAAGATCCTCATTTAATCTCCAGTTGTTACGCAACAGTTTGCATTTACCTAGTTTCATTTGTAGGCTCACGGGTGCGTGGTCGGAGAACGTCATTGATCCTATATTTGTACTCTCCACCTCCTCAATATACCAATGCTCTACAAGAAAGAGATCCAGTCTAGAATACGTTGCGTGTACGGGGGAGTAGAAGGAGTAGTCTCTTACACTAAGATGTTCCATCCTCCATGCATCCACTAGTTGGCATTGGCGCAACTTTTTTTTAAGTTTGTTCATCCATGTCCCTCCAGTCCCCCGGGCACGCGATGTGCTGTCTTTACCTGGCTCAAGGCATATATTAAAATCTCCTGCTATAATGGCCCTCCCCTTCTTAAAGCCCTCGAACTTTGAGAGGATTCCCAGTAAGTACCTTCCTGGGTTGATGTTTGGGCAATATACGTTATCTAATGAGCATTCAACCCCATTAAGTTTACCTTTTAAGAACAAAAAACAACCCTCTGGGTCAGTCATTCTCTCTTCCATCGTAAACCTAATATCCTTTGCGAAACCTATCGCAACTCCTTTTGCTCCCCTAGTCAGGGAATCTCCATAAACCCACATCGGGTAGTCTCTAGAAATTATTCTCTGACTCCTACCAAGATAAAGGTGCGTCTCCTGTAAGAAGACCACCACTGCTTTAAGGAACTTCAATTCGCCCATTGTGTTCGCACATTTTATGGGGGAATTGAGGCCGCTTACATTATATGTGATTAAATTTATCCCGGTTATCTTGTTATTTGTACCATGGGTGGGCCTTTGCATAACCTTACAGAGCTAAGTAGTGGGAAACATTGAGATATATACAGGTCTCGCCTTCCCCTTACCCCCCCTCCCTCCTACATCTCTCCCTCCCCCTTACCCTACCCCTTCCCCATACTCCCCACCCCCACCCACCCACTTGGGGGTAACAGGCCACCCCATGGCCCAGTTAACCGTGGCCCCACTAACACCACCCTACCCTTTGGTTGGCCACCTAGAGGTTGAGCTCAGTGGAGCAATCCTTGGATCCTATAGCCTCCCCTGGGATTGCGATTTAACCATGCCCGGCCCCTCTAGGCGATGGCAGAATTTCTGGGTCTCCTCAGGGAATCTCAGTGTTGCTGAGCGACCTTCTTTATGCCCAATTAGACAAGCTGGGAAACCCCAAGAATATTGAACATCATAGGATTTAAGTTGAGCCAATAGTGGTTTAAGGACTCTTCTCCTGGATAGCGTCTGTGCAGCTAAGTTTGGAAAGATCTGCAGGCTTGTCTCTCCGTACTTCACTGGTAGATTCTTTTTCAGACTGGACTTAATCTTCTCCTTATCCTGATAGTTATGGAATCCTACAATTACATCCCGTGGAGAATCCTCACTAATCTCGGCAGGTTTTCTTATCCTGTGAGCTCTGTCCAGTTTAATTTTAAAGCTGTTATCAAGTGGATCTAACAAGCCTCCAAAAATGTGGTCAATTTTATCTTGTAGGTTCTCTTTTTCACCCTGTGTCTCTGGGAGGCCTCTAATCCGTAGATTTTTCCTCCTATTGCGGTTCTCCTGGTTTTCCAGTCTGTACAATAGGTTTCTCTGTTCTCGCTAAATCTCTTCTATCTAAAGTTTGAGATTTTTTTATCTCTGTTCCTTGCCTATCTATCGTTGTTTCAACCTCTTCTACCCTTTTTAAGATGTGGCTCATATCTTCACGTACTGTTTCAATTTCTCCTTTGATCGATGTTTCCAGCCTTGTGAACATTTCTGCCATCTCACTCTTTGTTGGTAGTTGTCTGTCCTGCTGGGGATCCGTTGGTGCTTCTTCAATTATCTCAGTGCTTGCAATGTGAGTATCCATCTCCACTAGCTGTCTTCTTGTACTAATTTTGGGTGTTTTGCTTTTAGTCCCAGTTACCTTTCCCGGGCTATCTTTAGTATTTTCATGCACCATATATTTCCTAATGGTGCCCGGACTGACACTTGTTCTGGTAGTGTTAGCTGTGGCTCCCTTCCCTGACTTTCCCCTCATTTTCTCCTTTCTTTCCCTTTCCCTTTCCTTTTCTCTTCCTCTCCTTCTTCTCCTTCTCCCTCTCCTTCCTCTTCCCTTACCTCTTCCCTACTAGAGTTCGGGTAGGGACCAAAATTCACGGGGTTTTTCAAGGTTGCCCACGGTTGTGCACCCCACTATTTACTCCCTTCTACTTCTTATCATTACAATACCATCAGGTGTGTAATCTCTCTTGTTAAACCGTGCTCAGGAAGAGCTTATTGAGTATAATATGTGTGGGGGAGATATACTGTGTAGCCAAACCGCCAGAAGGATCACCCGTTAGAATGGGGGGTCACGCTTATTAGACTCTATAAAGGCTATGCAGGTGTCATTGGCTGTGTAGGTTGTTATAATTTTGAACACCATTGGTAGACTATGTGAAATATATCCAGGGAGACCCAATAAGGTCCCCATTCAATATACCCTTTAAACTATTGGATACCGATCTTGTATAAAAAGATTACACCCAAATTACTCAATGAACCATCTAGATCTCTTCACGAGTCTTCACGAGTCCAAAGCTGCGATCCCACTGTCCATTTCGCCTACACAACTATTTTTGAGGCTGCACAGCTGACTCCAAGCGCAGCTTACCACAATGAAATTATGGCCAGCTGGCTAAGGGTTTATCTGCTCTCTACCGGGGGGCCTCATGAGCTCAATTCCTGTACCTGTATAGGGCAAACACATCAGGGTTCAATTTGCACGTATAATATAGGTGTGTTTTAACCCCTATGCGGTGTACATATAAATGGAGGTATCCAGTGGGGGAAGAGAACACAAAGTCTCTACTTGTATAGTATCAGAGTAGTCTGGGAGCAGAATTACACAGGTATAAACATACGGTATTGAATTAGCTCAAGTTATGTAATCTAGTAGACTCTCAATAGGCGCATCAGCATCAGCCTATAATCTGTCCTAGGTTATCTCGGCTCATATAGGCACACTTCAAGATGTACGAAAAAAAAACCCAGAGTTCTTTTAATTTGATTTGAATAGATAAGAATGAGATAGGCAAGGCAGAGCTACCTGATCATCTTCCTGTCTCTTCTCGAGACCAATGCGAGAGGTGTCCCCGTATATGCAATTAGTGTGACACACTTACCCCCTCTGCCGGATTCATTCTTACCAGCCTTTACTCGTCTGGGGGTAAAATTTCAGCTTTTGCGATCCTCCCCTGCCTCCCCAGTAGTATCTCTAATGCCTCACTGCTGTAAATGAGTAGCGGGTGATGGGGTGGCGGTATCATGAGCCCCGTATCGGCATCCTACACTGGGTAATCTCAGATCTCCACATCCGCCTCGATAGAATGCCGTGCGCCTATCCAAGGCTTGCTTCCACATGTCTGCAGGGGGTTCTTAGAGAAGACGCTCTCCTTGCTTGCTCTGAGCCTTCCCCACAAACATCGCGCTTTAGTTAGGGGTAATCAAGGGGTGGGGGGGCGAAGGCACCGGGTCAGGGGGGGGCGCAGGGAGCCCAGGGGGTGGACGGTCCGCGTCTAGCCTGCAGCCAAAGCCAGGCTCACGGGGGGAGAGGCGCCAGGCATCCAAGGACTAGCGACGGGACCAACTAGACGCCCACATCCGGCTCCTCCCTCGGGCAAGGTCAACTATAAAGTCCATAAGCCCACCAAACGTAAACCCTACCAGATTTACCACGTCAACTTGATCAAAACATGGAAAGACAGGTTTTGATAGTCAGTCTGAAGGTCCCGGAAGATCCTGACGCTCAGATTAAGAAGGTAGGGATTGCAGAGGCTCTCTCCCCTTCTCAAAAACAGGAGTCCTGGGAGTTTTTGTAGAGGAATTGAGACATTTTTTCAAATCTGCCGGGCCTAACCTCGGTAATTGAACATAATGTAATCACAGACCCTGGTGTTCGAGCACACCTCAAACCCTACCGCATACCCGAAGCTCACCGGAATATTGTCTCGGCCGAGCTTAAAGCCTCCTACACACAATCAGATCGTTGGCCAACAAAACTGTGGACTAGGGATGAGCCGAACACCCCCCTGTTCGGTTTGCACCCATACATGCGAACAGGAAAAAAGTTTGCTTGAACACGCGAACACCGTTAAAGTCTATGGGACACGAACATGAATAATCAAAAGTGCTAATTTTAAAGGCTTACATGCAAGTTATTGTCATAAAAAGTGTTTGGGGACCCGGGTCCTGCAACAGGGGACATGGATCAATGCAAAAAAAGTTTTAAAAACGGCCGTTTTTTCAGGAGCAGTGATTTTAATAATGCTTAAAGTCAAACAATAAAAGTGTAATATCCCTTTAAATTTCGTACCTGGGGGGTGTCTATAGTATGCCTGTAAAGGGGCGCATTTTTCCCGTTTGCATTGCCGACAATACACATAGAAGTTCATTGATAAAAACGGCATGGGAATTCCCCACAGGGGAACCCCGAACCAAAAAAAAAAAAAAAAAATGACGTGGGAGTCCCCCTAAATTCCATACCAGGCCCTTCAGGTCTGGTATGGATATTAAGGGGAACCCCGGCCAAAATTTAAAAAAAAAAAGACGTGGGGTTCCCCCTAAATTTCATACCAGACCCTTATCCGAGCACGCAACCTGGCAGGCCACAGGAAAAGAGAGGGGGACGAGAGTGCGCCCGCCCCCTCCTGAACCGTACCAGGCCACATGCCCTCAACATTGGGAGGGTGCTTTGGGGTAGCCCCCCAAAACACCTTGTCCCCATGTTGATGAGGACAAGGGCCTCATCCCCACAACCCTGGCCAGTGGTTGTGGGGGTCTGCGGGCGGGGGGCTTATCGGAATCTGGAAGCCCCCTTTAACAAGGGGACCCCCAGATCCCGCCCCCCCTGTGTGAAATGGTAAGGGGGTACTTACCCCTACCATTTCACTAAAAAAGTGTCAAAAATGTTAAAAATGACAAGAGACAGTTTTTGACAATTCCTTTATTTAAATGCTTCTTCTTTCTTCTATCTTCCTTCATTTTCTTCTGGTTCTTCTGGCTCTTCTGGTTCTTCCTCCGGCGTTCTCGTCCAGCATCTCCTCCGCGGTGTCTTCTATCTTCTTCTCATCGGGCCGCTCCGCACCCATGGCATTGGGGGGAGGCTCCCGCTCTTCTCTTCATCTTCTTCTTCATCCTCTTCTTCCTTCTTTTCTTCTTCATTTTCTTCTCTGGCCCGCTCCGCATCCATGCTGGCATGGAGGGAGGCTCCCGCTGTGTGACGGCGTCTCCTCATCTGACGGTTCTTAAAAAATTGGGGGGCGGGGCCACCCAGTGACCCCGCCCCCCTCTGGCACAAGGTGACTTGACGGGACTTCCCTGTGACGTCACGGGGAATGCCACAGGGAAGTCCCGTCATGTCCCGTGCGTCAGAGGGGGCAAGGTCATCGGGTGGCCCCGCCCATCGTTATTTAAGAACCGTCAGATGAGGAGATGCTGTCACACAGTGGGAGCCTCCCTCCATGCCAGCATGGGTGCGGAGCGGCCCGGAGAAGAAAATGAAGAAGAGAAGAAGGAAGAAGAGAAGAGGATGAAGAAGAAGATGAAGAGAAGAGCGGGAGCCTCCCCCCATGCCATGGGTGCGGAGCGGCCCGAGGAGAAGTTAGAAGACGCCGCGGAGGAGATGCTGGACGAGAACGCCGGAGGAAGAACCAGAAGAACCAGAAGAAGAAGATGAAGGAAGATAGAAGAAAGAAGAAGCATTTAAATAAAGGAATTGTCAAAAACTGTCTCTTGTCATTTTTAACATTTTTGACACTTTTTTAGTGAAATGGTAGGGGTACGTACCCCCTTACCATTTCACACAGGGGGGGGCCGGGATCTGGGGGTCCCCTTGTTAAAGGGGGCTTCCAGATTCCGATAAGCCCCCCGCCCGCAGACCCCCACAACCACCAGCCAGGGTTGTGGGGATGAGGCCCTTGTCCTCATCAACATGGGGACAAGGTGTTTTGGGGGGCTACCCCAAAGCACCCTCCCAATGTTGAGGACATGTGGCCTGGTACGGTTCAGGAGGGGGGGGCTGCACTCTCACCCCCCCTCTTTTCCTGCGGCCTGCCAGGTTGCGTGCTCGGATAAGGGTCTGGTATGGACTTTTGGAGGGACCCCACGCCGTTTTTCGTTTTTTTTGGCGCGGGGTTCCCCTTAAAATCCATACCAGACCTGAAGGGCCTGGTATGGAATTTAGGGGGACTCCCACATCATTTTTTTTTTTTAATTTTGGTTCGGGGTTTCCCTGTGGGGAATTCCCATGCCGTTTTTAACAATGAACTTCTATGTGTATTGTCGGCAATGCAATAGCCGCGGGTAGTTTTAAATGTTTTTTTTCCTTCGAAATGTCATTTTTCTGTCAGACTGTTCTAAACACGGGAAACATGCGCCCCTTTACAGGCATACTATAGACACCCCCCAGGTACGAAATTTAAAGGGATATTTTATTGTTTGACTTTAAGCATTATTAAAATCACTGCTCCTGAAAAAACGGCCGTTTTTAAAACTTTTTTTTTGCATTGATCCATGTCCCCTGGGGCAGGACCCGGGTCCCCAAACACTTTTTATGACAATAACTTGCATATAAGCCTTTAAAATTAGCACTTTTGATTTCTCCCATAGACTTTTAAAGGGTGTTCCGCGGCATTTGAATCGAATTTGCCGCGAACACCCCAAATTGTTCGCTGTTCGGCGAACTTGCGAACAGCCAATGTTCGACTCGAACATGAGTTCGACTCGAACTCGAAGCTCATCCCTACTGTGGACTTTGGTCTGAAGGGCATTGGCCCAAACTTGTCTTGCATACAAATGGCAAGGAATTGTTGGCCAACAAATACGAACGTAGTGACATACTACGTTGTTTTCCAGCTTTTAAGCGCCACCCTTTGGGCTCCTTCTGCTAACTTTGTGTTAGTAGAAGTTTGGTGAGTGTTGATTCGCGCTTTTCACTTCGCACTTTTCATTTTGCGCTTTTCAGTTTATTTCTGAATGGCCATTCGTCAACCAGACATGTTGCAGAATCGGAGAAGATAGCGTGTTATTTATTATTTACCTTGGAGTTATTGCTTTGACATTATTTTTGTAAAATGTAAAATTGACAAGAGACACCAAGATAGTTGTATCTTTGATTTTAAAAACTATGGGATAGGAGCGCATGGTCGCCAGCTTCCAAGATGGCCGTGAGTCACTGAAGCTCCGCTCCACCACGGCCCTATTTTAGTCACCGGACCTAACGGAGCGAATTTACTCACATCACACCGGGCTAGATACGTGGGGGAGAACTCGCGGGGCACAACAGCACAGGCCAGGAGGAGTTTAATCAGCCAGATGACCGCGGCGCCCGGCCCGGTCAGCTAAGCTAAGATGGCAGCGGCTACACGAGGCACATACAGTGGAGGAGAAGATGAAGATTCGATTGCAGATCAGGATGTTCGGTCTCCAATATCCCCAGGTACCAATTTCCCTCCTCTGCCTCTGGGAGCTTCCCCTGCTTCTACAGAATCCCTGCTGGGCAGATTACAGAACGGTCTTTCCTCCACCCCTATGCTGGACCCACACACAGGCCTTCTACTCTCAGACACAGAGGCGCCTAATAACCCTCCTGTCCCCACTGACTTTCCTTCCATGATGGAAGCTTTTCCCAACTGCTCTCCAAGAGTCTGGCCATGAATGCTGCTCAAATAACCTCCTCCATCCATGCAGATCTGCAGCAATTAGGGCAGCGAATAGATTTTATTGAAAAGAGAGCAGACCAAGCAGTTGCCCGTATAAATCAAAATTCAGACAGATTACAAGACATGCAAGAACAACTTGAAACTGCTCTGGCCAAAGTTGATGACCTCGAGAATCGCTCAAGACGCTACAATTTTCGAATTGGTGGCCTGCCTGAAACTGAGAAAGATGTAAATTCTGCAGTGAAAACCCTGATTAAGGATCTCATCCCAGATATAGCAGAACATCGCACGGAACTTGGCAGGACACACAGAGCACTGCAACCCCCCCGCTCTGATGGTCTCCCAAGAGACATCATTGTGAAACCCCACTATTTTGCTATTAAGGAAGAAATAATGAGGAGAGCAAGAGGAACAGATAACCTAAAGTTATTGGGACACAAAATTCAAATCTTTGCCGACTTATCGCCATACACGGTGCAGAAGAGACATTCTCTGAAACCTTTGCTACAACATTCCCCCTGAGACTGAACGTTTCCTATAGAAATAAAAGTTATGGCTTTTCGTCGTTCTCAGAAGGGGAACGTTTACTTCTTCATTTGGGTATAATACCGCAAGGCCCAAGTCATACCCAGGCAGGAAGAAACACTCCATCATCAACAAAGCGTCCACCTCCAGCAAGTCCTTTACAACCTACATGGTTCAAGCAGAGCTCCAAACGCTCTAAAGAAAGCATCCCCCCCTGAGGTCTGAGGGAATACAGGGACCCTTTTGCGGTTCCGGGTTTTCTATTCTCCCTTTGGCTAGTAAGCCACTCCGGACATTCTTTTTAGGCTCTACAGTTCATTACTGTGTTGATACCACCGAGATCAGTTTGCTTTTAACAGAAGAGACTTCCGAACATTACCGGGCTTAAGGCTTATCTTAAATTGGAGGAAGCTCATGTTAGTTTCTTGGGGGGTAGGGGGGGAGGGGACCAAGAGGACCACTTCCTACTAGTGGTATGTCATATGCAACGGTTCAACCCTTTCCCAGAACATATCTTCTGGACACACATCCCCCCTTATCGGAGCTGGCATAGGGGTACAAGATGCCTGACAACATCACAATGTCTTTTTCTGTAGACACTAACAGCTCACAATATTTTAGTCCGCTTAATTCTGCAGGCGATGTGTAATTGTCAATTTTTGTTAGGTTGATACCTCTCATTAGGCTTTGAGGCCTCCCTTATATTTGGTAATAGCTTGTGTCGGGATCCCCGGTGGGGGCTTGGTCCCTCCCACCTGGGCCCCTCCATTGGTGGCTGGGGCCCAGGGGGGAGGGATCACCTCATTGGGGTTCCGTTGGTTTAGTCAAGTCTAGGTTTAACTTTCAAGTGGGTCGTTCCGATATTTTTTTGACCCCTAAGGACTTAGTTCGCTAGTTTATTTACAATGGTTATGTAACATAGGTGACGGGGCTGTGGTGGTCTCAATGCACTCCTAGTAGGTCCCAGGAGAGCATTTATGCTCCTGGCACCATGGCTGGCTACCCTACTAGTAGGGAGCCGGTTCTCACGTGTTAAGAGGCTTAGAATGTCAAGCACATTCTGCCTCGGGAATGGGGGGGTCTGGGGACCCCCGAGTTTACGTTATAGATTCATATCAAACTGTAGTTGAAAAAAGTGAAATGTTTATGTGCATGATAATGAATACACTTTCTTTTCTTTTTTTTCACCACTTTCTTCTCCCTCCTGTACTCTACGCTACTGAGTATGCCCAGGTTCCGGATCCGCCTCTGGTCTCTCCTCCCAGGTCCCACGTTGGTATGTGCCTTTGTATCTCCACCATGTGAAACTGATTCCCATTCTCAACCAGGTAAGATATTCCTTTCAACAATAGCGCTACACTGTACACTTCATGACGGAGCGTCCTAATACAACTCCCTCTCTTCATATTATTTCACATAATACCCAGGGTTTGAACTCCCCCATCAAATGTAGGAAGATTTTTCAACTTTATAAGTCCATGCATGCAGACATTCTCTTTTTACAAGAGACCCATTTCCCCATATCATACCAAACTAAATTTCTGCATCATCATTTTCCCCAATTTTTTCTGTCCTCCGCTTCTACCAAAACGAGGGGTGTCGCAATTTGCTTCGCTAAACATATTAATATCTCCCAGCCAGAAGTGGTCACAGACCCACAGGGACGTTTTATTCTAGTTTCAGGAAACATTGATGGAGAATTATATACATTTGTGTCGTACTATGCCCCTAACAAGGGACAGAAAATATTCTTTGAATCACTGATGATCAAGCTACGACCTCATTTAAAAGGTTCGATTTTCTTCGGCGGAGATACTAATATGGCTTTTGACTTTTCCTTGGGCTCAACTGGCTCTGGGAAACCAAAACCCAAACATCCCTCTAGGCAAAGTGTCCAAATAGCAGAAATAATGCATGATGAAGGTCTCATTGACATATGGAGGGAAACTAACCCTCACGTCAAAGATTACACACATTATTCTGCTCCCCATGGCTCATACGCCAGAATTGACCACATATTTACACGCTCATATACGATCCCCTTGATACTGAGATCCAAGATTGTAGATTCACCCCTTTCGGACCACTCTATGGTTACTTTGTTATTAAAGAAGCCATCAGGGTGCAATAATCCCCCATGATGGAGATTGCAGGAATCCATACTTAGTGATCCAATTCAGTGCACAATCTTAGAGGACTCAATTAAGGAATACTTTCGATTCAACACAACTTCAGACGTCTCACCAGAAATGATATGGGCGGCACACAAACCGGTGATTAGGGGGAAGATAATGCAAATGGCAGCCAAACTTAAGGTGGAACTCAGAGCAGACACAATTAAACAATCTGAGAATTTTAAAGCCCTAGCTAGGGAACATAAAAGGACACCCACTGCAGAGTCCCTAGCAAATCTGGATAGGGCTCCAGCTCTCCTCAATCTTACTCTGACTACTGCTGCAGAAAAACACCTCAGGTGGACAGGAGCAAAATTTTACAGCCAAAAGGATAGGATAGGCTCTAAACTAGCGGTCAAGATAAGTCCCAAACATCGGGCATTAGCTTTTCCCAAAATTAAGCTTAAATCCGGGGACTTAACTCAAAACCCAAGTAAGATCATGGAAGAATTCCTTAAATTTTTCAAAGATCTTTATAAATCTAAATCACCATCCGGAGGTAAGCTTAGGCAGGAGTTTCTTGACTCCCTTACACTACCAGCCCTGACAAAAGCACACAGGGATTTAATGGAGGACCCCTTCACTCAGGAAGAAGTGCTAGAAACTATGAACTCACTGAAGCTTGGATCCTCCCCTGGCCCAGATGGGTTTTCAAACGGTTATTATAAAATATTTGGAGATACGCTAGTACCACACTTAACAAAATTTCTAAACTCCCTTAGAGAGGGGGGACCATTGGAATTGGAATCAAATGCTGCATACATCACAGTAATTCCCAAGCCAGGGAAGGATCCAAGTGAGATTGGGAACTATCGACCTATTTCCCTAATTAATAACGACATAAAAATTTTAACCAAGATCTTAGCAAATAGAATGTCCAGCTTCATCTCATTATATGTACACAAAGATCAAGTGGATTTCATTCCTGGCCGACAGGGACCGCATCAAATTAGACGGACCATTGACATTAACTCCCTTCTGCAATCTCGCTGGGATGGAGGACCACCCCAAAAGGGATTTATTCTGTCAATTGACCTACACAAAGCGTTTGATTCAATCGACTCGGCCGAATTTTTTAAAATATAATCAAATCCCTGTATTCAATTCCTTCAGCGCAAGTTCGGTTGATGGGTAGATATTCGGCCTTGTTCCCAATTACAAGGGGTACCAGACAGGGATGCCCACTCTCCCCCCTCTTATTCGCTATTGCGATAGAAACCCTAGCCATAGCTATCAGAACAAACCCGGATATTAAGGGAGTGTACTGTGAGGAACAGGAACACAAATGTGCTCTATACGCAGACGATCTGCTACTGTATATCACATCCCCCCTGATTTCCACTCCAGTGATCTGCGGGATCCTGAGATCCTTCAGCAAAATTTCAGGATTGACGGTAAATATGACTAAATCTGTTGCTTTAAATATCACGTTGCCGTCAGAGTCTCTTTCACAACTGAAACGAAGCTTTGAGTTTTCCTGGTCCGACACAACCATCCCCTACTTGGGAATTCATCTGACCCCTGAGATAGGTGGCTTATACAAAGCTAATTATCCTCCCATGGTACTTAAATGTAGACAAGAGAGAAAAATGGGCTAAATATGGTCTATCCTGGCTGGGAAGAGTACATGCTATTAAGATGACACTACTTCCCCGCCTTTTATATTTATTTCGTTCTCTCCCGATCCCTCTGACAAAAGGTTTTCTCCATAAGCTACAATCTGCGATAATTCGCTTTGTCTGGGGAAATAAGGGTTACAGATGCCCGTCTAATGTTCTACTCCGCATGCGCTCGCAGGGTGGTCTGGGACTGCCTGATCTTTGGGGTTATTATCGGGCTGCTCAATTGTCACAGATATCTCTCATCTTCGGAAGGGGCCCTAAACCTGACTGGTTGTCTATGGAAAGGCAGGCTACTCCCCTCAACACTATTGACTTTCTTATGTGGTGTGACCCCAAAATAAGACCAGCTATCATGGCACCCACTTTATCTCACTCGATTGCACTTTGTAACAAATTATTCACTCAAACGACCCTGATCTCCCCTCATAAACCTCTATCTCACATTTTTAATAACTCTAAATTTCAGCCAGGTTTAAACATTCAGGCGTTCAAATGGTGGACAGACAAAGGTCTCTACAGGATAGGACATTTTCTAACAGCAACGGGTCCTATTAATCTGTCTTATTGTAAACGCATACTGGAAATGCCTGAATCTGAGAGATTTCGATTCAACCAAATTTCTCACTTCCTACAATCTATTTGGATCAGCAAACACGAATCACCCTCAATTACACAATATGAACATTGGTGCTCTAACCTCGATAACCAAAAAGGAGGGATTTCTGTAATATACACAGCACTTATGTCTAAACCGGACAAACCAACATACGCCAGGGAGGAGGACTTGAGTGGATCTTGGACATTAACGGACTGGTTCAGAGGGTGGAACCGCTCATATAAAGGTATTTGCAATATCTCTCTAATAGAGGCTAGCATAAAGGTTATGTCAAGATGGTACTATGTACCTGCCAGGTTGGCACTGTTTTATCCTGGGACTTCTCCAATCTGCTTTAGAGGATGCAAACTGGAAGGCACTATGTTGCACATATGGTGGGCTTGCCCACGCATCAGATCCTTCTGGAAGAAAATATTTCGAACAATAGGCAATATCCTGAACGTATCGATTACACCTGACCCACTTATAGCATTACTTAACCACACCATTCCGGATATACCTAAAAGCTCCCAAAATCTCTCCTTCTTCATATTACTAGGAGCAAAACTTACCATAGCCAAGGCCTGGAAAAGGTCTACAGTGTCCTTCCAGTGTAAGAGAAAAGTTTCATGGATAATGTCCCAGGAGAAGATACTTGCGAAACTGTTGGATAAAGTTGAGAAATTCAATGTTACTTGGGAACCATGGGCACAATACTGTAATATTCCACTCTTACCGGGAATGGAGCCGAGAGCAGGAGGCACACTTAATTTACAGTAGCACTGTTCTTCTCCACTTTTTCTCTTTCTCTTTCTGACACGTTCTCTTCCTCCATGGAAGAAGCCACTTGGCCTATTCTGCTTTCACAGGTCTTTTTTTTCTTTCCTTTCTCTTTTCTGTATCGAGATATCTCCCCAATGGGGTACTATGGGGGTCCTGCCTAATGGAACTCTGAAAGATCCCTTTACCTCCCTTTGAGGGATGGGTCAATCAAGTCCCCCAGTAGATAATTCTACATACATACTAAGTATGATTAATCCAACGAAGGTTACTCCGGGGAGGATTACACTGGAATACTTTGTCTTTGTTTCCTAAAATGTTTACTTTGCACAATGATCAGATCGTGTTTTCTATTTCTTTTTCATATTTTTCATATCTTATCAGCATAGCACGTTATATGACAAACTTAGCATCAGGCTCATGAGGATGTCCGTAATGATAATACAGGGAAAAGGATCTTGATGGGTGGGAGGCTCTGATCATCCCAGGTGGGCACAGCAAGATCCCTGACGGGGTGCCCGGTGGGAGGGGGAGAGCTCCTTGCACGCGAGACTCATGAAGGCACCTATAGCCATTTAATGCGAAGGTACTTAAATATACCGTATTTATCGGCGTATAACACGCACTTTTTTCCCCTTAAAATCAGGGGAAAATCGCGGGTGCGTGTTATACGCCGATCCCCTGCGATCCTGAGCTTCAAAATCACTGACCGCAATTTAATAATGGCGCTGCAATACACAGAGCCGGTCCTCGGCTCTTCTCGGCCACTTTCGGCTTCACTCGAGCGCCGCCCAAACCTAGCCGAGTGCACTCGGCTAGGTTCGGATAGCTCCGCTCACAGTCACGCCCATCCCGGGCAGGACTACGAGTGGAGCCGAAAGTGAACGAGAGCCGCCGAGAAGAGCCAAGGACCGGCTCTGTGTATTTCGGCGCCGGCGGCGCCATTTTCAAATCGCGGTCGGTGATTTTGAAGCTCAGGATTGCAGGGGATCACAGGATTTTCAAACTGCGAGCTGCAAGGCAGCACTGGGGCAAGGCTGCACTGGGATAAGGCTGCACTGGGATAAGGCTGCAATGGACACTGGGGAAGGCTGCACTGACAAGGCTGCACTGACATGGCTGCACTGACATGGCTGCACTGGGGCAAGGCTGCACTGAGAAGGCTGCAATGATGGGCATTTAAATGTAATTTTTTTTCCCCTTAAACTTCCCTCCTAAAAGTTTTTTTTTCCTTAAAATTCCCTCCTAAACTTAGGGTGCGTGTTATACGCCGGTGCGTGTTATACGCCGATAAATATGGTACTTGCTGGGAACAAATTTGCTTATAAGTTGTATGACTATATGATTTTTGTTTTTTTTCTTTTTTCTTCTACTTAATATGTAATGTAAACATTTGCATTATAGTCTGTGTAAAAACTCAATAAAATACTTTAAATTAAAAGGAAAAAAAAAAAAACTACGGGATAATGGTGTTGTGGTAACTTACCCAAATAAAAAAAAAAGCATAATAATATTACCGTATTTATCGATCGCCGCCGACATTCACATAGCGTGTCAATTTAAATATGGCGCCGCGGAGTTCGGAGGGACTCGGCGGAGCTGAACGAGCGCCGCCAAAATCAAAGTGACTGGGCGGAGCCGAGATACACATAGTCGAGTGTATTCGGCTCTTTCCGGCGCCGTTCACAGTCATGCCCAGTCCCGCCATTGAACCTGTGTTATGTCCATCATAGGGCGGGACTGGGCGGGACTGTGAGCGGCACCAGAAAGAGCCGAATACACTCGACTATGTGTATCTCGGCGGCGTTTGTTCAGTTCCGCCGGCGCCGAGTCCCTCCGAACTCCGCAGCACCATATTTAAAACATGCAGCTATGTGTATGTTGGCGGCAAACAAGCATGGACACTGGGGGCAAGGCTGCACTGACCACTGGGGCAAAGCTGCACTGACAAGACTGCACTGGGGCAAAGCTGCACTGACAAGGCTGCACTGGGGCAAAGCTGCACTGACAAGGCTGCACTGACACTGAAAAGGCTGAAATGACACTAACAAGGCTGCAGATGAACACTGATGAGGCTGCATTGATGGGCATTTAAATGTAAATTTTTTTTTCTTAAACTTCCCTCCTAAAAGTTTTTTTCCATAAAATTCCCTCCTAAACTTGGGGTGCGTGTTATACGCCGATAAATACGGTAATCCATTGTGGGGTCTCAGTCAAGATAGTGTGCAGTTTGTATATTTTTTCTTCTAAGATATTAAAAACAATATACTTAATGTTCTTAACCACTTCAGCCCCGGAAGGATTTACCCCCTTCCTGACCAGAGCACTTTTTACAATTTGGCACTGCGTCATTTTAACTGCTAATTGCGCAGTCATGCAATGCTTTACCCAAACGAAATTTGCATCCTTTTCTTCCCACAAATAGAGCTTTCTTTTGATGGTATTTGATCACCTCTGCCGTTTTTATTTTTTGCTCTATAAATGGAAAAAGACCGAAAATTTTGAAAAAAATTGATATTTTCTACTTTTTGTTATAAAAAAATCCAATAAACTCAATTTTAGTCATACATTTAGGCCAAAATGTATTCGGCCACATGTCTTTGGTAAAAAAAATGTCAATAAGCGTATATTTATTGGTTTGCGCAAAAGTTATAGTGTCTACAAACTAGGGTACATTTTCTGGAATTTATACAGCTTTTAGTTTATGACTGCCTATGTCATTTCTTGAGGCGCTAAAATGGCAGGGCAGTACAAAACTCCCCAAATGACCCCATTTTGGAAAGTAGACACCCCAAGGA
This sequence comes from Lithobates clamitans, assembly GCA_037952925.1. NCBI lineage: Eukaryota > Metazoa > Chordata > Amphibia > Anura > Ranidae > Lithobates > Lithobates clamitans. Next base: position 379,776 of record JBBGZY010002752.1, on the reverse strand, counting down.
AATTGCTGAGAGGCATGTTGAACCCATTGAATATTTATTTTTTTTGTCCCAAGTGATTGAATAATGACAAAAAAAAAATTACAAAAAGTTGTCACTAAATGATATATTGAAAAAACAAACAAGATATTTGGGGGGCACACCCTAAAAGATGCATTAAAGCTGGTGCAGCCATAAGACCATGCAGCAGAGCAAAATATTACAGCGCACACATACAAAAAAAGACATTTATCTCCAGCAGGGCTAGTTTAAAACACCTAGACAATCTATTAAAATATTAGCAAAAAATATGGGGATTTGGTCACTCCATATTGCTATATGGTGCTAAGCCCACTTACTGCGACAAAGTACCCCATGATTAGTGGGTCCTACACTATCCATGGATTGGGAGATAGTGCTTCTCTGAACCATGAGAGCATTGCACTCTTTTATATGGGAGAACTTTGAGGTCTCCATCCATGACACAAGTGGACACTAATGAGAGGCACTTAATGAAAGAGTGGGGTGCTCTACACCCAAAGGGATTTGGTCAGAATCCATACAATAAACAAACAAGATATTTGGGGGCACACCCTAAAAGATGCATTAAAGCTGGTGCAGCCATAAGACCATACAGCAGAGCAAAATATTACAGCGCACACATGCAAAAAAAGACATTTACCTCCAGCAGAGCTAGTTTAAAACTCCTAGACAATCTAAAAAATATTAGCAAAAAATATGGGGATTTGGTCACACCATATTGCTATATGGTGCTAAGCCCACTTACTGCGACAAAGTACCCCATGTTTAGTGGGTCCTACACTATCCATGGATTGGGAGATCCTGCTTCTCTGAACAATGAGAGCAAACACTCTTCTATATGGGAGAACTTTGAGGTCTCCACTCATGACACAAGTGGACACTAATGATATAATGATATATTGCTCACACAGGCCATGGGCCTATGTGGAATTGCACCCCAAAATACATTCAGCTGCTTCTCCTGAGTACGGGGATACCACATGTGTGGGACTTTTTGGGAGCCTAGCCGCGTACGGGGCCCCGAAAACCAATCACCGCCTTCAGGATTTCTATGGGCGTAAATTTTTGATTTCACTCCTCACTACCTATCACAGTTTTGAAGGCCATAAAATGCCCAGATGGCACAACCCCCCCCCCCCCCCAAATGACCCTATTTTGGAAAGAAGACACCCCAAGCTATTTGCTGAGAGGCATGTTGAGTCCATGGAATATTTTATTTTTTGACACAAGTTGTGGGAAAGTGACAATTTTTTTTTTTTTTTGCACAAAGTTGTCACTAAATGATATATTGCTCACACAGGCCATGGGCATATGTGGAATTGCACCCCAAAATACATTTAGCTGCTTCTCCTGAGTATGGGGATACCACATGTGTGGGACTTTTTGGGAGCCTAGCCGTGTACGGGGCCCCGAAAACCAAGCATCGCCTTCAGGATTTCTAAGGGCGTAAAGTTGTGATTTCACTCCTCACGACCTATCACAGTTTTGAAGGCCATAAAATGCCCAGATAGCACAAACCCTCCCCCCAAATGACCCTTTTTTGGAAAGTAGACACCCCAAGCTATTTGCTGAGAGGCATGTTGATTCCATGGAATATTTTAAATTTTGACACAAGTTGCGGGAAAGTGACAATTTTTTTTTTTTGCACAAAGTTGTCACTAAATGATATATTGCTCAAACATGCCATGGGCATATGTGGAATTACACCCCAAAATACATTCTGCTGCTTCTCCTGAGTACGGGGATACCACATGTGTGGGACTTTTTGGGAGCCTAGCTTCATACGGGGCCCCAAAATCGATTCACCGCCTTCAGGATTTCTAAGGGCATAAATTTTTGATTTCACTCCTCACTACCTATCACAGTTTCGAAGGCCATAAAATGCCAAGATAGCACAAAACCCCCCAAAATGACCCCATTTTGGAAAGTAGACACCCCAAGCTATTTGCTGAGAGGCATAGTGAGTATTTTGCAGCTCTCATTTGTTTTTGAAAATGAAGAAAGACAGGCAAAAAATATTTTTTTTTCTTTTTTCAATTTTCAAAACTTTGTGACAAAAAGTGAGGTCTGCAAAATACTCACTATACCTCTCAGCAAATAGCTTGGGGTGTCTACTTCCATGGCCTCCGAAACTGTGATAGGCAGTGAAGAGTGAAATCAAAAGTTTACGCCCTTAGAAAGCCTGAAGGCGGTGCTTGGTTTTCGGGGTCCCGTACGCGGCTAGGCTCCCAAAAAGTCTCACACATGTGGTATCCCCGTACTCAGGAGAAGCAACAGAATTTACTTTGGGCTGTAATTTCACATATTCACGCCAGACCGACGCTTGCGTTCGCCTTTGCGCGAGAGCAGGGGGGGACAGGGGTACTTTTTTTTTTTTTCTTTATTATTATTTTTTTTTTTATCTTATTTTTAAACTGTTCCTTTCATTTTTATTTTTTTAATCATTTTTATTGTTATCTCAGGGAATGTAAATATCCCCTATGACAGCAATAGGTAGTGACAGGTACTCTTTTTAAAAAAAAATAGGAGTCTATTAGACCCTAGATCTCTCCTCTGCCCTCAAAGCATCTGACCACACCAAGATCGGTGTGATAAAATGCTTTCCCAATTTCCCAATGGCGCTGTTTACATCCGGCGAAATCTAAGTCATGAAATGCTCGTAGCTTCCGGTTTCTTAGGCCATAGAGATGTTTGGAGCCCTTCTGGTCTCTGACCAGCTCTATGGTAAGCTGGCTGAATCACCGGCTGCATTTTCAGGTTCCCTGTTGGGACAGGAGAGCCAGAGAAAAACATGGAAGACGGTGGGGGGGGGCTTTCCCTCCCACTGCTTGTAAAAGCAGTCTAGAGGCTAATTAGCCACTAGGATTGCTTTTACATGAAAGCCGACCACTGGCTAAAAAGAATGATACCAAGATGATACCTAAACCTGCAGGCATCATTCTGGTATAACCACTCAAAGTCCAGCAACATACCAGTACGTTGCTGGTCCTTGTTGGGCATATATTGTAAACTATTTTTTCATGCAGCCTGTGGGCTGAACGAAAAAAAGATATTGATCGGTGGGTATGCCCACCATTAGAATACCTCCCTTCGTCCACCCACTTCTAATGATGGGCATACATGCACCGTTTATATATGCCGAAGCATGGGGGCATCCTCCCACAAAAGGCAGGAGCAAATCGCTCCTCCATCCACTGCTGCCCCCATGCTTCGGCATATATGCTGAAGTATGTAACTGTGGTGGTGAAATCACCTCCGACAGCGCTGGAGTCACGGCTTTATGTATCATGGGAGCAAACGCTGTTGCTGTCAAGATAAATAAATCCGCGCTGCAGCTAAATGGCGTACCTGAAAACAAAAAAATGGTTAAAACACAGTAAACTATAAAAAAATTCCATACCTGAAAAGCAAACATGATAAAACATAACAACAATAAAACATTGCAGAATAGACTACAGTAAAAAAGAGCAGAACAATAGAGAGAAAATAGAGAGAGAGAGAACAATAAAACGACAACTATTTTTGTTTTTTTATTTTATATTTTTTTTGTGTATTTTTTTTTTTACTTTTTTTTAATTTATTTTGTTTTTATTTATTTTTTTACATTTTTTTTATAACTGTAACTTTTAAAACTGTAACGGTTCCAGGTTTGGGTCTCTCAAAATGCGATGGCATCTTGGAAGACCCTGTGAAAGTGTGTCCTAGTCTGTGCAATGCTGTACCCTACGCTAAAACTCAACTAGTGTATGGTAGCGCTCAAAACATTCACCAATGCAAAGACCAGGATTGGCAGGACAGGAGGGACAATAATACTGGGTGTCACCCCTATATCCGCGCTTTCTGCAGACACGTCATTTTTTTGGGGGGGGCTCGTTGGGTAGGGGTACTCGAGAGGACATAAGGAAAATGCCTCTCATGCAGCCGGCTTACTGCATTTGGTTGGGGAAGGTGAGGTGGAGCACCGTCTGGAAACAGAAGGGCTCTGACGATCTCTTCCTGAAATTTAAGGAAGGATCCAGTCTGTCCTGAAGCTCTGTATAGCACATGAGCATTCAGCAAAGCCAATTGAAATAAGTATACAGACACTTTTTTGTACCAGCGTCTGGCCTTACGGGAAACTAGGTACGGCGCCAACAACTGGTCGTTGAGGTCCACCCCTCCCATATTTTGGTTATATTCATGGACACAGAGGGTTTTCTCCACAACACCAGTCGCCGTAGTAATTTGGACCGTCGTGTCTGCATGAAGGGAGGTAAGAACGAAAACATTCCTATTGTCCCTCCACTTCATAGCGAGCAAATTATTACACCGCAAGCATGCTCTCTCCCCCAGCCTAAGATGGGAATCTACAAGCCGCTGGGGAAAGCCCCGGTGATTAGATCGCACAATGCCACATGCTCCAATTTGATGATCAAAAAGGTGACTAAAAAGTTTCACGCTCGTGTAATAATTGTCCACATATAAATGGTACCCCTTTCCGAATAAGGATGACACCAAGTCCCACACTATCTTGCCAGCGCTTCCTATGTAGTCAGGGCAGTTTGTCAAGTCTACGTGACTATCTTTGCCCTCGTAAACCATAAAACGACATGTATAGCCTGTGGCCCTGTCACAGAGCTTATACATCTTGACCCCGTATCTGCTGGGAAGGTACTGTTTGAATGACAAGCGGCCAGAAAATTTAATCAGGGACTCATCAACACAGACAACTTGATGGATAGTAAACAAGTCTGCAAAACGCTGGTTGAAGTGGTTTACGAGGGGCCGAATTTTGTAGAGCCAATCATATCCAGGGTCTCCACGAGGACGACAGAGTTCATTGTCATTGAAGTGCATGAACCGCAAAATCTGCTCGTATCGTGCCCTGGCCATGGAAGCAGAGAACAAAGGGGCATATGGTAAATTGGGTCAGTGGACCAATATGACCGCAACTCACTCTTTTTATTTATGCCCATGTTGAGGTGAAAGGCCCAGAAAGATCTTAAATTCTGAGACCGTAATTGGTCTCCAATCCCTGGCAAGGGAGGACTGGGGATTAGTGGCGATGTGTTGACCAGCGTATAAATTGCTTTGGTCCACAATAAATCTATAGAGATCTTCGGTGAAAAACAGTGAATAAAAATCCAGTGGCGTAAAATCAACTGTTGTCACCTAAATTCCGGGTTGGCCAGTGAATGGGGGAAGTACGGGTGCTGCAGAAGTGGTGGGTTCCCAATTCGGATTGGCGAATGCAGCAGGAAGGGCACTATGGGCACGACGGGCCTGTGTTCGTCTTCTTGGTGGCAGCGGGACACTACTAGTGCTTGCCACCTCGCCAGCTTGAACTGCACTTATGGGACTCGCCACGTCACCATGTGATACTGCAGTGCTGGATATACAACCAGAGTGTACTAGGCCGCTGGTGCTTGCCAGTTCACCAGAAGGAATAGCGGTGCTAGTACTTCTCTGCTCCATACAAGGGACCTGCGGTTCTTGCACTTCAAGGACAGAAGAAGAAGTTTGGGGTCTGGTACGCCTGACCTTGGCAGGGACCACAACTCTGTCGTCAAAGCTATCTGTCATGGAGCCGCTGTCCTCTACAGGATCGTATTCTGAGCCTGAATCTGACAGATGAGTGACTTCCTCTTCACTATCTGTCATGCTCAGAAACGTGTAGGCCTCTTCACTAGTGTACCTTCGATTTGCCATTTTGGGCTCTAAATTTAGGGGTACACTAGTGAGACTCACAGGCAAAAAAAGCTCCTGACTGTTAGCAACTGGATCAAAACGCTACCAAAAAACTGTTAGCGATCGCAGGGATCAGGCCTGACTCTGCGAACGCTGCAGTTATGTGTGCTTAGTGTTTTGTAAGTGTCAGTGATCGATCGATACTGCACTTGGGTGGGCTGGGCTGGGCCGAGGGGCAAAACGCAGGTGCTAGCAGGTATCTGGGCTGATGCCGCTACCACTGTGTTTATGGGAACCCTAAACTGCTGGGGATGCTAGTATAGATCTGATCGGATCAGATATAGATCCGTTCAGATACTATAGCACTAAGGGAGGTGTATACTGCGTGGGTGGGTTTTAGCAGGACTGGCGCTAGCCTGACGCTACCTGGGGCGACGCAGACCTTATCTGACCCAAAAAACGTAACTTTAATCACCGCCGGGCGATCAGGGGGTTAAACCTTTATAAGGTAATAAACGGCGGGTGCCCTAAAACTATGATAAACTATAATAAACTATAATAAACAAACTAACTAACCAGCGTCACCCGTAACAATTATATGGTGATCACTGGTGAAAGGGTTAACTAGGGGGCAATCAGGGGGTTAAAACCTTTATTAGGTAGTATATAGAGGTCCCTGTCGCTATAAAACACTGACGGCGAACCTATATACTTACCTCCCTAACTAGCGTCACCTGTGTCACTAATACAGCGATCAGAAAAATGATCGCTTAGTGACACTGGCCACGGGGGGTGATCACAGGGTTAAAACTTTATTAGGGGGGGTTAGGGGGGTACCCTAGACCTAAAAGGGGTACCCCTGACCTAAAGGGGGCTAACCCTAACTGCCCTAACACTTATAACTGTCACAAACTGACACCAATGCAATAATCAGAAAAAAAAAACTGCTTTTGGTGTCAGTGTGACAGGGGGTACAGGGGGGTGATCAGGGGTGACTGGGGGGTGATGGGGGGTGACAACAGGGCCGGATTAACATAGGGGCTGATGGAGCTGCAGCTCCAGGCCCCTGCCTTAAAATCGGCCCTCACAGCCAGCAGTATAAGCCTGATTTCTCATGTCCATAAACTTCTCTGGGACAGGAGAAGCTGTGTGTAAATGTAGGGGTGTCTGGCTGCATCTCTGTTGGCTCACTGTGGTTATTACAGTGTCACAGTGCACAGTTCCCCCCCTACACAAATGGCTCTGCCTTCCCCCTCCCCTCTCTTCTCTCTCTGTGTGCAGTGAAGGAGCCGTGTGGGCTGGGAAACAGAGCAACTGCAGCTGGCAGATAGAAGGTGAACTGATATCTGAGTGATAAGCTTCCCATCCAAGTGTGAGCTCAGTGACTGGACTCTTATCTCCCTTCTCTCCCCCTCTTATACCTTTATCTTCAGCAATGGCTGTTATAACTGCAGTCAATATGTAGACTCGGCTCCTTGTGCTTTTAGGTGGGTTCACACTGCTTTGCTGTGTTTTGGCCCATTGCTGGTGTATCCGCAGTTTTCCTGCGTTTTACCCACAGTCCTGTTGATTTCTAAACTGCAGATACACAAGCAGTGCGCCCAAACTGCAGCACACCAGTGTGAGCCCAAAGGCTGTACACACCCCCCTCTATAGAACTTGGTCTGATCAATACTGCTGGCATTCATTTTACACACAGCCATAACATCCCAGATCAGGAGGGGTGGGGGCTTCAGGGATTTGTTTGACTATGCTGGCCCTGTCCCTTCTACCCATCCTGGATGAGTCCTGGAGGGAGTGGCAGGCTGCTGGTGGCAAGTGACACGCTGTATCTGGTGACAGGTTGTCAGTGGCAAGTGGCACACTGTATCTGGTGGCAGGCTGCTAGTGGCAAGTGGCACACTGTATCTGGTGGCAGGCTGCTAGTGGCAAGTGGCACACTGTATCTGGTGGCAGGCTGCTGGTGGCAAGTGGCACACTATCTGATGGAAGGCTGCTGGTGGAAAGTGGCACACTGTATCTGGTGGCAGGCTGTGGTTGGCAAGTGACACGCTGTATCTGGTGACAGGCTGTCAGTGGCAAGTGGCACACTGTATCTGGTGGCAGGCTGCTAGTGGCAAGTGGCACACTGTATCTGGTGGCAGGCTGCTGGTGGCAAGTGGCACACTATCTGATGGAAGGCTGCTGGTGGTAAGTGACACACTGTATCTGGTGGTAGGCTGTGGTTGGCAAGTGGCACACTGTATCTGGTGGCAGGCTGCTGGTTTCAAGTGGCACACTATCTGGTGGCAAGTGGCACACTGTATCTGGTGGTAGGCTGTGGTTGGCAAGTGGCACACTGTATCTGGTGGCAGGCTGGTGGTGGTAAGTGGCATACTGTATCTGGTGGCAGGCTGCTGGTGGCAAGTGGCACACTATCTGGTGGAAGGCTGCTGGTGGTAAGTGACACACAGTATCTGGTGGTAGGCTATGGTTGGCAAGTGGCACACTGTATCTGGTGGCAGGCTGCTGGTTTCAAGTGGCACACTATCTGGTGGCAAGTGGCACACTGTATCTGGTGGTAGGCTGTGGTTGGCAAGTGGCACACTGTATCTGGTGAAAGGCTGCTGGTGGCAAGTGGCACACTGTATCTGGGGTCAGGCTGCTGGTGGCAAGTGACACGCTGTATCTGGTGACAGGCTGTCAGTGGCAAGTGGCACACTGTATCTGGTGGCAGGCTGCTAGTGGCAAGTGGCACACTGTATCTGGTGGCAGGCTGCTGGTGGCAAGTGGCACACTATCTGGTGGAAGGCTGCTGGTGGTAAGTGACACACTGTATCTGGTGGTAGGCTGTGGTTGGCAAGTGGCACACTGTATCTGGTGGCAGGCTGCTGGTTTCAAGTGGCACACTATCTGGTGGCAAGTGGCACACTGTATCTGGTGGTAGGCTGTGGTTGGCAAGTGGCACACTGTATCTGGTGGCAGGCTGCTGGTGGCAAGTGGCATACTGTATCTGATGGCAGGCTGCTGGTGGCAAGTGGCACACTATCTGGTGGAAGGCTGCTGGTGGTAAGTGACACACTGTATCTGGTGGTAGGCTGTGGTTGGCAAGTGGCACACTGTATCTGGTGGCAGGCTGCTGGTGGCAAGTGGCACACTATCTGGTGGCAAGTGGTGCACTGTATCTGGGGTCAGGCTGCTGGTGGCAAGTGACACGCTGTATCTGGTGACAGGCTGTCAGTGGCAAGTGGCACACTGTATCTGGTGGCAGGCTGCTAGTGGCAAGTGGCACACTGTATCTGGTGGTAGGCTGCTGGTGGCAAGTGGCACACTATCTGGTGGAAGGCTGCTGGTGGTAAGTGACACACTGTATCTGGTGGTAGGCTGTGGTTGGCAAGTGGCACACTGTATCTGGTGGCAGGCTGCTGGTGGCAAGTGGCACACTATCTAGTGGCAAGTGGCACACTGTATCTCGTGGCAGGCTGCTGGTGGCAAGTGGCACACTGTATCTGGTGGCAGGCTGCTGGTGGCAAGTGGCACACTATCTGGTGGAAGGCTGCTGGTGGTAAGTGACACACTGTATCTGGTGGTAGGCTGTGGTTGGCAAGTGGCACACTGTATCTGGTGGCAGGCTGCTGGAGGCAAGTGGCACACTGTATCTGGTGGCAGGCTGTGGTTGGCAAGTGGCACAATGTATCTGGTGGCAGGCTGCTGGTGGCAAGTGGCACACTGTATCTGGTGGCAGGCTGCTGGTGGCAAGTGGCACACTGTATCTGGTGGCAGGCTGCTGGTGGCAAGTGGCACACTATCTGGTGGAAGGCTACTGGTGGTAAGTGACACACTGTATCTGGTGGTAGGCTGTGGTTGGTAAGTGGCACAATGTATCTGATGGAAGGCTGCTGGTGGCAAGTGGCACACTGTATCTGGTGGCAGGGAGCTGGTGGCAAGTGGCACACTGTATCTGATGGCAAGTGGCACAATGTATCTGGTGGCAGGCTGCTGGTGGCAAGTGGCACACTGTATCTGGTGGCAAGTGGCACAATGTATCTGGTGAAAGGCTGCTGGTGGCAAGTGACACACTGTATCTGGTGGCAGGCTGCTGGTGGCAAGTGGCACACTGTATCTGGTGGCAAGTGGCACAATGTATCTGGTGGCAAGTGGCACACTGTATCTAGTGGCAGGCTGCTGGTGGCAAGTGGCACACTGTATCTGGTGACAGGCTGTCGGTAGCAAGTGGCACACTGTATCTGGTGACAGGCTGTGGTTGGCAAGTGGCACACTGTATCTGGTGGCATGCTGCTGGTGGCAAGTGGCCCACTGTATCTGGTGGCATGCTGCTGGTGGCAATTGGCACATTGTATCTGGTGGCAGGCTGCTGGTGGCAAGTGGCACACTGTATCTGTGGCAGGCTGTGGGTAGCAAGTGCCACACTGTATCTGGTGGCAAGTGGCACACTGTATCTGGTGGCAAGTGGCACACTGTATCTGGTGGCAGGCTGCTGGTGGCAAGTGACATGCTGCATCTAGCGGCAGGCAACTGTGGAAAGTGATACGCTACATCTGGTGGCAGGCTATGGGTGGCAAGTGACAAGCTGCATCTGGTGGCAAGTGACAAGCTCAGGTCCCACTGATTCTGCATCATGGTGAGTTGAACTATTTCACTATATATTACAATGTAGTAACTGAAATAATGGAATTTGATCATCCTGACTAAGGATGAGCTCCTGCGTGTTCGCATGCTGCACGTGCCGATCCCGCCAGGAAGTCGGCACGGCGCAGCGCTAATCACAGGCAGTGAGACATTTCCCGAGCTCTGCAGCCACACATCGGGAAATGTCTCACTGCCTGTGATTAGCGCTGCGCCGTGCCGACTTCCTAGCGGGATCGGCACGTGCAGCATGCGAACACGCCGAAGCTCATCCTTAATCCTGACACCATATCAAGCATGGTGTCAGGATGATTGCTTTTATGTACTAACACCAGCCATTTGCCTGACAAATCACCTCCACCGCCAATTTCCCCGCCAACCCTGAGACTACATCCCCCACCCTCATCTTTTTTTGGGAAGAGGGGGTTGTCTCTGAATGACAGTTTGGAAATGTGGTCTCCCTATGTTGCTGCTGGTGAGAGACCGCATAGCAGGTGGTATTGGTGGTGTTGCTGCTGCTCAGAGGCTGCATGGCTGATATTACTGGTGAGAGTTTATTTAATTTGTTTTAGCGAAAAATTGTTTGCATTTTCATTTTGTTTCCATAAAAAGGCCCACCAAAATCCTCAGCACCAGGCCCATGATGCTCTTAATCTGGCCCTGGGTGACAAGTGTGCCTGCATGTTCTACTGTAAGTGTAGTGTTGGTGCAAACTTACTTGGATGTCTTCTCTCCTCGGCGCCGGAACTAAAAGACCGGCTCGAGGAGATGTGACATCACTTCCTCCGCTTCTGTTTACATTACAGAAGCCGAGGAAGCATCTCATTCGCCAGGAACGATCGTGAGGGGGGAGCCACGAATGAGTGGCCTCCCCCTCACCTTTGATCGCCCCTGACGATAATCCGACCGCCGCTGGCACCGGGGGGGGGTCCGGTTGGACCCCCCACCCGCGGGAAGGCAAGGACGTACCTGTATGTCGTTTTGCTTGCCCGTGCCATTCTGCCGATGTATATAGTCGTGCGGCGGTCGGCAACTGGTTAATGGACAGCAAACACAATCCAGGTAGTTATTTTGTTTCCTGAACATTCTTCTTACATAAACTGAATGTGTCCTGTGTTGGGCTACACAGGTGATAAGTACAAGAGGGTTAGTGTGAGGATTGCAGATCAGCTCAGTATTAGGGTTACAAGAAGCAAAATGGAGGAAGAGGGGGCAGGCGGGACTTTTAAGGTACCAAGGGATAGAATAGGCAATCAATTTAGAAAAATATACATTTTATTTAAACAATCTTTAAAATCACAATAAACATTTACAAGAATCACGTATTATTTCTTTTGACATGTACAACCACTTCTTACTCTACATGTTTCGCTCAAAGGAGCTTCTTCAGGAGCTTTTTGAAAGTGTGGCATGAAGTAATATATACTATAAGAAAAACAACAATTGTAAATGATTATGCTTGAAAATTGCCATGAATAAAATCGCATGGCGTGTCAATAGGACATGCCTATGTATATTTAATAGAAAAATATTCATACATTATACAAAATACATTTTATACAAAATAATGATAAACTGAAGATGAATGCCTACTGGATGCTTGTGTTCAAGAAGTATTCATTTTTGATTCCTAAACTGAAGCCAGGATTTACAAAATGAGAAGACCTTTGGTAACCAGAGAGGATAAATTACCAACATGTTGGATATGGTTGTTAGAAATGGGTACTCACCGAGGCCGAGATGCTGAGGGCGGTAACCTCTTGCGACTAAGCGCTCTCCACTCCTGGAGATGGTACAGGGGGTGAAGGGGACAAAGAGGCATGAGTCACCAGCAGGCAGGGCAGGTCTTGTGTGAAGGTCACCGGGAAGGAGACAGCAGTGCAGGACTGGGAGATGCTGAAGCTCAGGGAGGTAGATGAGCAGCTAGTCCTACAACAGGCCGGGGGTCAAACACCAATGACTGGCAAGAGTCTCTTAGATGGGCAGAACGGTCTTGTGCTGGAGACTGATAGCAGGTCTGTAAACAGGCTGCTGATTAAATGCTGAAGACTGATAGGAAGTCCGTGAAACAGGCCGAGGGTCAAACACAGGTAACTGGAGGCAAAGTCTGTGAGCAAGCCAGGGGTCAAGCACTGGAGACAAATAGCAGAGTCTGAGAGCAGGCCGAGGGTCAACCACTGGAGACAGGAAGTAATATCCATAGACAAGCCGAGGGTCAAACACAGAAGGCAAGTAGCGAGGTCCAAGAGGCAAGCCGAGGGTCAGATGCAGGAAGAGACCAGAGTAAGTCAAGGTCAATCCGGGTCACAACGAGTAATCAAGAATCAGGATACAAGCAGGAAACACACAGGAGGCTGAAAGACAAACCAGCAACTTGGCCATGGCACAGAGTGGCTTTTATAGGCAGTGGGAGGCTCAGGTTGTGCGTGCGCTATTGCGTCCGCGTATTCGCCGTTTTGCTGAATTGCGCACGTGCATTAGCCCTTCCGCTGTATTGTGCCCAGGGATACGCCAGGATGCCGCTCTACTGCGCATGTGTGTAGAAAAACGGTCAACATCACCCGGTGACCACACCCCCCCTAAAACGTCACAGTCCCAGCATGCCCAGGGACTGTGATAGCATAAGGGGGCGGGGTCTCCACCTATAAAAGTCACATCGGAGCGCTCAGAGAGCATTCCAGCCGGAGAGACCGTCGTGTCAACTTCGGAAGAAGAGAAGAAGCCAAGAAGCCAAGAAGCCCAGAAGCCAGAAGTCCGGGCCCCCGCTATCAAAAGAGCGGCATGAAGATAGCGGAGGAGCCAGCAGAAGAACTGGAACACCGGGAGAAGAGGGCAGAGAGAGTGGAGAAGAACCAACGGGACGCCGGGAGAAGAGGAACCAGAGGGACCCCCGAAGTCGGAAGAAGACCCCCGAAGCCAGAAGAAGACCCCCCGGAGCTCTCTAATAAATTACTTTAAAAACCTGTGTAGTGTGTTTTATTATTGACACTTTTTCACTAGGTAATTGGGTAGGGGTAACATGTACCCCATACACATTCACATAGGGTGGGGGGCCGGGATCTGGGGGCCCTCTTATTATAGGGGGCTCCTGGATTCTAATAAGCCCCCCGCCCGCATACCCCGACAACCAACGGCCAGGGTTGTCAGGCAGAGGCCCTTGTCCTCATCAACATGGGGACAATGTGCTTTGTGGTGGGGGGGCCCTGCAGGGCGCCCCCCTCCCCCAAAGCACCCACCACCCCATGTTGAGGGCATGCGGCCTGGTACAGTTCAGGAGGGGGGGCACTCGCTCATCCCCACCCCCTTTCCTGACCGGCCGGGCTGCGTGCTCGGATCGGGGTCTGGTATGGATTTTAGGGGGGACCCCACGCTGTTTTTTTGGCGTAGGGGGTTTCCCTTAAAATTCATACCAGACCTAAGGGCCTGGTATGCCCCACGACGGGGCTCGCAAGGTGTCAATCTCGCCGATAAAAGCAGCAAGATTCACTTCCTTTTCTAGTCCTGTCATACCCGAGTCACGTTCAAAATGAACGGACATGTCCGTGGGCAAGTCCGTTCATTCTGAAAGTCCGCCGTATCTCCGGCAAAAGTCCGTTGGAAAGACGGGCGGACCTAGCCTGCCGGAAAGTCCGGTCGTGTGTAGGCAAGTCCGTCCGTTCAGAAAGTCCGGCGGCAGTCCGCCGGAAAGTCCGGCGGGAAGAACGTCGGACCAAGTCTGCCGGAAAGCCCACTCGTGTGTACCCGGCATAAGAGTACTAGTGTAGAGGAGGTCCCAAAAAGAATGGCTGAAGGAGGAAGAAGGCGGTGGGATGGAGAGAGGCATAAATTGTGTCATTCGTACTCCTTACTCTTATAGGGAAACATTACATAAGAGAGAGAGGGAGAGAGAGAGAGAGAGAGACTGCTTCACTGTCTCCCTCCCTTCTCACTCCTTCAGCCATTCTTTTTGGGACCTCCTCTACACTAGTAAGTACTCTTTGGAACTTATACTTGTGTTTAGCCTTTCATTGTGGGGACTGAATTTCCTTGATGTTCAGCAGTGTTGCCAACCTACCAGATTGAAATGACACAACTCCCAAAATTTACTGGCACAGTCAAGATTTTACTGGCATATCCAAAAGTTACAAAATGACAGTTTTAAGTGCAAATTTCAGGATTTAGGCCACAATCAAGTACAATATGCAATTAGCAAAGTGATTTAAGGTAGATATTAAGGCAAAAACATATTTCTTATTTTATTTTCGATATAGTAAGTAGCTCAGGGAAAGGAATCGAGAGGGCAAGAAATTAGAATGGGCGGCACACACACATATGAAATTGACTCCCAAAATGACACTGACAGCAGTGGGCAGCAGCACAGATGATGATGGCACCTCACCAACATGACACGCAGTGGCGTCACTAGGGGGGTGCAGGCCGCACCCGGGTGACACCCACCAGAGGGGTGACACACGGCGCTGGATTGAGAGAGGCGCCATGGCTCTCTCCTCTTCCTCCTTCCCCTGCACACTCCGGTATCTCTGCTGTGGATCCTTAGCTCTCCACGATGTTTGGGGAGGGAGGAGGAGAAAGAATGGTGAGGCAGAGGCATACAGCTCTGCAGTCCCATAGCCCAGTGCCCCCGGTGCCCACATGTCCTCCGAGAACTGGCACTGCCTATCAGGGGCGTTGCTAGGGGGTGGCTTTTGGGGCTATAGCCCCGAATCTGAGCCCAATAGCCCCGAGTCTCTGCAGGGGTCCCCAAGGGGAGGGGAGGCTCTCTGGGGACCTTTAAGTAAGTGGGGGGGCTCTCTGGGGACCCTAATGTAAGGGAGAGGCTCTCTGGGGACCCTGATTTTAAGGCCTAGGCTCTCTAGGGACCCAGATTTAAGGGGGAGGCTCTCTCTGGGGACCCTAATGTAAGGGGGCCTCTCTGGGAACCCTGATGTAAGTGGGGGCACTCTGGGTACCCTGATGGAAGGGGAAGGCTCTCTGAGGACTCTGATGTAAGGAGGAGGCTCTCTGGGGACCCTGATGTAAGCGGGGGGCTCTCTGGGGATATATATATACCCCACACGTATATTACTGTATATACATGTGTATGCCCGCCCAAGCGTATGACTTTCTTTACTACGCTGCTATGGGCTCTAGCCCCAGATCTTTTGTAGACCTAGCAACGCCCCTGCTGCCTATTATTGTGAGTGACAGGCAGGCAAGGAGAGGCGCTGGCTGCCTATCACAATTACACTCCTCAGAGCCGACAGAGCCTAGATGGAGGGACATTTGTGGGGACAGAGCCACGCTGATCTGAGGTCTGTAAATGTAGGGAGGGGAGATATACATGGGGGGTTACATTAGGGGGATTACACAGGGCGGGTTACATTAGGGGAATTGCACATGGGGGTTACATTAGGGGGATTACACGGGGGGAGGGTTACAATAGGGGGATTACATGGGGGAGGGTTACATTAGGGGGTTACATTTCAAAGAAGAGCGTTCTAGCACCAGGGTGGCTCCCGGTGATCGCATGGTGGCTGCTCAGGGGTATAATACAACTGCCAGGAGCACAACAGGACCTAAGCTTCCAGGGAACCAGGGGGAACCCCATGAGGTTTGCTGTTGGTCCTGCCATCAACTGGGTCATCTGGCGGCCCAGTGCCTGAATTGGGAAGAATCAATGAAGTGCGACATGGGTCGCCGTTGCTCCATGTATGCCCATGCATTATGTGCTGCAACCGACCTGAATCCGCATGAGTGTGTGGTGCGGGTCAATGGACAGGAGGTGGTAGCGCTCCTTGACTCTGGGAGTGTCATCACCCTGCTCTGATTGGATGGGTTGCCAAGAGAGCTGGTACCAAGGTAACAGGTCGGGGTCATATGTGTGCATTGTGATGTTAAAAACTATCCGGTGGACTGTATGACCCTGTGTACACCAGCAGGAACGGCTACACTAAAAGTTGGGGTGGTCCCGGGATTACCTCATGACTTACTAATCGAGCGAGACTGCCCCATGTTTTGGATCTTGTATGAGGAAAAGCTCAAAGGTTCGGGGGTTTCCCCCAAAAGGCAAGAACCCATAGAGGTGCTAAATAATAATGTGTTGCAGGAGGTTGTTACTAGGGATCAGTACCAGGTTGCTGAGCCTGCAGGAAGTGAGCCCGGTCCTCTGGAGGTGTTTGCAGCATTGGAAGCGAAAAGTACCTCCTCTGAGCCAGATATGTCAGATCTCTGGGGCTCCTGGGAAGATTTCCTTAGTGCTCAGATGAGAGACCCCACTTTTATCCACACCAGGGAACAGGCCACAGTCTTAAACGGTGAACCACAGCACGCTGGGGTGGATGTGCAGTTCCCTCATTTTGCTGTGATTCATGGATGTGCAGTTCCCCATTTTGCTGTGATTCATGGATGTGCAGTTCCCTCATTTTGCTGTGATTCATGGATGTGCAGTTCCCCCATTTTGCTGTGATTCATAATTTGTTGTGCCGTGTAACTAAAGTCGATAAAGAAGTGTTGGAACAACTGGTTACATTTGGCTCATAGTCATGTACTTGGGGGTCACCATGGAGGGGCTAAAAATCAGGAACGGGTTTTACAGCGTTTTTTTTGGCCCGGTGTATATCGGGAAATTAAGGACTACTGTGAGTCCTGCCCTACCTGTCAAAGAACTGCTCCAACACCCCATTTTCTCAGTCCGCTGGTACTGCTTCCAATTATCGAGGTTCCCTTTGATCGCATAGCCATGGACTTGGTGGGCCCCTTACCTAAGTCAGCTAGGGGACACCAACACATTTTAGTTGTCCTTCACTATGCCACCAGGTATCCGGAAGTGGTCCCTTTAAGGAATTGCTCATCCAAGGTCATCGCACGGGAGTTGTTTCAGATGTTCATGAGAACAGGGCTCCTTCCCGAGATCTTGACAGACCAAGGTACCCGTTCATGTCAAAAGTAATGAAGGAACTCTGCAAACTGTTTAAGATTAAACACTTGCGGACTTCAGTGTATCACCCACAAACTGATGAGTTAGTGAAGCGGTTCAACAAAACCTTAAAGGGAATGCAAAAGAAAGCAGTTGAGGAGGATGGTTGGGATTGCTTGTTGCCTCCCTTGTCGTTTGCCATAAGAGAGGTACCCCAGGCCTCCACGGGATTCTCCCCCTTTGAGTTGGTTTATTAGAGACACCCCCGTGGACTACTGGACATAATGAAAGAGACGTGGGAACAAGAAGCTTCCCCTTATCGGAGTGTGGTAGAACACATCTCTCAAATGCAGGACCGAATAACAAAAGTTATGCCCATAGTACGAAAACATTTGCAGGCTGCGTAAAACGCCCAGAGTCGTGTATACAACTGATCTGCCAAGGTTAAGGAGTTTAAACCTGGAGCTCGGGTGCTGGTGTTAGTGCCTACTGTGGAGAGTAAGTTTCTCGCCAAGTGGCAAGGACCCTTTGAGATAGTTGAGAGGGTGGGCAAGGTCAACTATAAAGTCCATCAGCCCACCAAACATAAAACCTACCAGTTTTACTACGTACATAATGTCATCACAGACCCTGGCGTTCGAGTAAACCTCAAACCCTACCGCATACCCAAAGCTCGCCGGAATATTGTCTCGGTCGAGCTTAAAGCCTCATACACATGATCGGATTGTTGACCAACAAAACGATGGACTTTTGTCCACAGGGAGTTGACGCAAACTTGTCATGCATACAAACGGCAAGGAATTGTCGGCTAAAAAATATGAACATAGTGACATACTACGTTGTTTTTCAGCTCTTAAGCGCCACCCTTTGGGCTCCTGCTAATTTCGTGTTAGTAGAAGTTTGGTGAGTGTTGATTCGCGCTTTTCATTTTGTGATTTTCAGTTTGCGCTTTTCAGTTAGTTTCTGAATGGCTGTTCGTCAACCAGACATGTTGCGGAATCGGAGGACACAACGTGTTATTTATTGTTGGCCTTGGAGTTATTGCTTTGACATTATTTTTTTGGTTGAATAATGATTTGATTTGGTATATTTTCTTTATTTTTGGATGCATACCATAGAATGCACTTTTTAGTTAAGTTCTATTGGCAGATAGCATGTCTAATTTTATTTGTTTTCTTTATTTAACGCACAATAAAAAAATTGTGGAGAATAATACTTGGCTATGTGTTTTACTTCAAATCACAGTTTGGGAGTAGGCAGTTACATTTAAAAAAATACAATGTAAAATTGACAAGGGACACCAATATAGTTGTATCTTTGATCTTAAAAACTACAGGAAAATGGTGTTGTGGTAACTTGCCCAAATAAAAAAAAAGCATAATAATATTATTCTTGATATCACTAGAAAAAAAAGCCTTTGAAAATTAATTTGCAATAACTCCATCAGTATCACCAGCAAAGCAGCTTCATTATTATCCCATTAAAGAAGAAGAGAATGTGCGCTGCATTTCCAGATTTCATAATTTGCCACGTCACAAATGATGATTCTCCATTATGAACGCTAGTCTACAAGACTGACCGCTTTCGGCTTGTCCTTGCTTCCGAGCATGCGTGTTTGTACTTTGGACTTTTGTCTGACAGACTTATGTACACAGGCTCGGAAAATCCGACAACAGACATTTGTCCGCGGAAAATTTTAAAACCTGCGATCCAACATTTGTCCACGGAAAATCCAACAACAATTGTCAGATAGAGCATACACACGGTCGGATTTTCCGCCAACAGTCTGTCATCACACATTTCCCGTCGGAAAATCTGATTGTGTGTACGAGGCTTAAGAGTATGTTGGACCTTGGGATCATTGAGGAGTCTTCAAGTAGCTAGTCCAGCCCTATAGTCCTTGTACCCAAGCCAAATGGAACCTGGCGGTTCTGCAATGACTTTCACAAGTTAAATGAAGTCTCCAAGCCAGGCGCGTATCCCATGCCCTGGGTGGATGAGTTAATTGAGAGATTAGGACCGGCCCGGTACATCACCACTCTTGACTTGACCAAGGGATACTGGCAGATCCCGCTTTCCCCAGAGGCTAAAGAAAAAACCAGCCACTTTCCAGAGGTCCATGGATTTTGTCCTGAGACCTCATAAGGAATTCTCAGAAGCCTTACTTGATGACATTGTCATCTTTAGTCAGGACTGGGAGAGTCACTTACCGAAGGTCCAGTTGGTCATGGATGCACTCTGAAGGGCGGGGTTCACAGTGAACCCGGAAAAGAGCAAGGTTGGGTTGGCGGAGGCCCACTACCTGGGGTATGTTTTAGGCAGGGGTGTGATTAAACCCCAGCTAAACATGGTGGAGGCTATCCAGAAATGAGCCCCGTCTACTCACAAAGAAACAGGTGCGTTCTTTGCTTGGCATTGTCAGCTATTATAGGAGGTTTGTCCCCTACTTTGCCAGTCTAGCAGCACCTCTGACTGATCTCACCAAGGGAAAGAACGCAACTGTTGTTCAGTGGAGTGCAGAAGCAGAAGCAGCATTCTGTCGGTTGAAGCGAGCTTTATGCCATGAACCAGTATTGGTAGCTTCCGACGTCCAAAAAGAGTTCCTGGTGAAAACAGATGCCTCAAAGTTGGGTCTGGGTGCAGTACTGTCCCAGATGGTTGGAGGGATGAGCACCCCATTGTGTACTTGAGCTCATGCCAGCTGAGAGGAATTATTCCATTGTGGAAAGGGAGTGTCTCGCACAGGGTAGTATCTAGTGCATTTGGCACCCGGGGCGGATCCTATATCTGGCACACCCCATTCTTAAAATGTAAAAACACCCACTGTGCCCCCTGCATACCTCTGCATCCTTAAATATCTCTTTGTCACTACTGTGTACATAACACAGCACCCTTTTACATTACAAAGCACCTTGCACCTAAGGACCTCTTTACATTACACAGCCCTTGTACGTCTAGACCCCTTTGCATTACACAGCACTAGGGATGAGCTTCAAGTTCGAGTCGAACTCATGTTCGACTCGAACATCGGCTGTTCGCCAGTTCGCCGAACAGCGAACAATTTGGGGGGTTCGCGGCATTCGAACACCGTTTAAAAGTCTATAGGAGAAATCAAAAGTGCTAATTTTAAAGGCTTATATGCAAGTTATTGTCATAAAAAGTTTTTGGGGACCTGGGTCCTGCCCCAGGGAACATGGATCAATGCAAAAAAAGTTTTAAAAATGGCCGTTTTTTCAGGAGCAGTGATTTTAATAATGCTTAAAGTCAAACAATAAAAGTGTAATATTCCTTTAAATTTCGTACCTGGGGGGTGTCTATAGTATGCCTGTAAAGGGGCGCATGTTTCCCGTGTTTAGAGCAGTCTGACAGCAAAATGACATTTCAAAGGAAAAAAAGTCATTTAAAACTACTCGCGGCTATTGCATTGCCGGTCCGACAATACACATAAAAGTTCATTGATAAAAACAGCATGGGAATTCCCCACAGGGGAACCCCGAACCAAAATTTAAAAAAAAATGACGTGGGGGTCCCCCTAAATTCCATACCAGGCCCTTCAGGTCTGGTATGGATATTAAGGGGAACCCCGGCCAAAATTTAAAAAAAAAAATGACGTGGGGTCCCCCCAAAAATCCATACCAGACCCTTATCCGAGCACGCAACCTGGCAGGTCACAGGAAAAGAGTCGGGGATGAGAGAGCGCCCCCCCTCCTGAACCATACCAGGCCACATGCCCTCAACATTGGGAGGGTGCTTTGGGGTAGCCCCCCAAAACACCTTGTCCCCATGTTCATCCCCACAACCCTGGCCGGTGGTTGTGGGGGTCTGCGGGCGGGGGGCTTATCGGAATCTGGAAGCCCCCTTTAACAAGGGGACCCCCAGATCCCGCCCCCCCCCCTGTGTGAAATGGTAAGGGGGTACCCCTACCATTTCACTAAAAAACTGTCAAAAATGTTAAAAATGACAAGAGACTTTTTTGACAATTCCTTTATTTAAATGCTTCTTCTTTCTTCTATCTTCCTTCATCTTCTTCTTCTTCTGGTTCTTCTGGCTCTTCTGGTTCTTTCTCCGGTGTTCTCGTCCAGCATCTCCTCCGCGGCATCTTCTATCTTCTTCCCCTCAGGCCGCTCTGCACCCATGGTATGGGGGGAGGCTCCCGCTCTTCTCTTCATCTTCTTCTCTTCTTCATCTTCTTCTCTTCTTCATCTTCTTCTCTGGGCAGCTCTGCACCCATGCTGGCATGGTGGGAGGCTCCCGCTGTGTGACGCGTCTCCTCTTCTGACGGTTCTTAAATAATGGGGGCGGGGCCACTCGGTGACCCCGCCCCCCTCTGATGCACGAGACATGAAGGGACTTCCCTGTGGCTTTCCCTGTGACGTCACAGGGAAGTCCCGTAAAGTCACCGTGCGTCAGAGGGGGCGGGGTCACCGGGTGGCCCTGCCCCCCATTATTTAAGAACCGTCAGAAGAGGAGACGCATCACACAGCGGGAGCCTCCCACCATGCCACCATGGGTGCGGAGCAGCCCGGAGAAGAAGATGAAGAAGAGAAGAAGATGAAGAAGAGAAGAAGATGAAGAGAGGAGCGGGAGCCTCCCCCCATGCCATGGGTGCAGAGCGGCCCGAGGAGAAGAAGATAAAAGACCCTGCGGAGAAGATTGCTGGACGAGAACACCGGAGGAAGAACCAGAAGAGCCAGAAGAAGAAGAAGATGAAGATGAAGGAAGATAGAAGAAAGAAGAAGCATTTAAATAAAGGAATTGTCAAAAACTGTCTCTTGTCATTTTTAACATTTTTGACAGTTTTTTAGTGAAATGGTAGGGGTACAAGTACCCCCTTACCATTTCACACGGGGGGGGCGGGATCTGGGGGTCCCCTTGTTAAAGGGGGCTTCCAGATTCCGATAACCCCCCACCCGCAGACCCCCACAACCACCAGTCAGGGTTGTGGGGATGAGGCCCTTGTCCTTATCAACATGGGGACAAGGTGTTTTGGGGGGCTACCCCAAAGCACCCTCCAAATGTTGAGGGCATGTGGCCTGGTACGGTTCAGGAGGGGGGCGCTCTCTTCTCTCCCCCTCTTTTCCTGCGGCCTGCCAGGTTGCGTGCTCGGATAAGGGTCTGGTATGTATCATTGGGGGGACCCCACGCCGTTTTATTTTTTTAATTTTGGCGTGGGGTTCCCCTTAAAATCCATACCAGACCTGAAAGGTCTGGTATGGAATTTAGGGGGACCCCTACGTCATTTTTTTTTACATTTTGGCCGGGGTTCCTCTTAATATCCATACCAGACCTGAAGGGCCTGGTATGGAATTTAGGGGGACCCCCACGTCATTTTTTTTTAAATTTTGGTTTGGGGTTCCCCTGTGGGGAATTCCCATGCCGTTTTTATCAATGAACTTTTATGTGTATTGTCGGACCGGCAATGCAATAGCTGCGAGTAGTTTTAAATGACTTTTTTTCCTTTGAAATGTCATTTTGCTGTCAGACTGTTCTAAACACGGGAAACATGCGCCCCTTTACAGGCATACTATAGACACCCCCCAGCTATGAAATTTAAAGGGATATTACACTTTTATTGTTTGACTTTAAGCATTATTAAAATCACTGCTCCTGAAAAAACAGACGTTTTTAAAACTTTTTTTTGCATTGATCCATGTCCCCTGGGGCAGGACCCAGGTCCCCAAAAACTTTTTTAGACAATAACTTGCATATAAGCCTTTAAAATTAGCACTTTTGATTATTCATGTTCGTGTCCCATAGACTTTAATGGTGTTTGCGTGTTCGAACAAACTTTTTTCCTGTTCGCATGTTCTGGTACGAACCGAACAGGGGGGTGTTCGGCTCATCCCTACAAAGCACCCTGCCCCTCTGGACCCCTTTACATTACACAGCACCCTGCACCCCTTTACATTACACAGCACGCTGCACCTCTTTACCCCTTTACATTACACATCACCCTGCCCCTCTTGACCCCTTTACATTACACAGCACCCTGCACCTCTGGACCTGTCACGTACCTGGTAGGTTTTGAGCCTGAAGTGCAGAGAGAGGCCTCCCCTACGGCTCCCACTCTCGTCCCTCTGGAGTGGAGACAGAGGACACAGGAGTAAGGAGTGGTATGGGTGCCTGGCAGGATCAACAGTCACCAGAAGTTCATGAGTGGTGGAAACCTCTGGAACCAGGAACTGAAGAGAAGACTGGAGACTGGAATGCAGACTGAACCAGAAACCACAGCAGGTAAGTAAGCAGGAACTGGAGCGCTGGACTAGGAACCAGGAACAAGCAGCAGGTAACAGACTGGATAATGGAGCGCTGGACCAGAACCAGGAACAACAGCAGGTAGCAGGCTGAACGCTGGAGTGCTGGACTGGAACCAGGAACAAGCAGCAGATAGCAGGCTGGATACTGGAACGCTGGACTGGAACCAGGAACAAGCAGCAGGTAACAGACTGGATACTGGAGCGCTGGACCGGAACCAGGAACAAAAGCAGGTAGCAGGCTGAATGCTGGAGTGCTGGACTGGAACCAGGAACAAGCAGCAGATAGCGATTGGATACTGGAACGCTGGACTGGAACCAGGAACAAGCAGCAGGTAACAGACTGGATACTGGAGTGCTAGACCGGAACCAGGAACAACAGCAGGTAGCAGGCTGAACGCTGGAGTGCTGGACTGGAACCAGGAACAAGCAGCAGATAGCAGGCTGGATACTGGAACGCTGGACTGGAACCAGGAACAAGCAGCAGGTAACAGGCTGGTAACAGGTATCAGGCAGAGGAATAGTCAAACAGGCCGGTGGTTGATATAAGGCGGACAGCAGAGGTACAGGAGAATGGTCAAGCAAGCCAAAGGGGTCAGGCGGATAGCTGGATAGTCACAACAGGAAGCCGGGTCAGATAACAGAAGGGTTCAGATCAGATCAGGTTTGGCACACGGAACGCTGTAAAGCAGACAGCGGGGATGAGTGTGACAGGCAGGTTTAATAGCCCGTCTGATGCCAATGGGAGTGCGCGCGCGCGTGCCCGTGCGTGACAGCACCCGTGAGCACGCGGTAGTGCCCGTGGCCGTGTTCCAGTGTGCCTGGAGCGCTGATTACTGGCAGGATCTTCATGACAGGACCCCTTTACATTATACAGCACCCTGCATCTCTGGACCCCTTTACATTACACAGCACCCTGCCCCTCTGGACCCCTTTACATTACACAGCACCCTGCACCTCTGGACCCCTTTACATTACACAGCACCCTGCACCTCTTGACCCCTTTACATTACACAGCACCCTGCACCTCTTGACCCCTTTACATTATACAGCACCCTGCACCTCTGGACCCCTTTACTTTACACAGCACCCTGCACCTCTGGACCCCTTTACATTACACAGCCCCCCACATCTCTGGACGCCTGTATGTTACACAGACACCCCCCCAACAGTTCTGGACCCCCTGTATGTTATACAGACCCCCCTACAGTGCAGACCACCCCTACAGTGCAGACCCCCCTACAGTACAGACCCCCCTTACAGTCCCCCCTACAGTACAGACCCCCCTACAGTACAGAACCTCCCCTACAATACAGACCCCCCTACAATACAGACCCCCTACAATGCAGACCCCCCTACAATACAGACCCCCCTTCAGTGCAGACCCCCCTACAGTGCAGACCCCCCTACAGTGCAGACCTCCCTACAATACAGACCCCCCTACAGTGCAGACCCCCTACAAAACAGACCCCCCTGCAGTGCAGACCCCCCTACAATACAGACCCCCTTCAGACCCATAATGTACCTCAGGCCTCGGCTCAGATGATCAGAGCGGGACATGATGCACAGTACGTGTAGACTACATGGAGGAGGGGGAGGCGGCACCGGTAGCTTCATTCTGCTCGGCTGTGTGGGACAGCTGAGACAGATCAGAGCCACGGCATGGCCACGAGAGAAGGGGATCGTTGCGGGTCCTGGGTGCACCGACGGGTGTCACACGGGTGTCACTTGGGTGCGCAAACACCCCCCGCATTTGCAAAGCCAGTACATACTCTCCATGTGTGTACTGTGTTCTTACCTGCCGCTGCCTGTCACCATGCAGTGCTGCTGCGCTGCTTAAATCCGCCCGCTGTCTCTGCTTCAGTCGCGGAGGAGGGAGGGGGCACCGACATGACACCCCCCCAGTGTGCGGCAGCCGGGGCGGCCTGCCACCCCCGCCCCCCACTTAGTACGCCACTGGTCTCGCAATAAATTGGGCTTTGGATACACTCTGCTACTACTTGTTGGGCCGACCCTTCAAGTTAGTTTCAGATCATGCACCCCTTATGTGGATGGCCCAAAATAAAGACAAAAACTCCAGAATCACCCAGTGGTTCCTTGCTCTACAGGACTTCAAGTTTGTAGTGGTGCATAGACCAGGAAAGGTACATCAGAATGCGGGTCTATTGCCACTTGATTCGTGGTGTGCAGACCCCTGGCCTGGAACAGGAGGGGGATATGTAGAGGGTCAGCCTGTATTTCTCCTGAGGTTACCTGTGGATTTTTTCTTTGTATCCGAACAGTTCCTGTGGCAGTTGTGGCTGAAATCTTTCTTGATTCTTGATCTACTTCTTATTAAGTGATTGAACAGTACTGACTGGCATATTCAAGGCTTTGGATATCTTTTTATATCCTTTTCCATCTTTGTAAAGTTTCACTACATTGTTACACAGGTCTTTTGACTGTTCTTTTCTGCTCTCCATGGCTTATGCCACATACACACGAGGGGAATTTCTGACAGAAAGAGTCCGATGGGAGCTTTTTATCGTATATTCCGATCGTGTGTATGCCCCATAGGACTTTTTCCATCAAAAATTCAGACGAACTTAGACATAGAACATGTTCTAAATTTTTCAGATGGAACTAATTACTATCGGAATAACCGTCTGTATGCTGTTCCGACGTACCAAAAACTATGCATGCTCTGAAGCAAGTACGAGACAGAAGCGCTCGGTCTGGTAAAAACTAGCGTTCCTAATGCAGATAGCACATTCCTCACGCTGCAAATTCTGTGATCTTTTAATGCAGCGCATTCTTTTGTTCTTTATAATGCTAGAAGAATGAAGTTGTTTTGCTGCTGATATTCACACAGAGTCCTCACAAACGTATTTCTTTATTACCATATTTATCGGCGTATAACACGCACCCCAAGTTTAGGAGGGAATTTTAAGGAAAAAAACTTTTAGGAGTAAAGTTTAAGGAAGAAAAACTTACATTAAAATGCCCATCCTCCTAGCTGACACTGGGCACAGCCTCCTCCTGGCTGACACTGGACACGGCCTCCTCCTAGCTGACACTGGGCATGGCCTCCTCCTGGCTGACACTGGGCACAGCCTCCTCCTGGCTGATACTGGGCACAGCCTCCTCCTGGCTGACACTGGGCACGGCCACCTCCTGGCTGACACTGGGCACGGCCATTTCCTGGCTGACACTTTCCAGACCCTCCTCCTGGGTGAGCTTATCCTGTGTATAAAAAAAGGGACATCGTTTTAGTTTCTGGTTCATCAATCACACACAATTTTCAACTCATGACTTGCAAATTGAATGTTAATAAATAGAAAAGACTATCATTCTGAGCCCAGC
Source organism: Lithobates clamitans (assembly GCA_037952925.1). Classification (NCBI taxonomy): domain Eukaryota; kingdom Metazoa; phylum Chordata; class Amphibia; order Anura; family Ranidae; genus Lithobates; species Lithobates clamitans. Next base: position 352,974 of record JBBGZY010002752.1, on the reverse strand, counting down.
ATTTTTCATTCTTGTCCCAAACATTTTTGGCCACTACTGTTTATTGATATGTAAATCACTTTTTTAAAATCATTAATTTGTTATCAATTATAACATCTGTTAACATCATTAATATTAGGACAATAAATATGTAGTAAAATAATATACCTGGGGCGTGGCTTGGCGCGCGGAGAGGATTGCAGTAGACTAGACAAGCTCCGCTAAACCTTCTTCAGCAGAAACAGCACCGATAGAAGCAGCAAAGATGAGCAGACTCACACGCCACAACTCCGGCAACCACCCTCACCGCTCTGCACCCTTATCCAGCTCGAGAAGTATCCCTGACATCTTTAAAACTCAACGCCGTTGCCTCAAGGCCAAATCCAAGATGCCGCAGCCTCGTGGAGACAATGAGTTCAGTGAAGACTCACAGTATGCAGATGAGGACGGGGTAAGGGATACCCCGGCTTCTGAGCTCCCACTCACTCTCACTGCTATGATGAAAATAGCGGCTGACATCAAAGGCACCCTCTTTTCTGCCATTACGGAACTAAAGGCAGATGTACTTTCACTGTCAGAGAAAATGGAGGGGGTAGAGAAAGCAGGCTCGAGGAGAGATAAAGCTATTGCACGCCTAGATAAAATCACTGACTCCCACTCTGCACGTCTCATTGAGATGAATCGCCAGTTGGAGGATTTAGACAACAGGGGGAGAAGGCACAACATAAGGGTGAGAAGTGTCCCGGAGTCGGTTGAACCAGGCAATATACCATCTGCCCTGCAGTACGTGTTTAACAAGCTGCTAGAGTGCCAAACAGACACACCGATCGAATTTGACAGGGCTCTGAGAGCAAGGCCGGCTGACACAGCTCCCCCACGGGACATAATTTGCTGCTTGCCCAACTTTAAACTAAAAGAGGATATTATGGCTAAAGCACGGTATAATTAACGCATTACATTCAATGACACTGAGATACTCATATATCAGGACCTTTCTCCTATTACCCTGAACAACAGGAGAGCACTGCGCACCCTGCTGGAGACGCTGCGCAGACAAAATATACCTTACGGATGGAAATTCCCCTTTGCTCTAAATGCGACTTTCCAGGGCAAACAAATATTTCTGCGCACGCCAAACGATCTACATGACTTTTGCCAGGAATTGCAGATACCACTCATTGAGCTACCGGATTGGTATGGGGAATTCCGCAACCCGCAGGCAGTGCCTGATGCTCAGGTTCCACCCCATACTACCCCTACTAAACCCCCACACAAGAGAGAGAAATACCAGAAGCAACATGTTCCGGGTCCTAGTTCCACGGCGAAGCGCCCTAATGCTGCCAGGGCTTTGCAACCTGACTCGGGTCCAGAGTGAGGAGGAGGACAAGCGAGGTTGATGGTACTACAACTTTCTAGAAAGTATGGGAACAAGACTACAGTGTGAATAAGGCTACATGGACTCATGTAAGCACCTTTGCATGATAACTCATTCACCACAGGAGATATTACTTTACTGCTCTACTGGATACTGTTTTATTGGTTATTGTTTTGCATTTTTTTCTCCTTTCTTTTTTGAACTGAAGCGATTGTTCCCCACTCAGGCTGTTCCACAGGTTGGCAGAAGGGGGATTAGTTGCTTCCATAATCAGAACCTGATGTAGGGGACTTTCAACGAACCCTACCGGCATGAGGTATGACGATTGTTCAGCATTGACCGAGAAAGATCCATGTTTGTTGATGTTCCTACTTCTGAACTGTGGTTCCTAGCCTTGTGTATACCCGCGCGGGGTGGATTCACATTCGCACTTATAATGCATGGAAACTGTCCCCACACTGTCATCTCATACTACGGAAGGAAGTTGTATCGCATGACAGACAACGCACCTCATGTGCTCTATAAACTTCCCACCTGCCATTACCTTCCAAGTCTGATCGTACAAAAATTGGGATACCCTGAGTCTATAAGATTGCTTATGTAATGTGTTTATTGAGTGATTCATTGGAAAATAGAAATTAAGTTTACATGTTTGAATCTAACTGGTTTTAACTTTATATACCCCCCTTTTGGGGTGTCGGTTGCCGTTTATAATTAATGTTATACATTTAGCGGTGTTATTACAGGAGCGGGGGGTTGAAAGGAGTTCTGTATCATTAGTGGTATATTACCCCAGACTTCTAAGCCTTACCAAGGAAGTGATTGCAGACACAACTCTGCTCGCGCCTCCCACTTCCCCCACAGTGGGTGCCGAGAGGCGGGCGCATAGGCGACACCCCCTTTGTAGGGTTCTCGCAGGTGTGCACGCTCAAGGCCCCAAGGTTTACAGATTCCTCTAGGGGCTGCTGCTTAGAGGCAAAATACTAAATATACAGGCCCCACTCCCTTAGTGTCAGAGAGTGGGACCACTTTTTTCTTTCTTGTTTTTCTTTCTTCTATTTCTTTTTCCTCTCCTCACCCCTCCCTCTTCCTTTTTTGTGTTTTGGACCGTAGCATCACTAGCGACAACCTCAACCAACATGATTTATTCCTCACTGGGTAAGAACCCCACAGTAATATCTCACAACGTGAGTGGACTAAATATCATCCAAAAGTGCACACAATTACTACGTCATCTTGGGAGGGAGAGGCCGGCCTTTGTTTTCTTTCAGGAAACACACTTTAAAGCAAACTCCATTCCTAAATTAACTGATAGCTACTTTACCAAGGCATATCATGCCACTAGCGCAGAATCTAAGACGAAAGGAGTATCGATCTTGATTGGGAAAAACTCGGGCTTTGAGCTCACCCAACAATTAGCAGACCCGAAAGGCCGGTATCTCCTTCTCAAGGGGACCATTGGGAAACTCCCAGTTACTCTAGCGAGTGTATACTTTCCAAATACTGCGCATGTAACCTTCTGTCAAAAACTGATTAATGAGCTTACGTGGTTTGCTTCTGGTTGCAAAATCCTTGGGAGGGGCTTTAATGTCCCATTGGACCCCCTCCAGGACACCTCCAATGGCAGATCATCCTTATCATATCACATACTTAAAAAAATTAGAACTCTGCTTAACAAATTAACATTAAAAGACACATGGCGAGTAACGCACCCACAGGAGAAGGACTACACTTACTTCTCCACGATACACAATAAGTACTCCCGCATAGACTTTGTGTTTATAACACAAAGGGACTTAAACATTATGACGGGGGGCACATATAGGAACAAGGACGATATCAGACCACGCTCCGACCTCTCTGACCTTACAACTTCAAAATACATCCAAAAGACAGGGTAACTGGAGACTCAATTCAACCTTGCTGACAGACCCCGTGACTCTAGTAACCTATAGCGGAGGCTATAAAGACATATTTCAGAGAAAACTCTACAGAAGAGGTTTCACACATTACAGTTTGGGAGGCTCACAAGTGTGTGCTTAGGGGAAGACTCATAAGCCTATCTTCGCTGAAAAAGAAAAACGCAGAGAAGGAACTACAAGTCATCTTAGATAGAGTACAGAAGTTGGAAACCCAACATAAAAGATCGTCAGCAATTAAACTGGCCGAGGAGCTTTTAATTGCCCGTAAAGAATTGCAGGAAAAATTAGATTTACAAGCAAAACGTATATTATTTTTTCGTAGAGGTTTTCTATGAACATGGTAACAAAAATAGTAAATTCCTAGCCAGGGCCCTAAGGGAAATTCGCTCGACCAACACTATTACACAAATCAAAAACAGAGAAAACAAACTGATACACGCCACAGACCAAATTGCTGCGGAGTTCCATGGGTTTTACACAAAATTGTATAACCTTCCTCCTTCACATAAGCCTGCGGCAGTGGAGGGACCTAGATCCCAGATTATAGCACAATATTTAACACAAAGCGGCTTACCTAGTGTCGCAGAGGTAGATGCAATGGAAATTGACAGACCGATAGAGCTTATGGAACTCTTGCAGGCGATCAAGTCTTTAAAATCAGGGAAAAGCCCAGGCCCAGATGGCTTTACAGCCATTTATTATAAGACGTTTTCACACCTACTAGCGAAACCCTTACTACAGGCCCTGAATTCTCTCTCGACTCCCCAAAATCTCTCTCGCTCAAGTTATAGGCCAATATCCCTGCTTAACTTGGATATGAAACTCCTGTCTAAAATTATTGCAACAAGAATAGGTAGATTTCTACCAGATATCGTTGGCCCAGATCAGGCGGAGTTCATGCCGGGGAGAGAGGCTCGTGATAATGTTATTAAAGTTATGGATTTCTTTCACTCCCTTAGAGGGAACTCGGTAGGGGGCCTTCTCCTATCCACAGATGCGGAGAAGGCCTTCGATAGAGTAGCGTGGGATTACATGTTCGCAGTATGCAAACACTCCAGACCAACATGCTGATGTGGATTTCGACGTTGTACCAGAACCCGACGGCCAGATTAAAAATGAATGGATCTCTTTCAGAGCCGGTACAGATACACAACGGCACGAGACAGGGTTGCCCTCTGTCCCCAATCCTATTTATTCTCACCTTAGAACCCTGTATACACACAATAAATGGGAACTTATCGGTCAAGGGATTATCCCTAGGTCACACATGCCACAAAATAGCCGCTTATGCTGATGACTTATTGTTCCTTGTCACACAACCACACACGTTGATCCCCAATCTCTTGAAAGATTTTGAAATGTTTGGATACATCTCCAATTTCAAGATCAATTTTGAAAAGTCAGAAGCACTCAATATCTCTCTGAACCCTAAACAGCTCCGAGACACTAAGTCCAATTGCCCTTTTAAATGGGTAGATTTCAGACTCAAGTACATAGGGATTTGGCTCACACCTGAATTAGATGGTCTTTACTCACAAAACTTCCTCCCCTTCTTACACAATCTACGACGGGACCTTCAACTTTGGAATCTCAAACCGCTGTCGTGGTTTGGGAGAGCGGCAGCAATAAAAATGATGGTCTTGCCTAGGGCACTGTATTTGTTCCATACACTGCCCATTAGATTGCCTAAAAAGTTCTTTTCAATACTAAACACAACACTGAGAGACTTTATCTGGGCCGGGAAGAAATCACACATAAGTATGAAAACACTGATGACCCCGAAAGCAGAGAGAGGTATTAACCTTCCACATTTTAAACACTACTATTATGCGGCCCATTTGGTACGCATTCTAGATTGGAACTGCCACACCTCTTCTAAGGCTTGGATGGGTATAGAAAGCCTACAGACTGAGATACCCCTGAGATTTCTGCCATGGGTCACTAAAGGGGCCCATCCACCTAACTTAGATTTACATCCCACCATTGGCCCGACGATGGCATTCTTTCAGACTGTTTCACAACTTTTCAACTTCGCATCCACACCGGGTCCTTTAACCCCATTGATCAATAACAAGGATTTTGCGTTAGGCCAACCACAGCGTCTTTCCCACACAGGGAAGGTAAAACCCCAATAACAGTTGCCCACTGTTTAGACGATGGCAAACTTAAAACCTTTGAACAATTGAAGACTGGACTGCAAGCAAAACACTTTACACATTGGCAATATAGACAACTGCACGATTACATACATTGTACTGCTAACAGACAACAATTTATGAGAGAACAGACTGGGTTTGAGCAATTGTGCATTACTGGGGAGCAGGTGAGTAAAGCAACCTCTCTGATGTATGGTTGGTTACAAACCAATCAAGACAGACAACCGAGCATACATAAAAAAGATTGGGAAACTGCTCTCAAAAAATCCTTTACGAATGAACAGTGGGATAATGCATGTATCATGGCACACAAGTGCTCTATTAGCACAGGTACTCAGGAAACCTCCTATAAGGTTCTGACAAATTGGTACTTTACCCCGGCCAGATTGCATGTGTGGTACCCAGAGGCAACAGATGTCTGCTGGAGATGGGGAATTGAGAAAGGTACCATGCTGCATATCTGGTGGGAATGCTCGCACTTACGTGGCTTCTGGGATGAGGTGTGTGCACAGATCCATGCCATAACAAAAACTGAACTAGAGCTTTCACCAGAATGCCGTCTGTTACATATATCCAATTATTCACTGGGTAGGTACAAAAAATCGGTAGTGCGCCACATGCTAAACGCAGCAAAAACCATAATTCCAAGACATTGGAAATCAACACATACACCTACATTAACTGAATGGCTCTCTGAGGTTGATTTACTTTACAAGATGGAGGAGACTGTGGCAATGGCGTCGGAGAGAACAGACAAATTCCATAAACTATGGAAATCATGGTTCATCTTTAAATATTCAGACGATTTTGCCAAGATGCAGAATGGCTGAATAGGATAGTTAAAGACATCAGTTTGATGATTGGGCTCTAGCCTACTTTCAGGTCCTAATAGGGAATACTCTGGAGTCAGTTTGGATTGAACGCAATCATTTCTCTCTCAGATTGTGGCTACTAAGCCAAAACCTCCCAACCCCACACTCTACTCCCTCTTCCCCCTCTCTCTCCTTTCTTTTTTCTCTTTGGTTGTTTTACTTATTATTATTTTTTGAATATATTATATATTATTTTACTGGTACTATTATCTAAGACACTTACAAAAATACCCAGTAATTATTGAAATAAAAGAGCACTTCATTTATAAGTTTGTTGGTATTGACAGATCCGGAGATTCTGGATGCGTTAATGGTTGTAACAACTATAATGCTAACTAGGGCTGAATATGTGATTAGGAAAAAGATTTAACAGTGGATCCTGAATTAAACACAAACCAAATTAGTTGTACAATATGATGCCTAGTACGACTGTATGGATTATGTCATATGCTTTGTTATAACAATTTCTATGCTAAATAAAAACTTTTATTGGAAAAAAAAAAATAATATACCTGACTCCAGATGGAGTCATCCACTTCTTCCTCCAGGATGGAAGGCCCAGGTTGTTCCTCGTCAGCCTCTGCTGGGGTTGAGGGAAGGCTGCGATGAAGGGTAGAAAGCGATTCCCTGCCTTCAGTCTGGTCGTCCAGAAACCGCAGTTTGTTGAAGTACCACGCTGGGTACCTACACTTGCGCTGCTGATGCTCCTGATCTGAGTGATTTCTGGATCTTATTATGCTCCTTCTTATACATGTTCCTCAAGATCCCAATTTTATTTTCCAAGAACAAGATGGTTGCATCGGGGACCCGAGTCTTCACAAATTCCAGAAGTTTCTCCAGTGTTGACCTCCTAGCTTGTTTATTATAATATAAGCAGTGTTTCACCTACCACAAATTCCTCATCTCCCTGTACCTGTCTATGAAACTGGCCATGAATTCTGGGTCCTTAAAGTGATTCATATTTGCTGGAAGACAATACACAAGACAAAAACACTAATGTCAGCCTAAACTCTCATTATCTTATCCCAATATAGGCCTTAATCTTGAAGCAGTTCAGGCCACTGTGATGGGCCAAGTTCAAATTTTACCTTTGTTTAGCACACTCGCCACTTCCGTTCATCCTTCCTCCACACACATAGATCGTACGTACGACACATACGTGTTAGCTTGATATACACTGTGCATGCGTGAAACTCCACACGAGTCGCCCGCCCCTGATTTCTCGAATATTCACCGCCCCTTCTCTCTTTGGTGCGCAGTAGGAGCAACATGGCGGAGACACAGCAGGTGTGTGGAAATTATTCCAGTAACGAGGAGGAGGAGAGCCTGGAGCCTGAAATGACCCGGTCCCGGAGGAGGAGATTTAAGGCCCCCAATATAGCCTTTGTAGAGATGGTGGAGATGGTGGACATCTTGCGGAGGAACGACTATGATGGGAAGCAGGGACCGTACAGCAACTCTAATTTTCTCAAGGCCAAGATCATGACTAAAGTTGTGAAGAGTCTGCAGCAGAATTTTGGGGTACGACGATCCAAGGAGCAATTAAGGAAACGCTGGTCAGACCTTAAACTGAGGGAGCAGGATCAGTACAGAAGAATAAAGAGAGTGCTTCTAAAAAGTAAGTAGTTGTTGTGTGTTCCTATCATTATTATTACTTGCATGCTGCGCCATGTGCTTTTGTTTACTGTTGTACAGTTTAACCACTTCAATGCCAAGCACTTAGACACCTTCCTGCCCAGGCCAATTTTCAGCTTTCAGTGCTGTCGCAATTTGAATGACAATTGTGCGGTCATGCAACACTGTACCCTAACAAATTTTTTATCATTTTGTTCCCACAAATAGAGCTTTCTTTTGGTGGTATTTGATCACCTCTGTGGTTTTTATTTTTTGTGCAACAAATATAAAAAGACTGAAAATTTTGAAAAAAAAACAAGTTTTTCTTTGTTTCTGTTAAAATTTTTTGTAAATAAGTATGTTTTCTTCTTCAATGATGGGCACTGATATGGCTGCACTGACGGGCACTGATACGGCGGCACTGATGGGCACCGATGAGGTGGCACCAATGAGGTGGCACTGATGGGCACTGATGTTGGGCACTGATAGGCGGCACTGATGGGCACTGATAGGTGGCACTGATGGGCTCTGATAGGTGGCACTGGTATGCAGCGCTGATGGGCACTCCTAGGTGGCACCAATGGGCACTCATAGGCGGCACTGATGGGCACTCGTAGGTGGCATTGATGGGCACTTGTAGGTGGCATTGATGGGTAGTTATGGGTGGCACTGATAGTTGGCACAGATGGGCACAGATGGGCACTGATAGGTGGGCACTGATGGGCATGGATGGGCACTGACAGGTGGCAACGATGGACACTGATGGGTGGCACTGATGACACTGATTGTTTTCAGTGATGCCCCTAAGGGTGGCATTGCTGGGCATCACTGCAACATAATGGTGCCAATCAGTGCCCATTTGTGGGCACTGATTGGCACAGATTGGGCACACTGGGCACATGTGGATGGCCATGGGGTACATACCTGGCCATCCACATGTTGCCCCTTCCCTGGTGGTCCTAGTGGCGATCCCTGGTGGTCCATTGTGGTGATCTGAGGGGGGCTGCGCAGACCCCCCCTGCCAGGAGAGCCGCCGATCGGCTCTCCTCTACTTGCGTCTGTCGATCAACGGCTCTTCCTATTGACATCGTGATCAGCCGTGATTGGACACGGCTGATCACGTGGTAAAGAGCCTCCACCGGAGGCTCTTTACCAAGATCGGTGTAGCGGTGCGTCAGACTGACACACCGATCCACTGATCGCCGCGATGCGCGTCCCCACGGGCGCGCGGCGGCATGTTATCCTGCTGGATGTCATATGACGCCCAATCAGGATAACTGAACCACTTCCTGGACGTCAATCCGCTATAGGGCGGGAGGGAAGTGGTTAAAATGGCGACTTTCATGTTCGTGGGCACAGTAATCGGTCGTAGGAAACATCGTTTACTCATTAAATACGATGTTTTGGGCAGATACAGGTTAAATACATTTGGTCATGCCTATTTGTATAAAATTAAGTTTTGTACATTGCTGTCTAGATGTGTTTGTAACTAGAATGAAATGCAAGCTTGATTCAGTGTAATGTTAGGAGAGGACACTCAGCAGCTGTTTACACTAAAGTCTACGGGCCTTGAACGTTCAAAATCAAAAGTGCTAATTTTAAAGGCTAATTTGTATGGTATTGTCCTAAAAAGGGTTTGGGGACCCGGGTCCTGCCCCAGGGGACATGTATCAATGCAAACAAAAGTTTTAAAAATGGCCGTTTTTTTGGGAGCAGTGATTTTAATGATGCTTAAAGTAAAAAAGAAAAGTTAAATATTCCTTTAAATATCGTACCTGGGGGGTGTCTATAGTATGCCTGTAAAGTGGCGCGTGTTTCCCATGCTTAGAACAGTCCCTGCACAAAATGACATTTTTAAAGGAATAAAAGTCATTTAAAACTGCTTGCGGCTTTAAAGTACTGTCGGGTCCCGGTAATATGGATGAAAATCAGTGAGACAAACGGCATGGGTACCCCCCAGTCCATTACCAGGCCCTTTGGGTCTTGTATGGATATTAAGGGGAACCCCGCACCCAAATTAAAAAAAGGAAAGGCGTGGGGCCCCCAGGCCCTATATACTCTGAACAGCAGTATACAGGCGGTGCAAACAAGACAGGGACTGTAGGTTTGTTGTTAAGTAGAATTTGTTTGTAATTTTGAACTGGTACATTTTTAAAGTGTAGTTCCAGCTAAAAAATCTATTTTTAAGCTTTTGGGAAAACATAGGGAAGGGTTATCACCCCTGTGACATTTGTTTTGCTGTCTGTGCACCTCTTCAAAAGATTTCACCTCACTTTCTGTCCCAATGACAAATGTTTTAAGAAAATTTGGGGTTTTTAGTGAAACAAGGATTTTTGATAAAGCATCAGTGGAGAGGAGAAATGTTTTTCCCATATTAACTCTTACAGGAGAGAATTTCCCTTCCTAGGGGTAGATTTCATCTCACTTCAGGTTGTCTCCTTCCATTTGCAAGTAGGAGTCGTTTGTAAGTTGGATGTATGAAAGTAGGGTCCTGCCCTATATACTCTGCAGAAATTTGGGCCTTAGATGTTGGGGTTGCCACAAATTGTAAGTCCTTACAGTTACTCTTGGTGGGCGCAGAAATGGGCCCTGCTGTGAAATATTAGATCAAGAATTGTAATAACATGTAACTGTTAAACAGGGGCTGAAAAGTTGTGCCTTGGGCACTGGTGCCACAACACTGCAACCCCTCACAGATACTCTAGTTGGAGCGCAGCAACGAGCCCTGCTGCAAAGTATTGCATCAAAATTGTAATTACACGCTAGGGATGAGCCGAACACCCCCTGTTCGGTTCGCATCAGAACATGCGAACAGGCAAAAAATTTGTTTGAACACGCGAACACTGTTAAAGTCTATGGGACACGAACATGAATAATCAAAAGTGCAAATTTTAAAGGCTTATATGCATGGTATTGTTATAAAAAGTGTTTGGGGACCTGGGTCCTGCCCCAGGGGACATGGATCAATGCAAAAAAAAGTTTTAAAAACAGCCGTTTTTTCGGGAGCAGTGATTTTAATAATGCTTAAAGTCAAACAATAAAAGTGTAATATCCCTTTAAATTTCGTACCTGGGGGTGTCTATAGTATGCCTGTAAAGGGGTGCATCTTTCCCGTGTTTAGAACAGTCTGACAGAAAAATGACATTTCAAAGGAAAAAAAGTCATTTAAAACTACTCACGGCTATTAATGCATTGCCGGTCCGACAATACACATAGAAGTTCATTGATAAAAACGGCATGGGAATTCCCCACAGGGGAACCCCGAACCAAAATTTAAAAAAAAAATGAATTGGGGGGGGTCCCCCTAAATTCCATGCCCTTCAGGTCTGGTATGGATATTAAGGGGAACCCCGGCCAAAATGTAAAAAAAATGGCGTGGGGTCCCCTTCAAAATCTATACTAGACCCTTCAGGTCTGGTATGGATTTTAAGGGGAATCCCGGCCAAAATTTTAAAAAAACGGCGTGGGGTCCCCCTAAAAATCCATACCAGACCCTTATCCGAGCACGCAACCTGGCAGGCCACAGGAAAAGAGGGGGGACGAGAGAGCGCCCCCCCTCCTGAACCATACCAGGCCACATGCCCTCAACATTGGGAGGGTGCTTTGGGATAGCCCCCCAAAACACCTTGTCCCCATGTTGATGAGGACAAGGGCCTCATCCCCACAACCCTGGCCGGTGGTTGTGGGGGTCTGCGGGCGGGGGGCTTATCGGAATCTGGAAGCCCCCTTTAACAAGGGGACCCCCAGATCCTGGCCCTCCCCCTGTGTGAAATGGTAAGGGGGTACAAAAGTACCCCTACCATTTCACTAAAAAACAGTCAAAAATGTTAAAAATGACAAGAGACAGTTTTTGACAATTCCTTTATTTAAATGCTTCTTCTTCCTTCTGCTATCTTCTATCTTCCTTTGGTTTCTTCCTCCATCTTCTTCTTCTTCTGGTTCTTCTGGTTCTTCCTCCGGTGTTCTCGTCCGGCATCTCCCCTGCGGCGTCTTCTTCCCTTCTCCTCGGGCCGCTCCACATCCATGGTGGCATGGAGGGAGGCTCCCGCTCTTCTCTTCATCTTCTTCTCTTCATCTTCTTGTCTTCATCTTCTTCTCTTCATCTTCTCTTCATCTTCTTTTCGGGCCGCTCCGCATCCATGCATGGAGTGAGGCTCCCGCTGTGTGACGCTTCTCCTCTTCTGACGGTTCTTAAATAATGGAGGGCGGGGCCACCCGGTGACCCCGCCCCCCTCTGACGCATGGTGACTTGACGGGATTTTTTTTTTCATGTAAAAAAATAGTGTCAGAAAGGGCTTTGTCTTCAAGTGGTTGGAAGAGTGGGTGATGTGTGACATAAGCTTCTAAATGTTGTGCATAAAATGCCAGGACAGTTGAACCCCCCAAATGACCCCATTTTGGAAAGTAGATACCCCAAGCTATTTGCTGAGAGGCATGTCGAGTCCATGGAATATTTTATATTGTGACACAAGTTACAGGAAAAAGACAATTTTTTATTTTTTTTGCACAAAGTTGTCACTAAATGATATATTGTTCAAACATGCCATGGGAATATGTGAAATTACACCCCAAAATACATTCTGTTGCTTCTCCTGAGTACGGGGATACCACATGTGTGAGACTTTTTGGGAGCCTAGCCGCATACGGGACCCCAAAACTAAGCACTGCCTTCAGGGTTTCTAAGAGTGTACATTTTTGATTTCACTCCTCACTGCCAACACAGTTTTGGAGGCCATGGAATGCCACATGGCACAAACCCCCCCTCCAAATGACCCCATTTTGGAAAGTAGACACCCCAAGCTATTTGCTGAGAGTAGGGATGAGCTTCGAGTTCGAGTCAAACTAATGTTCGACTCGAACATCAGCTGTTCGCCAGTTCGCTGAACGAATGCCACGGAACACCCTTTAAAAGTCTATTGGAGAATTAAAAAGTGCTAATTTTAAAGGCTTATATTCATGGTATTGTCATAAAAAGTGTTTGGGGGCCTGGGTCCTGCCCCAGGGGACATGGATCAATGCAAAAAAAGTTTTAAAAACGGCTGTTTTTTCGGGAGCAGTGATTTTAATAATGCTTAAGGTGAAACAATAAAAGTGTTTATATCCCGGGGGCACATGCGCGTTCTGCTCCGAGATGGCTGCCTAAGTCCGGAGCTCCGCACTGCCTCAGCCACACGGCTCACTCAGCGGGGGATCCGGGGCCCCAGGGGCCGCAAAACACACCAACCCCGTGGGCGGAACAGCTGGGGCACAAGACCATGAAGGCAGGATCGTACAGGAGAGACCTAGAGCCACTCTTCAGAGCCTCGGCGGGACGGGCCGAATCCAAGATGGCAGACGCCATGCTGCAGACTACACAGAACGCTGAGGAGAGGGAGACAAGCTGTCTTATGCTGCAGTGGCCCGCTCTTCCCATCCTGGGACCCCAGTGAGTACTATCAAACCTGCTGCTCTCACCCCAGCTTTTACAGAGCCCGTTACTGCACAGTCGCTGGAGGAGCTTCAGCACTTATCCATGGGGCCTACCTCTCCTAACACAGGGACAGGGCCTGTAATGGCTGACATCCCCTCTCACACACTGCTCTCAGCTCCGGACCTCTTCTCCCAATTGTCAGCCCTTTTAGACAGAGGCCTAGCTCAAGCTGCAGCTAAAATCAGGGGAGACATCAGGGAAGACTTCCAGGTACTAGGCTCCCGGATGGAAGCAATTGAGGATAAACTTGACCATACCATTTCTAAAACCAGACAGAACTCTGCCCACATCCAGGTGTTACAGGATCAGCTGGACATTGCGCTCTCTCGTATCGATGATCTTGAAAATAGATCTAGAAGGGAGAACTTCAGAATTAGGGGGCTCCCAGAATCGATAACGGACACAATATCGGTTGTTCAGGACTTTCTCAAGCTGATTATCCCTGACATCCTCTCTCATAAGTTTTAGATAGACCGAGCTCACAGGACATTGGGACCCCTTAGGAAAGATGGCCTACCTAGGGATATAGTGGTCAAACTTCACTACTTTTCGGTGAAGGAAGAAGTGATGAAAAAATGCAGATATCAACACCCTCTCACGTGCAGAGGTCATACCATACAAGTATTCGCTGACATCTCACCAACCACAATACAAAAAAGGAAGAAGCTGAAACCCCTGCTTACTGTTCTATCTCAACGTGAAATCAAATATAAATGGGCCTTCCCCTTTGCACTGAAGTTTGACTACAAAGGCAAGATGCATTCCTTCCGCAGCCTACAAGATGGTGAACGGCTACTTCTAGATCTTCGCCTCATTTCACAAGAATCAGCAATGGACATGACGAATTCGTCTGCAGGATCTTCCAAACGCCCCTCTCCAGCGAGTCCTCTTCAGCCGGTCTGGGACAAGCCCAAATACAAGCGCTCCAAAGAGGCCAGACCTCCGTGACACTGCGAGTCAAGAATTTTTCTTAATACTAACTTTCTACCTGGACTCTCTCCTCAGTGTTCAGTCTGAGCTCAGAGAGATTCTGGGACAGATGTCTCCCTGATGGGGGAAGAAAAAGGAAAAAAGGAAAGTTTTTTGGGGTCTTGTTTTCAGTTGCCTTTTTCCCTTTTTTTCTTTTTTTGTTGTCTTATCATATCTAGTTAATTGGTTACTGGCATCTGTACCCATTGCGGCCTACAGAGGTCCCTTTCATGAGAGCTAACTACAGGGTTACAACGTTACTGTGGGCTCTCATGGATATTGGTCAGGGCTTAATGTTATTTCCCCGTTTAGCACTTGCCTCCTGGTGGTTTTAGGCATATAGTTACTACTGTTAATAACCGTAGAGGGTTATCATCTAATAATAGCCGTAGAAAAGCTTGCTAGGTGGGTCCGGTTCTGCTCCCCCTGGGTTGGATAATGATGTGTCCTCCCCCCCGGGGAGTGATTCTATTTTTATAGTTTTGTTGTATAATTTAAGGTGCGCCGAGGCTGGGGCAGTCATGCCGCGCCTCCCCCTACCCCAAGGTTTAGGTAATTCCTTCTCCCTGGGTTAGGAGTGCGCCCTGTACGCAGGGACTGGACGTGTCTTGTTCTCCAATGAGTTGTAGATTTACTTTACAACAGGTGCTGCGGGACCCAGAGGGGAGGTATATCCTTGTGAAGGGTTCTATAGAGGGTAGACTATTTTCTCTGGTATCCTACTATGCCCCGCATGCGAGTCAACTCAAATTCTTCAGTAATCTGCTTAAGACTCTTGATCCCCTACTGGAAGGCTCCACTATATTTGGCGGAGATTCCAATGTTGCCTTTGACCAGGGCCTAGATAGATCCAAACCTTCCCCTGCTCAAACCGTCCACCCGACTAGGACCAGCTCTAAGACAGCTAAATTGATATACTCACAAGGTCTCATGGACATTTGGAGGGAGTTAAATCCAACCAAAAAAGATTATACTCATTTCTCCCATGCTCACCAATCTTATGCCCGACTGGACCATTTGTTGGTGTCCAATAGCCTAATCCCGTCAGCCCGAAAAGCACAGATTACAGACACGGTGTGGTCCAATCACTCCTTGTTGAGTGCTACAATAAACAACCAAGCCCCACAAACCAAACCCGCCTTCTGGAGATTAACAGAAACACTTATTTCCGACCCTATTAGGAAAGTAGAAATCGAAAAGGCTATCTCTGACTACTTTAAAAATAAATGACACTGCAGATGTCTCAGCTGAAACCTTATGGGCTGCTCATAAGGCGACCATTCGAGGGAAACTAATCCAAATATCTTCCCAAATAAAAGGGAACACAGGGTGGACATAGAAAATCTTGAAAAGACCTTCCAAAAACTGTGTTCGGAGCACAAGAGAGATCCAGCCCGGGTTCCGGTGTCCCGGCAGGATACAGAACGCCTGGAGCTCAATTTAGCTCTTACAGTCAAGGCAGAAAAACACATTTTATGGCAAGGAGCGAAATACTACTACCAAAAAGATAAAGCTGGGTCTCTCTTGGCCTCCCGACTCACACCGCGTACTCACTCGTACACCTTCCCTAGAATTAAAATAGCAGGCCAACAACACACGGCGAATCCTCTGAAAGTCATGGAAGCCTTCCATGGATTCTATGCGGACCTTTATAGTGAACATAAGTTGAGTGGGACTCGGGATGTTACCAAATTCTTGGATGACCTGCCGATTCCCACCCAGAAGGGGGCGGGGTTACGTAACGGGTGACCCCGCCCCTCTCTAACGTTACAGGGAATGCCACAGGGAAGTCCCGTCAAGTCCCCGTGCATCAGAGGGGGCGGGGTCACCGGGTGGCCCCGCCCCCCGTTATTTAAGAACCGTCAGAAGAGGAGAAGCGTCACACAGCGGGAGCCTCCCCCCATTCCATCATGGATGCGGAGCGGCCCGAAAAGAAGATGAAGAGAAGAAAATGAAGAGAAGAAGATGAAGAGAGAAGCGTCACACAGCGGGAGCCTCCCTCCATGCCATCATGGATACGGAGCTGCCTGAGGAGAAGAAGGGAAGAAGACAGCGATGCCGCGAAGGAAGATGCCGGACGAGAACACCGGAGGAAGAACCAAAAGAACCAGAAGAAGAAGAAGATGGAGGAAGAACCCGAAGGAAGATAGAAGATAGAAGAAAGAAGAAAGAAGAAGCATTTAAATAAAGGAATTGTCAAAAACTGTCTCTTGTCATTTTTGACATTTTTGACAGTTTTTTTGTGAAATGGTAAGGGTACTTTTGTACCCCCTTACCATTTCACACAGGGGGGAGGGTCGGGATCTGGGGGTCGCCTTGTTAAGAGGGCTTCCAGATTCCGATAAGCCCCCCGCCTGCAGACCCCCACAACCACCGGCCAAGGGTTGTGGGGATGAGACCCTTGTCCTCATCAACATGGGGACAAGGTGTTTTGGGGGACTACCCCAAAGCACGATCCCAATGTTGAGGGCATGTGGACTGGTACGGTTCAGGAGGGGGGGCGCTCTCTCGTCAGGTTATGTGCTCGGATAAGGGTCTGGTATGGATTTTTAGGGGGACCCCACGCCATTTTTTTTTTTTTTTTTGGCACGGGGTTCCCTTAAAAATTAATACCACACCTGAAGGGTCTGGTATAGATTTTGAGGGGGACCCCACGCCATTTTTTTTTTTAAATTTTGGACGGGGTTCCCCTTAATATCCATACCGGACCTGAAGGGCCTGGTATGGAATTTAGGGGGACCCCCACGTCATTTTTTTTTTAAATCTTGGTTCGGGGTTCCCCTGTGGGGAATGCCCATGCCGTTTTTATCAATGAACTTTTATGTGTATTGTCGGACCGGCAATTCATTAATAGCCACGAGTAGTTTTAAATGACTTTTTTTCCTTTGAAATGTCATTTTGCTGTCAGATTGTTCTAAACACGGGAAACATGCGCCCCTTTACA
Organism: Lithobates clamitans; assembly: GCA_037952925.1. NCBI lineage: Eukaryota > Metazoa > Chordata > Amphibia > Anura > Ranidae > Lithobates > Lithobates clamitans. The sequence goes on along the minus strand of JBBGZY010002752.1, from coordinate 335,673 downwards.
GGCATACTATAGACACCCCCCAGGTCCGAAAATTTAAGAGGAATACTATACTTTTATTGTTTCACTTTAAGCATTATTAAAATCACTGCTCCCGAAAAAACAGCCGTTTTTAAAACTTTTTTTTGCATTGAGCCATGTCCCCTGGGGCAGGACCCAGGTCCCCAAACACTTTTTATGACAATAACTTGCATATAAGCCTTTAAAATTAGCACTTTTGATTATTCATGTTCGTGTCCCCTAGACTTTAACGGTGTTCGAACAAATTTTTTGCCTGTTCGCAAGTTCTGGTGCGAATCGAACATGGGGGTGTTTGGCTCATCCCTGGCTGAGCGGTATACAGGGCTGGACTGGGACACAAATTTGGCCCTGGACTTCATCCAGACCGGCCCACTTTGACAGGTTTCTCAAGATTAGGCAGAAGTGAGAAACTCCCAGGCCATAGCTGTTGAGTCAGCTGTCTGTCCCCTCCCCCATGCTCCTTGTGGTCCCCCCATGCTCCTCTGCCCACCCTGTGCTCCTCTGGTCCCCCCCAAGCTTCTCTGTTCCCCCCCAAGCTTCTCTGTTCCCCCCCATGCTCCTCTGTACCCTTGTGCTCCTCTGGTACCCCCCTCCTGCTTCTCTGTTCCCCCCCAAGCTTCTCTGTTCCCCCCATGCTCCTCTGTACCCTTGTGCTCCTCTGGTACCCCCCCTGCTTCTCTGGTCCCCCACATGCTTCTCTGGTCCCCCACATGCTTCTGCATTCCTCTCCTGATCTTCTGTTCCCCCCAGGCTGCTCTGGTACCCCTGTGCTTCTCTGGTCCCCCCATGCTTCGCTGGTCCCCACCATACTCCTCTATTCCTCCCCATGCTCCTCTATTCCCCCCATGCTGCTCTGGTCCCCCATGCTCCTCTATTTTCCCCCCATTCTGTGCTGGTCCCCCATGTGCTCCGCTGGTCCCCCACCTGCTCCTATGGTCCTCCATGTGCTCTGCTAGTCCCCCCATGCTCCTCCCTCCACAATGCTGCTCTGGTCCCCCGTGCTCCTCTATTCCCCCCCCTTTTTCTGCTCAGGTCCCCATGCTCCTCTATTCCCCCCATGCTGCTCTGGTCCCCCCTGCTCCTCTATTTTCCCCCATGCTGCACTGGTCCCCCATGTGCTGTGCTGGTCCCCCATGTGCTGCGCTGGTCCCCCATGTGCCGCGCTGGTCCCCCGCGTGCCCCGCTGGTCCCCCGCGTGCTCCGCTGGTCCCCCGCGTGCTCCGCTGGTCTCCATGTGCTGCGCTGGCCCCCCATGTGCTGCGCTGGCCCCCCATGTGCTGCGCTGGTCCCCCATCTGCTCCGCTGGTCCCCCATCTGCTCCTATGGTGCTCCATGTGCTCTGCTGTTCCCCCCCATGCTCCCCCCCACCCCAATGCTGCTCTGGTCCCCCATGCTCCTCTATCCCCCCCCTTTGCTGCTCAGGTCCCCCATGCTCCTCTATTCCCCTTCCCCCCCATGCTGCTCAAGTCCCCATGCTCCTCTATTCCCCCCCATGCTGCTCAGGTCCCCATGCTCCTCTATTCCCCCCATGCTGCTCTGGTCAGACCCCTATGCTCCTCTATTCCCCTTCCCCCCCTTTCCTGCTCAGGTCCCCATGCTCCTCTATTCCCCATGCAGCTCTGATCCTCCATGCTCCTCCATCCCCCCCCATGCTGCTCTGGTCCCCCGCAGCACTTACCTCCTCTCCCTGCCTAGTTAGGAAGCGGACTGAATAATGACTTGCTCCTCAGGAGTCGGCACTGAGAAGCTCATCATACGATCTGGAAGGATGGCTCAGGGCAGCCACACACAGCTGTGACATAAGCTTCCTCTGCACTCGTTCTCCTGCTCTTTTCTTTCCCCACTCTCCATCTAGATTCTCCGCGGTAGCAGACAGGATGGAGAGTGGGGAAAGAAAAGAGCAGGAGAACGAGTGCAGAGGAAGCTTATGTCACAGCTGTGTGTGGCTGCCCTGAGCCATCCTTCCAGATCGTATGATGAGCTTCTCAGTGCCGACTCCTGAGGAGCATGTCATTATTCAGTCCGCTTCATAACTAGGCAGGGAGAGGAGGTGAGCGCGGCGGGGAGAGGGAGACAGAGGAGCGGAGGGGTGGCGGTCCGCTGTCACTGAAGCCAGCCCACTGAGCCATCGGCCCACCGGGAAACTCCCGGTAGTCCCGATGGCCAGTACATGCCTGGCGGTATAGTGAGTATTTTGCAGACTTCGCTTTTTGTCACAAAGTTTTGAAAATTGAAAAAAGAAAAAAAAAATACATTTTTGTTTCTGTCTTCATTTTCAAAAACAAATGAGAGCTGCAAAATACTCACCATGCCTCTCAGCAAATAGATTGGGGTGTCTACTTTCCAAAATGGGGTCATTTGGGGGGTTGTGCCATCTTGGCATTTTATGTCCTTGGAAACTGTGATAGGCAGTGAAGAGTGAAATCAAAAATTTACGCCCTTAGAAATCCTGAAGGCGGTGCTTGGTTTTTGGGGCCCCGTAAGCGGATGGCTCCCAAAAAGTCCCACACATGTGGTATCCCCATACTCAGGAGTAGCAGCTAAATGTATTTTGGGGTGCAATTCCACATATGCCCATGGCCTGTGTGAGCAATATATCATTTAGTGACAACTTTTTGTAATTTTTTTTATTTTCTCATTATTCAATCACTTGGACAAAAAAAATAATATTCAATGGGCTCAACATGCCTCTCAGCAATTTCCTTGGGGTGTCTACTTTCCAAAATGGGGTCATTTGGGTGGTTTTGTACTGCCCTGCCATTTTAGCACCCCAAGAAATGAGATAGGCAATCATAAACTAAAAGCTGTGTAAACTCCATGTACCCTAGCTTGTAGACACTATAACTTTTGCGCAAACCAATAAATATACGCTTATTGACATTTTTTTTACCAAAGACATGTGGCTGAATACATTTTGGACTAAATGTATGACTAAAATTGAGTTTATTGTATTTTTTTATAACAAAGTAGAAAATATTGTTTTTTTTTTAAATTTTTGGTCTTTTTCCGTTTATAGCGCAAAAAATAAAAACCGCAGAGGTGATCAAATAGCATGAAAAGAAAGCTCTATTTGTGGGCAGAAAAGGACGCAAATTTTGTTTGGGTACAGCATTGCATGACCGCGCAATTAGCAGTTAAAGCGACGCAGTGCCAAATTGTAAAAAGTGCTCTGGTCAGGAAGAGGGTAAATCCTTCCGGGGCTGAAGTTTTATGCCAAATGGCACATATGATCTCATGTTAAAAATCCATTTAGTTTCGAGCCTAGAAATTGATCTAATCGTTAGTACCCCTCCAGTGGGGATGAAATTTATCAATAGGTAAAAAAGGGTCCCTTTGAGTTTTTTATCATGGTATTTGGCATAATGCCTGGATAAATTATGTTTAGTGAACCCACGTTTGAAGTTTTCTACATGCAGACGTATGATTTTTTTCCTCATTCATTAATTTCAGGTATTTCACTCACACCAGCGCTGCACCCATACCTTTTTCCACTTGTTTGAGTTTAGTATTTAGACTTCTGGTGCTGGCAGCTTTTTTTGTATTGGTTTCATTTCTAGTTTCTTATATTTGTTTCTAGCTCAGCGTTACCCTTCTGGGCTTTTTTACTACTATTGTACATAGTGTATGGTCTGAAAGGAATCTTTCTGTGAGAGCTGAGAATGGTCTTCGCCATTAGGGAGATTCCTCCTCTATATTTACCCTGGTGACTAGGGATGAGCTTTGAGTTCGACTCGAACATTGGCTGTTCGCCAGTTCACTGAACAGTGAACAATTTGGGTTGTTCGCGGCAAATTGGAAAGCCGCGGAACACCCTTTAAAAGTCTATGGGAGAAATCAAAAGTGCTAATTTTAAAGGCTTATATGCAAGTTATTGTCATAAAAAGTGTTTGGGGACCTGGGTCCTGCCCCAGGGGACATGGATCAATGCAAAAAAAAGTTTTAAAAACGGCCGTTTTTTTGGGAGCAGTGATTTTAATAATGCTTAAAGTCAAACAATAAAAGTGTAATATTCCTTTAAACCGAGGTCCCCAAACACGTTTTATGACAATAACTTACATATAAGCCTTTAAAATTAGCAATTTTGATTATTCATGTTCATGTCCCATTGACTTTAACGGTGTTCGCGCATTCAAACAAATTTTTTGCCTGTTCGCATGTTCTGTTGCGAACCGAACAGGGGGGTGTTCGGCTCATCCCTAATTATGACCACCCCATGATCATTGAAACTATCTTCGCAAAATTTTGGGTTGTCACCAGAACAGGAATAGAGGGAAAATCTTCCAATGGGGCCACCGAGGATATTCTCTCACATCCTGTTTAGGATATAGAACAGGAAGTGAAGGGAAATCTTACCAATAGGATGTAGCCCCTCCCCCTTATTTTATCCAAAAACATAACAGAAAAGGTTTAGCCTTTAGTTCTCCTTTATTGAATTTGTAATTTTCATTCATTATTAATTTTCACTCCTTTGTATCTTATACGGTGAATTTGGTTGTTGCCAGGAAACGTAGCGACACCTTCCGTAGCCGGCCTCGCTTTTGGGGTTGAGGGTAATAAAATTTAAAGGGGTAAACTCTGAAAATTCCCACATTTTCTGCTTTTAAATTTTCCGTCTCGTATATTATTCAAAAATCCAGCATTCTCCACAAAAATAGTCGCATCCAGATCCTGATCCTGAGAAAACACAAAGTATCATTCCTCCAATATACTGAATACAACGTTACATTGCACCATTTTTATCCACTGAGCCTGGGAACTGCAACATATAAAGGGGGCTTCTCTGCTGAAGAGTTCACCTGGGGCCCCAGAACAATGACATCCTGACACTTGGGGGTCCCAGAACAATGACACAATGACACCTTGACACGTGGGAGTCGCAGAACATTGACAAGCTTAAACTTGGGGGCCCCATAACAATGACAACCTGACACTTGGGGTTCCTAGTACAATGACACCCTGACACTTGGGGTTCCTAGAACAATGACACCCTGACACTTGGGGGCCCCAGAACAATGACACCCTGACAATTGGGGGTCCCAGAACAATGACACCCTGACACTTGGGGGCCCCAGAACAATGACACCCTGACACTTGGGGGCTCCAGAACAATGATACACTGACACTTGGGGTTGCAGAACAATGACACCCTGACAATTGGGGGTCCCAGAACAATGACACCCTGACACTTGGGGGCTCCAGAACAATGATACACTGACACTTGGGGTTGCAGAACAATGACACCCTGACAATTGGGGGTCCCAGAACAATGACACCCTGACACTTGGGGGCTCCAGAACAATGATACACTGACACTTGGGGTTGCAGAACAATGACAACCTGACACTTGGGGTTCCTAGTACAATGACACCCTGACACTTGGGGGCCCAGAACAATGACACCCTGATACTTGGGGGTCCCATAGCAATGATACACTGACACTTGGTGGCCCCAGAACAATGACACTCTGACAACTGGGGGTCCCAGAACAATGACACCCTGACACTTGGGGGTCCCAGAACAATGACACCCTGACACTTGGGGGTCCCAGAACAATGACACCCTGACACTTGGGGGCCCAGAACAATGACACCCTGACACTTGGGGGTCCAAGAACAATGACACCCTAACACTTGGGGGCCCCAAAACAAAGACACTCTGACACTTGGGGGACAATGAACAATGACACCCTGACACTTGGGGGGTGCAGAACAATGACACCCTGACACTTAGGAGTCGCAGAACAATGACAACCTTACACTTTGGGGCCCCAGATCATTGACAAACTTACACTTGGGGGCCCCAGATAAATGACACCCTGACCCTTGGGGGTCCCAGAACAATGACACCTTGACACTCGGGGGATCCCAGAACAATGACACCCTGACACTTGGGGGCCCCAGAACAATGACACCTTGACACTTGGGGGGCACAGAACAAAGACACCCTGACACTTGGGGATCCCAGAACAATGACACCCTGACACTTGGGGGCCCCAGAACAATGACACCTTGACACTTGGGGGGCACAGAACAATGACACCCTGACACTTGTGGGGCACAGAACAATGACACCCTGACATGTGGGGGTGCAGAACAATGACACCCTGACACTTGGGGGTGCAGAACAATGACACCCTGACACTTGTGGGGCACAGAACAATGACACCCTGACACTTGGGGGTCCCAGAACAATGACACCCTGACACTTGGGGGCCCCAGAACAATGACACCTTGACACTTGGGGGCCCCAGAACAATGACACCCTGACACTTGGGGGTCCCAGAACAATGACACCCTGACACTTGGGGGTCTCAGAACAATGACACCCTGACAGTTGGGGGCCCCAGAACAATGACACCCTGACACTTTGGACCACTAGAACAACGACACCCTGACAATTGGGGGTCCCAGAACAATGACATCCTGACACTTGGGGGTCTCAGAACAATGACACCCTGACACTTAGGGGCCCCAGAACAATGACACCCTGACACTTGGGGGTCCCAGAACAATGACACCCTGACACTTGGGGGTCTCAGAACAATGAAACCCTGACACTTGGGGGCCCCAGAACAATGACACCCTGACACTTTGGGGCCCCAGAACAATGACAACCTGACACTTGGGGGTCCCCAGAACAATGACACCCTGATACTTGGCGGTCCCAGAACAATGACACCCTGACACTTGGGGGCCCCAGAACAATGACACCCTGACACTTTGGGGCCCCAGAGCAATGACACCCTGACACTTTGGGGGCACAGAACAATGACAACCTGACACTTGGGGGCCCCAAAACAATGACATCCTGACACTTGGGGTCCCAAAACAATGACACCCTGACACTTGGGGGTCCCCAGAACAATGACACCTTGACATTTGGGGGGCACAGAACAATGACACCCTGTCACTTGGGGGCCCCCGTACAATGAAACCCTGACACTTGGGGGCCTCAGAACAATGACACTTGGGGGTCCATATTATAATGATGTAAATGATTTTCTTATTTTGAGGGTCTTTGCAGTATTCCGATATTCCTCCATCTCTTTTTCATACGAAGTGCTCAGAAATTCCTCCTTGTTTAAGATCTTATTAATTTCTTCCCCCAAATTCGGTATTCTCTTGTCCAGCATCAGGGCCTGTACAAACATATAAGGAGGTTCCATCATCTGATCTCCAACCTCCCCATCCACTAATATTATTATTATACATTTATATAGCGCTGACATATACCGCAGTGCTGTACAGAGATCACTGAGCCAATCACATCAGTCTCTGTACCAGAGGAGCTTACACTCTAATGTCCCCTCCCCCACAGTCACAGTTTTCTATGCCTCCTATTAATAACAATTGTATTATTGTCCTCCGCAATGAGGAAAGGTAGGTACTCCCTCTGTATAATGAGGAAAGGTAGGTACTCCCCCTGGTAGTGAGAAAAAGTAGGTACCCCCCTTGTAAAATGAGGAAAGGTAGGTATTCCCCCTGGTAATGAGGAAAGGTAGGTACTCCCTCTGTATAATGAGGAAAGGTAGGTACTCCCCCTGTATAATGAGGAAAGGTAGGTACTCCCCCTGGTAATGAGGAAAGGTAGGTACTCCCCCTGTATAATGAGGAGAGGTGGGTACTCCCCTTGTATAATAAGGAGAGGTAGGTACTCCCCCTGGTAATGAGGAGAGGTAGGTACTCCCCCTGTATAATGAGGAAAGGTAGGTACTCGTCCATGTAATGAGGAAAGGTAGGTATTCCCCCTGGTAGTGAGGAAAAGTAGGTACTCCCCTTGTATAATGAGGAAATGTAGGTACTCCCCCTGGTAATGAGGAAAGGTAGATACTCCCTCTGTATAATGAGGAAAGGTAGGTACTCCCCTTGTATAATGAGGAGAGGTAGGTACTCACCCTGGTTATGAGGAAATGTAGGTACTCCCCCTGTATAATGAGGAAAGGTAGGTACTCCCCTGTATAATGAGGAAAAGTAGGTACTCACCCTGGTAATGAGGAAAGGTAGGTACTCCCCCTGTATAATGAGGAGAGGTAGGTACCCTCCCTGGTAGTGAGGAAAGGTAATTACTCCCCTTGTATAATGAGGCAAGGTAGGTACTCCCTCTGTATAATGAGGAAAGGTAATTACTCCCCCTGTATAATGAGGAGAGGTAGGTACCCTCCCTGGTAGTGAGGAAAGGAAGGTTCTCCCCTTATATAATGAGGAAAGGTAGGTACTCACCCTGGTAATGAGGAAAGGTGGGTACTCCCCCTGTATAATGAGGAAAGGTAGTTACTCCCCCTGGTAATGAGGAAAGGTAGGTACTCCCCCTGGTAATGAGATAAGGTAGGTACTCACCTTGGTGCTGTAGGCAGAGATGAGAATCAGAAAGATCAGAAGACAGAACATTTTGTTGGTGGGTTTGAGGATTGCAGTCTGGGATGAAGAGAACACAATGATGATGGGTGAGGACGGGTAATATAAACTCTCTATAGGTAATATAACTTACCATGGTGATCGATGTGACGGCACACACTATGCTGGGTACAGGTGTGAGGAGCCTTTTATATGAACTGAAATCTGGTCAGACTCTCCTCTCCCCTCCTCTCCCCTCCTCTCCCCTCCTCTCCCCACCCCCTTTATGTGTACTATATACCTTGTGTGGACACACCCAGCTCTGTACTGATACCTCTATACAGGTGATCCACACTCCAACGTCTTGTCCTGCGACTTGGGACTGCAAAGTCACATGACAAGTCGTTCCCCATGATTTCCAATGACAACCATTCATATTAGTACGACTTCAAGTCGTGCCGACTTCCAAGTAGTCCCTGCACTACTTTGGTCCGACTTTGATGCGAATTACACAGGCATTCCCTAATATCGTGGCAAAATTGCGTGACTTTGGAGTCACGGTAGTGTGAAAGGGGCCTAACTAGCTTGCTAAAACATTCTTCTCACCACTGAGCCCAGCTCTATCTCCACGGGAAGGAACATTTTATAGCGTTGGGTGAGCTCTGAGTCATAATTGGACAAAGTCATACCTTTGCCCAATCAGAGCTCTCACAGTGCTCTTTGCCCTGACTGGACAAAGCCTTGCACTTGACTACTGTATAACAGATGTCACTTGCTACCCCTTTCTTACCAATTACCCCTTAGCTGCATACCCTAACCTTCTACCCCAATAATTGGAGACCACACCCATATGGAGTAAAATATTGGCCGTAGCAGCCAATTAACTTTATTAAACATAACCAATAATAAAATAATTTAAAATCAACATCACATAAACCGTATAAAACACCTGACATATCCTTTTTTAACTACCATCCAGTTGGTCTTTGCAGGGAAAAACCCACCAAACTTAAAACTCAAAAACTCACTGCGGTACTATAACTATAAAATAGGCCTCCAGCTGACAAGCTAGCTCGGAGACAATCAACCAATAGCCCACAGTGCCCCAATAACCAATTCAAGCTAAAACCCTTGTTAGCTGAAATCTCACCAACGGGCCTCATACTAGCGATGGGTCCCGATCTCTTACATATCTGGGGTTTAATCCTTCACCCGCAAAGGCCAACATCACGCCACAGCACACACCAGGGTAACACCTTACCCTTGTGTGCCCTGCTACACCCTCAAAGCTCGCTGGATCCCATCTTGCAGACCCAATGCCCATAAATCTATTCCCACATTGTTCGGGTGTAGCTCATCTCTCTTTAAATATCTCCAGGTATCAACCTCCAATTCCAGGTGCCGTATCGCTAGACCGCCATTCCTCACTACAAAACTACTAATCTCTTTATTGACCTTCTTCCTCGCCTGGTTGTCAACCGACCTGGCCAGTCTCCAAGTGGTACGTGCCACGATATCCGACCACCCAATGAGCATGCGTGGAAAAGACATCCTGAGCTGCCAAAAATCGAACTTAATGTCTCTCACCAAATCCAACATTGACCTTAGCCCCAGATCATTGCCACCCATATGCAATAATAACACGTCCGGCGCTCTGTCCATGCGTGCCAATTTGCTAACTTCTGACACTGTCCTACCCCACAGCATGCCCGGCACCCCAAACCACCTTAAGCAAACTTCCTGCCTGGAAAACCCCAGCTGTCTCCCATCCCTTCTTGCATCTCCCCTCCTGGCCCCCCAACAGACATACGAGTGGCCAACGATCCACACAAGGCATTGCTGTCGACCTGCAAGAAAGAAACACAAACAAAAAAACCCCCAAAACATCAATACCTCCCAACAATAACGACAGAACAATACATATCACCATACTCCTGCATTACTTTCAACCCCGTCAGAAAACTTTGTGTTTTTTTTTTTTTTATATATATATACCTACAACAAGTGCGGGCGAACATAAGACCTAAACCGCCTTGATTCCCATCTCCCAATTCTCTTTACTGCTGCCTCATCCAATCCCCACCGAACAGCTTCCGTATCCGCCCCTATCCTAAAAGAGTGAGATGAAAACTTTTCACCCTCCAAACCTAATACCCCCAAACATTTCTTGAAAATAGCAATAAATTGAAAGCGAGATAAAAACGATCCATCCTGATGTATTAAAAAGGGGGCCACCCCCCCCCCGGGCGTATCGCTACAAACCCTTGCACCAAATGCACTGGGCACAAAGGAGAACCGGGCAGTGAGAAAACCTGCACAGTCCTACCCTTGCCCCGCTGATCCGTTTTGGACTTTTTAACTAATATGGACAACCTGTCCTCCCAACAGCTGACATCCGACCCTCCCAACCCCCTTTTTTCTTTCTTGGAGGGACTAACTAACTCACTAATCCTGAATGCCCCAAAGAACGCTAAGGCGAATGCCGCCTTGAACAACACCACCTCGTATCCTGGCGAACAGACATTGTCTAAACACCCAACAATCCGACCCAACAACTGGAACAAAACTGGCCGCCTGGAGTCCCTCCCCGGCTTAGCCCGTCTGTAACCCTTCAATGCCTGCCTCACCCAAAAATCTCTAGTAAAATCCGGTAAACCTTGAAACTTTAACAAAAACGATAGAGCCGCCAACTTCTTGTCGATCCCAGACACTGACACCCCATCCTCCAAATTCCTGGAAACGAAGTATAAAACTAACAACCTGTGTTCCTGGTCTTCATGTCCTTCCTTCACCTGTCTCAGCAGAGCTGCCCATTCCTGCCATACTCTGTTGTAAGCCGCCCACGTCGCATCGCTCACCGACCGTTTGATCCATACTGCTAGTCCTCCAAAGCAATCCTCCACAGCCAGTCTGGACACGGGACCCCTTCTTGCTCTGCCCTGACACCAATTCCCGGAATCTGTCCCACTGAAAGTGAGACAGTGCATCAGCCACGACATTTTCCACCCCTGGGAGGTGCACCGCATAGATAAACACGTTTAGCTGTAAGCATCTCAATACCAGGTGTCGAAGCAACCTGATCACCGGCGGTGACGCCGCTGATACCTTATTGATTACCTGCACCACTCCCAGGTTGTCCCCCTGAAACCTAACCTTTAAATTCCTAAACAACTCACCCCATAACTCCACTGCCAATACCACCGGGAATAGTTCCAAGAGCAGCATGTTCTTCAGCAAACCTGCGTCCTTCCACGACTGCGGCCATGGCCCTGCACTCCACTTACCTCGGAAAAAGGCTCCAAACCCTGCTGATCCCGCCGCATCCGTGTACAACTCCAGATCGAAATTACTCACTGGCCCTGACATCCACAACGCCCTGCCGTTGAACTTAGCCAGGAACGTGTGCCAAACTTTCAGGTCCTCCCTGTGAGCCTTCAGCAAACGCACGTAGTGCCTTGGTGATTCCACCCCCGCCATACTTGCAGACAGCCGCCTCCAAAATACTCTTCCCATAGGCAAAATTCGACACGCAAAGTTCAACTTACCTAGTAATGATTGTAACACCCGTAATTGAACTTTCCGCAGCCCGCTGATACACCGAATTTCCGCCTGTAACGCCGTCCTCAGGTAGCCTACACTCCATTGCCTCGGTGTCCAGAATGATGGCCAAAAAACTCAACTCCGTTTTAGGACCTTCCGTCTTCTCCGGAGCCAACGGGATGCCAAAGAAAATCATCCAAATAGTGGATGATGGAGTTCAATCCCGCGACGTCCCGGACCACCCATTCAATAAAGGAGCTAAACTTTTCGAAGAGCGCGCAGGATATCGAACACCCCATAGGTAAACAACGATCTATGTAGTATTCGTCCTGCCAACAACAACCCAGTAAACAAAAACTTTCCGGATGCAGTCGGAAACAGTCGGAAAGCAGACTCTATGTCAGCTTTCGCCAACAATGCCCCTTGCCCATACTTCCTAACCCAGACTACTGCAGCCTCAAATGACGTGTATGACACTGCACACTCTTCCGGATTGATGGCATCGTTCACCGACCCCCCTTTTGAGTATGACAAGTGGTGTATCAGCCTAAACTTATTAGGCTCTTTCTTTGGCACCACCCCCAGCGGGGACACTACTAAATCTGGTATTGGCACTTCTGCAAAGGGACCACTCATGCGGCCTAACCTAACTTCCTTCTGCAACTTTTCACCCACCACTTCCCCATGAAGTAACGCTGACTTCAAATTGCGCGACCTCGGGGGGGTGTCAACCAAGCGAGAAGGGATTCTAAAACCCTCCAAAAACCCCCGCGCTAGTAATCGTGCTGCCTCCTTATCCGGGTACCTATCTAGGAAGGGCTCCATCCTTCCCACTCTAACTGGCGTTGTCCCCTTTACTAACAGACTCTCCGGCACGGCCTTTTCCTTGTTTAAAACACCTCGATAGCGGGTGGCTTCCCCCCCGCAGCCTGAACATTCGTGCTTGTACTTGCACGACCCTCCAAATCTACATGACCCCTCATTAAATTGCCAACAAACCCCCTTTTTTCTTGTGGCCGATTGACCGGAGTTGGCTGATCCACCGCCCCCCCTGAAAAAACTGCCACGTCGACCTAGTTGAAGTCATGAGTCGCATCCATAGGCTGATGTCCTTGTGGTCCCACCTCAACGCCGGGCGGATGGCCCTCCGCTGTTGGAATTGCTCATCATACCGCAGCCAAGCCGTGCCCCCCGTAGACTCTATAAGCTTCTCCTACGGCGTCCAAGTAGCAAAACAATGCCGAGCACTGCTCCGGATTCTTCTCCCCAATCACACTCGCCATGATCGCAAAAGCCTGCAGCCAGTTCGTAAATGTCCTTGGTATTAGCCTATACCTCCTTTTTTCCTCATCCTCTTTTTTAGTATCCTCCGGCTTGACTCTATCTAAATTAAACTTTTCCAGGGGCAATAAAGCAAAAATCTCTACATATTCCCCCTTCCAAATTTTTTCCCTCACTTCAGGCTTCAAATGCGCTCCAAGCGGACCCTCAAAGCACACATAAACCTCGCATTTCGCGGCATCCGCCAGCCTCACTAAGTCTTGCTTCTTCGCCTCCTCCCCAGCAGCCCCTTCAGGTGTCTTAGGAACCTCCGCCTGCACCGCCGCCCCTGTGACTTCTGCCACGGGCGCCGCCTGCACAGCACTAGGACCAGTAGAAATGCCCGTGCCCACTCCAAGCCCCTCCCCAGGATCAACCGATGCCGCCGCCAGAGACTGGCTCCCGCTTGACCCTGGCTCAAACCTCTTTAGTAATTCCTTCAAACCTGTGACAAAACCATGCAGCCCTGCATGGATGCGCAGTCAGCGACCTGCGTGGCCAGATTGACAGGCACGGTCGCTGCCGACCGTTGTTTAGAGCCGGCGATTGGCTATCCGTGTATAACAACCGATGTGGCTAAAAGCCGCTCGGCTGTTATACCGGAGCAGCGGGAGGGGACGTCCCCCCCTCCCGCCGCTCTTACCGGGCCTCCCGGTCGATTCGGAGGCTCGGTGACCAATCCGATGCCTCCGACGGCTGATGGCGGGCTGGAACGAAGATGTGGGCGGCTTCGTTCCAGCCTTCAAATTGTAAACGCGGAAGCGACGTCATGACGTCACTTCCCATTTACTCTGCTGCCAATGGCGCCGGTTTTAAGAAGGTACACAGTATTCAGAATTGCTGTTTTCGGCGATCTGAATGCTTTGAAGTGTAAAGGAGGGATGGGGGGTCTCTTAGACCCCCGATCTCTCCATAAAGAGTACCTGTCACCACCTATTACTGTCACAAGGGATGTTTACATTCTTTGTGACAGCAATAAATTTCATCAAAACATTTTTTTTAAACACAATTTATGAATTTAAAAATAAATAAAATAAATAAGAAAAAAAATTTTTTTAAAGCGCCCCCGTGCAGCAAAGAAAACGCATACAGAAGTCGCGCACGCATATGTAAACGGTGTTCAAATCACACATGTGAGGTATCGCCGCGATTGTCAGAGTGAGTGCAATAATTCTAGCACTAGACCTCCTCTGTAACTCTAACCTGGTAACCGTAATAAAAATTTAAAGCGTCGCATATGGAAATTCTTAGGTATCGTAGTTTGTCGCCATTCCACGAGTGCGTGCAATTATAAAGCGTGACATGTTTGGTATTTATTTACTCGGCATAACATCATCTTTCACATTATACAAAAAAATTGGGGTAACTTTACTGTTTGGATTTTTTAAAATTCATGAAAGTGTCCCTTTTCCAAAAATTTGCGTTTAAAACACCACTGCACAAATACCGTGTGATATAAAATATTGCAACAATCTCCATTTTATTCTCTAGATTCTCTGCTAAAAAAATATACATAATGTTTGGGGGTTCTAAGTAATTTTCTAGCAAAAAATACGGATTTTAACTTGTAAACACCAAATTTCAAAAATAGGCTTAGTCATGAAAGGGTTAAGTCGCAATGCAGTCGCATGTACATGTCTGACACCGCGACTTTGTTGCAACTTCAACGGAAGTCTACGGAAGCACATGATCTCTGCTCCTCCCAAATACATCACTTCCTATATTGATGTATGTGAGTGTGGAAGACAGGAAGGGGAAATGACTAAGCAGGATAAGGAATTACATCACTCTGGCTAAATCGCAGAACATCAAAGTCGTTTTTAAAGTCGCATCAAATCGCAACATAAATTGTATTGCAAAGTCGCAGTGTAAATTGCGCGACTTTGGGGACGCAATAGTGGAAACATAGCCTTAATCAGCCACAGAACCTGTATAATTAATATGTGTTCAGGATTAAAGGGATGAGTTGGCAACCATAATCACAGGACTGCATCCTCTATTTGAAATCAAGTGGGATGTTGTGTCAGTGCTTGAGCACGGAGTCCATGTTCCTCTAGAACTTTTGTGCCTGCAGCTCCCCTAAAAGGTTCTGAAGCGTTCCTCTACAACTGTAAGACCTTTAAACCTCCGTAGCCCCCTGCAACTTCCACTAATCTACACAGCAGTCCCTTTTGCGCCTTGGCATCCCCATCTGCCATCCATTCTCTGCAGCACCACCTCTGTACCCGCAGTCTCCACTACATCCACAGTCTGAACCTGGGCTACACCCAATACCAGGGCAAGGCCTTCTAGAACCCGAGAAAAATGAAGCCAAAATGTGCAGTGTTGACGCAGGCGAAGCTTTATATTTGCACCGAGAGTGGCCGGGGCGGCAGGGCCAGATTAAGAGCAACATGGGCCTGGTGCTAAGGATTTTGGTGGGCCTTTTTATGGAAATAAATAAAATGAAAACACAAACAATTTTTGTTAAATTTAAATTAAAGAGAGAGAGGGGTGTGAGAGAGTGGTTAAGAGAGAGAGAGAGGGGGGGGGGGTGATAGCGAGATGGGGGGTTGAAAGAGAGGGGATGAGAGGGAGGGGGAAAGAGAGAGAAAGGCGTTGAATGAGAGAGAGAGAGGGGGTGAGAAAAAGGGGAATAGAGAGAGGGTGAAAGAGAGAGAGGGTGGTAAGGGGTGAAGGGGGTGAGAGAGAGAACAGGGTGAAAGAGAGGGGATGAGAGAGAGAGGGGGTGAGGGGGGTGAAAGAGAGAGGGGGGTGGGAGTGAGGGGGTGATACATGGTGGATACATGGATACAGCACATTTAATGGTAAGCAAAGCACAGCACATTACACAGTTGGCACGGCCTAATACAGCACATTACAAGGTAGGCACAGTTCATTATATGGTGGGCACCACACATGACATGGTTGGTACTGCACAACACAGCACATTGCATGGTGGGCACAACACAGAACATGCACACGGTGGGCACAGGACCTTATATGGTGGGCACAGCACATTAAATGGTGGGCACAGCTGAGCACATTACATGGTGGGCACTGCACATTACAAGTGGGCACTGAACAGCACATTATATGGTGGGCACAGCATATTATATGGTGGGCACTGCACATTACACGGTTGGCACTGCCCAATACAGCACATTACAAGGTAGGCACAGTTCATTATATGGTGGGCACAGCACATGACATGGTTGGTACTGCACAACACAGCACATTGCATGGTGGGCACAACACAGCACATGCACACGGTGGGCACAGGACCTTATATGATGGGCAAAGCACATGACATCGCGGGCACAGCTGAGCACATTACATGGTGGGCACTGCACATTACAAGTGGGCACTGAACAGCACATTATATGGTGGGCACAGCATATTATATGGTGGGCACTGCACATGGCATGGTGGGCACTGCACAGCACATGACAAGGTGGGTACTGCATGACACCACATGACATGGTGGGCACTGCACGACACAGCACAGCACATTACATTGGGAGCACAGCACATTAAATGGTGGATACCACACATGACATGATTAGCCCTGCACACCACATTCCATTGGGCACATTGGTGGGCACTGCACGACACAGCACATTACATTGTGAGCACAGCCCATTAAATGGTGGACACAGTACATGACATGGTGAGCCCCACACAGCCCATTCCATTGTGGGTACTGCATGGCACATGCCATGGTGGACAATGTACAGCACATTACATGGTGAGTACAGCACATTAGATGGTAGGCACTGCATGGTGCAGCACATGACATGGTGGGCATAACACAGCACATGACATGGTAGGCACAACACAGCACATGACATGGTGGGCACTGCACAGCAATTTACATGGTGGGCACTGCACATGACATGGTGGGCACTGCATGGCACAGCACATTACATGGTGGGTACAGCGCATGACATGGTGGGCACTGCATGGCACAGTACATTACATGGTGGGTACAGCGCATTACATGGTGGGCACTGCATGGCACAGCACATGACGTGGTGGGCACAGCGCATTACATGGTGGGCACAGCACATTACATGGTGGGCACAACACATTACATGGTGGGCACTGCATGGCATAGCAGATTTCATGGTGGGCAATGCAACTGCACATTACATGTTAGGAACTGCACATGACATAGTGGGCACTGCTGAATAGCACAGTACATTACACAGTGGGAACAACACACTACATGCTGGGCACAACACATGGCAAGGTGAGCACAGCACAGCACATGACATGGTTGGAAGTGCACATGACATGGTGGGCACTGCATGGCACAGCGCATTACATGGTGGGCACTGCACATTACATGGTGGGATCACTGCATGGCACAGCACATGACATGGTGGACACTGCAAATTACATAGCGGGCATTGCAAGGCACAGCACATGACATGGTGGGCACTGCACATTACATGGGGGGCACTAAATGGCACAGCCCATGACATAGTGGGCATTGCACACGACATGGTGGGCACTAGATGGCACATCACATGACATGGGCACTGCACATTACATGGCGGGCACAGTGCATGACATGGTGGGCACTGCATGGCACATCACATGACATGGTGGGCACTGCACATTACATGGTGGGCACTTCACATTACATGGTGGGCACTGCAAGGCACAGCATGACATAGGGGACACTGCACATCACATGAAGGGCAATGCAATTTACAGCACATGACATGGTGGGCACTGCACATTACATAGTGAGCACTGCAATTTACAGCACATGACATGGTGGGCACTGCACATTACATGGAGGGCACTGCAATGTACAGCATATGACATACTGGACACAGCACATTACATGGGGGGCACTGCATGGCACAGCACATTACATGGTGGGCACAACACATTACATGGTGGGCACTGCAAGGCACAGCATGACATAGGGGACACTGCACATCACATGAAGGGCAATGCAATGCACAGCACATGACATGGTGGGCACTGCACATTACATAGTGAGCACTGCAATTTACAGCACATGACATGGTGGGCACTGCACATTACATGGAGGGCACTGCAATGTACAGCATATGACATACTGGACACAGCACATTACATGGGGGGCACTACATGGCACAGCACATTACATGGTGGGCACAACACATTACATGGTGGGCACTGCATGGCACAGCAGATTTCATGGTGGGCAATGCAACTGCACATTACATGTTAGGAACTGCATATGACATGGTGGGCACTGCTGAACAGCACAGTACATTACACAGTGGCCACAACACACTACATGCTGGGCACAACACAATGGCAGGGTGGGCACAGCACAGCACATGACATGGTGGGAACTGCACATGACATGGTGGGCACTGTATGGCACAGCGCATTACATGGTGGGCACTGCACATTACATGGTGGGATCACTGCATGGCACAGCACATGACATGGAGGACACTGCAAATTACATAGCGGGCATTGCAAGGCACAGCACATGATATGGTGGGCACTGCACATTACATGGGGGGGCACTGAATGGCACAGCCCGGGACATGGAGGGCATTGCACACGACATGGTGGGCACTAGATGGCACATCACATGACATGGTGGGCACTGCACATTACATGGGGGGGCACTGAATGGCACAGCCCGGGACATGGAGGGCATTGCACATGACATGGTGGGCACTGCACATTACATGGGGGGGCACTGAATGGCACAGCCCGGGACATGGAGGGCATTGCACATGATATGGTGGGCACTGCACATTACATGGGGGGGCACTGAATGGCACAGCCCGGGACATGGAGGGCATTGCACATGACATGGTGGGCACTGGATGGCACATCACATGACATGGTGGGCACTGCACATTACATGGTGGGCACTGCAAGGCACAGCACAACATAGGGGGCACTGCACATCACATGAAGGGCAAAGCAAAGCATAGCACATGACATGGTGGGCACTGCACATTACATGGAGGGCACTGCAATGTACAGCATATGACATACTGGACACAGCACATTACATGGGGGGCACTGCAATGTACAGCACATGACATGGTGGGCACAAGAGAGCACATTACATGGGGGAAGCAGCAGTCTTTCCCCTAGCACAATAATTACACATCTCCCTAACAAATGTACTGACCTTATCATAACAGCATGGGAGATGTCCTTCCTCCCGGGCTCCTGCTGGTTAGAACATCAGCGCCCCTCCCCCAGACAGCTCCCAGACACAGAGGATCTGTGTGAGTGTAACAGATCCTGTGATAGGAGTCAGGCATGGACAGAGACAGGACTTGGCTGCACTAACACTTGTCTCCTCCATGTGTGCACAGAGGCTCCTCTTCCTGCAGGAAGGCACACATCGATAAGCCACTGGCATGGGCCTATATTGAGGGAGGGGCCTGGAGCTGCAGCTCCATCAGCCCCTATGTTAATCCGGCCCTGCGGGGCGGCACAGGGAACATAATTGGCCACCACTGTCCACCAGGCCTAGTCTTGACACTTTGTGGTCCATGGAAAACCGAATAGAAAAGGGAAAAAGATGTGACACGGTTCCACCAGTGTTGTTTAGCTATCAGGAGCTTTGGGAAGCTAGGTTTTCATTAACGTTATTGAAACCAATTTTGGTTTTATCTGTAAACTAGTTATAACTCATAAAATGTGCAAATTGTATTCTTTTGTAAAGTGACTAGAATGAGGTCTGTGGTACAGATTCTGGTTCTCTCTATTTTTGTTATGTGACAGATCACTGGGCTGGTTCTGTTCCCCCAATGCCTATTATGACTAAATCTCAATCATGTAACTATGATAGACCACCCCCATCCCATCCTGCAGATATACAAGCCTTCTCCGTCTCACTGATAGGGACTACAAGGATTACACCGGGACTACACCGTATGACGTCAGCCTAATGAGGATGTTTTTTACTCGGGATGTATGATTTTGTCAAACAGGCCCAATAAATCTTTATATGAGCATCTTGCTGTACCCAAAGGTCTACCGCCTGCTCCTGTTCTCCATTCCACAAGATAAATAAAACCAGTACTTACTGGGAATTAATGAATTGTTCTGCCTGCTCTTCTAATAATGAATGCCGGAGATCCGGCACCTCAGGCAAGTTCTGAACAATCGGTGATCTTTACCTGAACAAACTAATAGTCACAGTACAGGCCGGCCTCACAGTACATCTCATCCTCATTGAACTGTTTATCTGCGTTTGTCAACATCAACGTCACGCCACATGCCAATGTTTGTCTTTAACCCGTAATGTGGCCTGCACATAACAGAATGCATCTAAACACCCAAGAGAATACGAGGCATTACATTAACAAAAGGTTATAAGCCCTGTCACTTGGGGGTCCCAGAACCATGGCACCCGGGGGTCCCAGAACAATGGCACCCGGGGGTCCCAGAACAATGGCACCCAGGGGTCCCAGAACAATGACACCCAGGGGTCCCAGAACAAAAAAAGACAAAAAGACTTTTCAGAGGGTTCCCCAATCACCAATTTGGCTGTTGATTGTGTGTGACTTGCTTTAGAAAGTAACTACATGCAGTATCTGGAGTAGAGTTAAAAGATATTACTTTTTATTTATTTATTTATTCATTCATTCATTCTGGAGTCCTTGTCCCTTTAGAGCCAGTTCACACAGGGTGGCTTCAAAGTCGCCCGACTCTGATACCGCCCCATACAGCGCGACTTGCAAAACTAGTCTGTATAGAAGTCAATGCAAGCCGCTCTGAAGTTGCCCCAAAGTAGTACAGGAACCTTTGAGTTGAGTTTGACTTGAGTCGCTCCTATTAGAACGGTTCCATTGTAGAGAATGGAGAGCGACTTGTCAGGCGGCTAAGTTACCTGACACGTCACCCCTGTGTGAACAATGGCTTTCTTCTTGTCACTCTTCCATAAAGGTCAGATTTGTGGAGCACACGACTAATAGTTGTCCTGAGGACAGATTCTCCCACCTGAGCTGTGGATCTCTACAGCTCCTCCAGAGTTACCATGGACCTCTTGGCTGCTTCTCTGATGAATGATCTCCTTGCCTGGCCGGTCAGTTTAGGTGGACGGCCATGTCTTCGTGAGATGTTCAAAGCTTGGGATATTCCTTTATAACCTAACCCTGCTTTATACTTCTCCACAACTTTATTCCTGACCTGTCTGGTGTGTTCCTTGGCCTGTTTGTTCACTAGGAATGAGCTTCTTGTTCGAATCGAACGCATGTTCGTCTCGAACATCGTGTGTTCGGCCATTAACCGAATTACGAACAATATGGTCCATTCGCACCAAATTTGAGTGGCGCGTCACGGCCCATAACTCACTGCGGCATCGCAGTGTATTGCTGGCTGATGATTGGCCAAGCATGCACTATGACTTGCATGCTTGGCCAATCACAGCGCCGTCTGTACAGAGAGCCGTAATTGGCCAAAGCCAGGTTGGCTTTGGACAATTTTGGCTCAGGGGGTTTAGTACACGCCCCACACTATATAAGGCCGCCTGCATGGCGGTCCTGTGTAGTGTGTTCTGGCATTGAGAGAGAGAGACAGAGAGACAGTGTCATTTGATTTAAGTTAGATAGAGTAGGCAGGCGAGTTCAGTTAGCTGCACTTACAGTGTATTGTGTATATATATACATCCTAGGTGTTGTATATATATATATATACACTGTATTCAATTTAGCTAGATCCGTTCCTGTTATTCTCTTCCTACTACTGACAGGCAGGCAGGTGTTTTTACAGTATTTACAGCTACCTGAAGAAAATTGCTGGTGTTCTTCTGATCCTATTAGTCCTATTAGCTAGAGTATTTACAGTTAGTGTAGTGCATCCTCTGCACAGTGTGCACCTAAAGCTACCTGAATAAAATTGGTGGTGTTCTTCTGATCCTATTAATACTACAGGCAGGCAGCTACAGTATTTACAGTAATGCCCCGTACACACGGTCGGATTTTCCGATGGAAAATGTCCGATCGGAGCGTGTTGTCGGACATTCCGACCGTGTGTGGGCTCCATCGGACATTTTCCATCGGATTTTTCGACACACAAAGTTTGAGAGCAGGCTATAAAATTTTCCGACAACAAAATCCGATCGCGTCAATTCCGACCGTGTGTAGCCTGTTCCGACGCACAAAGTGCCACGCATGCTCAGAAGAAATTCCGACACGGAACAGCTCGGTCTGGTAAACTTACTTGATACAGCACTTTCGTCACGCTGCAATGTTAAAAATGGTTTAATACAGCGCACTCTCTTCTTCTTTATAATGTGACAAGAATTAAGTCGTTTTGCTGCTCATATTCACACACACTTCTCAGAAACTTATTTCGTTACTATTTATCGTGATTCAGTCAATGTATTTTGATTTGTCACATCTGACAACATTATTTTGGTGTTTTGTTTTTTTTTTGGTTTTAAGGCAGATTATTTTTTTTGGGTTTGTATTTTTTTAAAGGCCGATATTTTTATTTATTTTTTTGGATTTTTATTTGTACTCCAGAAAATTTTTGTGTGTGTTTTTTGTGTCAAGTTACCACAACACCATTGATATGTTGTTCTATTTAATCTGTAGGAGATTGTTTCGTGTTGTTGTCCCTTGTTGATTTCACATTTTATGTTAGAAATGTACCTGAATCGTCACCAACAAACTATCCTTTTTGGATGAAAACACACACAGGAGAGTAGAATTTCCCAAAAAAATATCTTTTATTAAGGGCTCACAACTAAACAAAGAGGGAGGCAACGCTGGAGAAACTTCAGAAATTGGTGAAGCCTTGGACCCCCAGGGCAGACATCAATTATTTTCAAGCAAAATTGGTGGCCTGAGGAGTCCCTATCTAAGGGAGTGCAGTCTGGTCCAGAAGTCCCAGAGATCCGGAAAGCAGCAGATGACATCTGTGTCCCCAGGCTGTGGTCATACAAGAGACTGCAGCTTCTGTCAGACCAGACTGAACCCAGGCCATCACTCTTTAGTCTTCTTTCCACGCTTCCTTCCACGCGGTGGCTGTGGTGGTGGAGTTGTGGCAGCAGGAGGAGGAGGAGGATGAGGAGGATGGTCCAACTCAATCACGTCGGTCTTGGGTGTTAGTTCCCCACTCACCCCCTTAGTTAGGATTTTATAAATAAGTTGCTCACACAGGAGGTGTTGACCCTCCTGCATGCCCTACAGTTTGGTGGCAGCCATGCAGGCAAAGGCCTCTTCAGGAGTGGGTAAGCCTCAGAGGGATGCAGAAGCCTCCTGAATGAGCCTGAGCACTGAATCCTGCATGTGAGTCACCTTCCTTGCTCTTTTATATGGAAGGCGGAGGGGAGGAACCTGCGATTCAGTCAGGCTGCGACTTGTCCTAGGCTTCTCTTGGCTGACACTTAGCCCCGCCTCCTCCTGACATCCACATTCCACAGCCTCCTCCTGGCTGAGGTCTTCCTGTGTATGAAAAAGGGACATAGTTTGAGTTTTTTAATCATCAATCACACACAATTTTCACCTCTTGACTGTTGCAAATCGAATGTTAACAAATATAACAGACTATAATTCTGAGGCCAGCATTTTTCATTCTTGTCCCAATTTTTGGTGCCCACTACTGTCTATTGATATGTAAAACACTTTTTTCAATCAGCAATTAGTGATCAATAAGAACATCTAGTAAACATCATTTATTTATTGACCAGAAATCTGTAGAACAATGCTATACCTGACTCCAGCTGGGCTCCTTCACTTCTTCCTGGCTGGAAGGCCCAGGTTGGACATCAGAAGCCTAAGCTGGGGTGGAAGGAAGCATGGAAGGAAGAGTGGAGAGGGATTCCCTGACTTCAGTGTGGTCTGACAGAAATCGCAGTCTCTCATAGTACCACAGCCTGGGGACATAAACGTCATCTGCTGCAGCTCCGGACCTCTGGGAATCTGTGACCTTCTTGGCTCCCTAAGATAAATGCTCCTCAGGCCACCAATTTTGTTTTTTAAATAAGGGATGGTTGCTGTTGGGACCACCGGCTTCACCAACTCCAGCAGTTTCTCCAGCGCTGCCTGCCTCTTTTGTTTATTATTGTAATGGGGGTGTCTGACCTGCCACAGACAGGGCAGCTCCCTGTATTTGTCTATGAACAGGGGTAGGAAATTGTGGTCGTTGAAGCCATCCATTTTCTCTGCAAGACACAACACAAGACAAACCCTAAGGTCAAGCCAAACTCCCCTAATCTTGTTATAATATAGGCTTCCATTTTGAAGCAGTATAAGCCCAAGTTTAGATCTTACCTTCGTTATCAAGATCGGCGCCTCCGATGCTCCTTCCTCCGCTCACAGATCGTACGTAATACGCACGCGTGTTACGCTTTATACACACTGCGCATGTGTGTAACTCCGCCCGCCCCTGACGTTCTTTCTAGTCTATTCCCCGCCCCTTTTTGTTCTGCGCAGTGGGGGAAGAGCACATGGCGGATACACAGCAGGTGCGTGCTAATTGTAGCAACGAGGAGGAGGAAAGCCCAGATCCGGACACGTCCCGATCCAGAAGGAGAAGATTTAAGGCCTCAAATATGTCCTTTGGGGAGATGTTGGAGATGGTGGACATCCTGAAGAAGGCCGACTATGATGGAAAGTATGGACCTTACCCCAACCCCAATGTCAGAAAGGCCAAGATAATTGCGAAAGTGGTCAAGAGTCTGCACTGGAAATTCGGGGTACGACGATCGAAAGATCAGCTCAGGAAGCGGTGGTCGGACCTCAAATTACGAGAACATGAGCAGTACAGAAAGATCCGGAGAGTGCTGCAAAAAAGTAAGTAGTTGTCCTGTGTTCCTATTCTTTATGTTTATGACGTTCGTGCTGCTCCATGTGCTTTTCTTACAAGTGTACATTTTTAAATGGCAACTTTCATGTTCATGGGCACATTATTCGTTCGTATCAAACATTTTTCTTTCGGCCTATAAAACACCATTGTTTAGGCCATATGCATTTGGCCACCATTTTTACGCCCTACTTGTCTGAAACTCATTTGGTTGTGTAGATGGCTTTGTTACTAGAATGAAATGCAAACTAGATTCTGTGTAAGGAGAGGACACTCAGCAGCTATTTTCACATATGGACACTGGAGCACTAGTGTGGGACACAAGAACACCATTTTTATTAGGGGGCCACACAGGTGCTCCAGGGTATACTATAGGGGGGGGCTACATCTGAGAAGCTTGTACCAAACAGGTAAAGTATTGAAGCTTGAAAAAGGACACTGAAAATGCTACATTTTGGAACTCTGCCAAAACAGACAATTATACCCCACTTCCAAGCATGGGCGTCCGCAGAACATTTTCAGGGGGGGCATCATTTTATGGACACCCATGCTCTGTCCCTTTTCAACAATGTCATGAAGGGGAGGGGCTTGGTCATTATAACATAAAGCTCAGGCAGGCAGGCAAAGGTTTGAGAAACCTGATGGTGGTGGAGGAGGATAGAGGCGGGAGGGCGAGAGACAGACCGTGACATAGATGGCATGGTGGAGCCACCCACGGAGGAGGCTGGGATGGGAGACAAGGACTGGCACATAGAAAGCAGAGGTCGGCGGCGCAGAAACCCGTTCGCGGTGGACAGGTGGACTAAGATTGTCAGGTTGCCGAACCCTGTTATAGTAAGTACTGAAACATTTTCAGTCTTGTGGAGGAAAGCTGGAGAATGGGCTGTAATAACATTTCTGACTTTTTTAAAACCACAAAAAAATTTCAAGTATAGGCTGTTTTCATCATGATCAAAATATGGTCATAACAGATCATTATGTATTGCTATACATTGCAAATTTGCAACATAAAAAGATGTACATTCTCTAGGCTATATTTATATTGACTGGTACGCCTGGCCTGAGCAGCTTTCAATACAATGTGGAGCTGAATGATCTCTTATATAACACATATATCTTTCAAGCCTAGAGAATGTACATCTTTTTATATTGCAATACATATGTTATGGCAGTGGCGGCTGGTGCTCAAAGTTTTTTTTGGGGGGGCGCAAAAAATGTTGAAAAAAAATCATCACTTGCAGCCACTGCGCCAAAAGCTGCCACTGTGCCAAACGCTGCCAGTGTGCCCATCAAACGCTGCCAGTGTGCCCATCATATGTTGCCAGTGTACCCATCATATGCTGCCAGTGTGCCCATCATGATTGGCGGAGAGGCGGTTTAGTGTTAGGAAAGTGAATAGTCATTCGCTTTTCTAACACAGCTGAGTGACCTGCGAGCGACCAGCATGGCGCTTGTAGGTCACCATTTTTGACGCCTATTAAAGCCTATTGCTCTAATCAGGTGCTTAAAAAACATGCCCGGCCGCTGTAATTCAGGTGTCCTTCACCCAAAAAGGGGCTGGGAACCTGAGTAGGGGGTGGCAGCGGCGGCCAGAGATAGATTCATGCCATGCATGAATCTATCTATAGGCGATAGAGGGGTGGCAGGAGAGAGGGGGCGGAGCTCCAATGCGCCCTTAATGCATGGGCCACCATTGTGTTCTGGCCATATTTTGATCTTGATGAAAACAGCTATACAGACTGTATAATACAGTATGTATAGCTCAGGGATATGCAATTAGCTGACCTCCAGCTGTTGCAAAACTACAAGTCCCATCATGCCTCTGCCTCGGGGTGTCATGCTTGTGGCTGTCAGAGTCTTGCTATGCCTCATGGGACTTGTAGTTCTGCAACAGCTGGAGGTCCGCTAATTGCATATGCCTGGTATAGCTGTTTCCATCAAGATCAAAATATGGTCACAACAGTTGTATTGAAATACAAAAGATGTACACAGTGGTGTCATTGTATAGGCACTGCTGTTACCTGTGGTTCTTCAGCGATAGTCCCAGGATAGTCTGGCAGCCAGGCAGTGTATTCTCTGTCATCTGGGCCACTGCATGCCACGCACCTGTGACCTGTGGGAGGAGCCGGTGCTGCGCCGGCCAGATCGGCATAGGCACAGCACAGCCACAACATACATTTACACAGGCAGAGGCAGGCTGAGGCATCAGCCAATCACGGAACAGCCGGGTCAGTGTCACGTTGATGTTAAGCAGAGGCCCGAGTGGCAGAGCCAATCTGATGCTCGGGCCAGGGGTGAGGAGGGAGGGACGGATGCATGTGTAGTCAGAAAAGACTGAGAGCAGCCCCAGCCCCCAGGCCAGCAGCAGACTTTGAAAAAAAGTCCACGGCTGCCGCGGAGGTGGCCGCGGTGGCCATTGCAACACAGGGGGCAAGTCAAGTGTCTTCACTCTGAAGGACATCAACACTCTTACGATTCCAGGGGGGGGCAATTGACCCCCCTTGCCCTATGGTGTGGACGCCCATGCTTCCAAGCAATGTTTCCTATTTCTAGTTCTGCCATCAAATATCTGTGTGCTAAGTATACCATTTTTGTTTTACATAGGGGAGAAAAGACTCAGAGGACACCCCTCATCTGAGGAGACCAGAGACCCCCCACCTCTGGAAAAAGGGGAAATACCCCAAACACAAGCTGAGCAGGAGGAAGAAGACGTGGTGGAACTAGTCACCACAACAGGTGAGTGTCTGCGACCACAGGCTCAGGTAAGAGATGGATGCCGGCATATTTTTGATACCTTTTTTTTGGGTTCCTCTCTTTTTAGGTGATCGTGATGTTGTGGATCCAGATCCTTTCACAACCGAAAGTGCCCAGATCCTGATCGGGGAGATCATGGGGTGTAATTTACAATTGGAAAACCTCAAGAAAAACATCAATGATGTTATTAAAAAAAAATAAAAACATCATCAATGTTTTGGGGCGAGTTTAAAGCCCCTCCAAATCCCTTTGTTTTTTTGTGTGCTACAATGTGAAAAATGTTTTAGGGATTTTTAGAAAAGCCTAATTTGGAGGATGTGCTATCTGCCATCACGGGAGATCAATGGACCCGTTTTGGGGGTGCAACCCCTTCCTCAATAACAAAGTAGCTGAGAGGAAGGGGTTTCTCCCCCAAAAGACATCCCTTGATCCCCCGTGATGGCAGGTCGCACATGTTGACATTCGTAAATTGGTGTGCATCTTCCAAATTTGGCTTTTCCTGGGGTGACTTCACCCCATCTGAACGCAATGTCAAACACAGTTCATAAATACTCATGTCTGATATTGCCTTCAAATTCTAGCAAATGTGAACTTTGTAAGTTCAAGATTTGTGTCTTTCTTGTTGGTTTTACACATGCCTGTTTTATCTTAAATGGACATTTCTATTTTTGATAATGCTACCCCAAAAATTGTTATACAACAAACATGTTGGTTTGTTTGAAAAACCTTTTCTAAATGCACATGTGATTGTGCAGGTATAAAAAAGTTTGTTAATCAAGAATGTGTGGATTATTGTGTCAACGCTAAAACACTTTGGTGGTGATGTAATTGGTGTTTTCTGTGAAAATGGGGGTTATTTTGGTCTAATGCTAAGCAGTTATAGAGTTTTTGTGTAATCTTATACAAAGCACTGTTGGGTGTTATTTACTAAAGGCAAATCCTCTTTGCACTACAAGTGCAGTTTCAAGTGCACTTGTAGTGCAAAGTGTCTTTGCCTTTAGTAAATAACACCCAACAGTGCTTTGTATAAAATTACACAATCACACCATTTTCTGGACTCAACACATTTCTGTCAGGGTCAGCTAAAACAAACACAAGCAGTAAATGTCCACAAAGATTTTCTTTTTTTGTTTTTTTATTTGATAAGGGCTTCACACATTTGCTGGCATATTGATGGCCCCCCTACCCGCAAAGAACTCCAGGTATCGTAACTGGACATCACGGGCACTCAGGGAGGGCAAGCCAGGACGGCCACTTTCAAGCGCCGTCAGTGTTGTTTCAGGTATCATTCCGGCCTCAGGCCCAACTGAGCCAGCATAGTTGGCCGAATATTTGCGTAAAAAGTTATGGAGAATACAGCACGCCAGGATTATATGATTAAGTTTATACTCCGCCATATGGATGGGTGTCAGAAATAGGCGGAACCGGCTGGCCAGGATTCCAAATGTGTTCTCCACCACTCTTCTGGCTCTGGCCAGCCGGTAATTAAAAACCCTCTGTTCCGGGGTGAGGGTCCTCATAGGGAATGACCGCATAAGATGGTCCCCCAGCGCAAACGCTTCATCAGCAACGAACACAAATGGGAGTCCTTCCACATTGTCCTCTGGAGGTGGCAAGTCCAAGCTGCCATTCTGGAGATGCCTGTAAAACTCCCTCTGGGCGATGACTCCACCATCGGACATCCGGCCATTCTTCCCCACATCCACATACAAGAAGTCGTAATTACGTCCACATACAAGAAGTCGCCAACATCACTATACTATTGAACCCCTTATAGTTGAAATAGTATGACCCCGAGTTGGGTGGTGGGATGATGTGGACGTGTTTCCCATCAATTGCCCCTCCGCAGTTAGGAAAGTCCCACTGCTGGACAAAGTGGGAGGCCACAGTCTGCCATTCCTGTGGCGTGGAAGGAAACTGTTGAGGAAAACAAAAAAAATTACTATTTTTGCACATAAACATGGCAAGCAGATTAGACACAAACATTCTTGGCCAACCTCCAGATAGCATTTATTAAGGGGAATTAAACAACAACAAAGTATAAGGTACACCTATCATATTCCCCCTCCCCCCTCTCATGGGCCATTTCTAACATTATAGGGGGGTAATCTTGGACAGGTAACCCTCTTCACTTCATTGAGAGATGAATGCCTAAATAATGTGTATTACTTTGACCAGCCCCTCCTTAGTTACACTATTGGCAGCCCACTGGACAGGTAAGAAGTGTCATAATACAAAGATATAAATACACACTGTACACATTTGAGGACATTTGGACATTCTGCTATTACCTGTCAAGATAATAATAGTATACAAAAACTTGAAACAGTACCATTGGAAAGTATACAGGCAGGCCCTTGCACTACATGCTTTGGGTAATTCATCCATAAATCTGAGCACAAAAGAGATGGGTAGAGTGCGTACAGGTTTGGCAAAGTCAGCAGATAGATGATTGAGGATAGATAGAGAATTGGGATCAGCTGACTTAGCAGTTGGGGGGAGGGAGGGTTAATAAAAATGATTTGGGGACACTACAAAAAAAGCCTCTGGCACTCTGCCTGAATTTAAAGCACAAATCACATTTCTAAACATTTTAGGGGGTGTTTGGGGTAAAGCACTACTATGGAGCAGATAAAATACATTGTTAAGTGACTACATGAGGTGAATTTAGGGGCAGGAGAGCATGCTGGGGAGGTTATTGAAGGCCAATCTGTATGAAGAACTAAAAAATTATTTACAGAAAAATCCAGCATGCATGAGGAGAAAGGGGACATTCACAGCATATTACAATCATGGTAATTAGGGAATGAGGAAAGAAATACAATATATTAGCAAACATTAAATACAATAAAATGTGATATTAAAGGATAAAAATCTTACCTTCATTTACGAATTCGCTAATAGACCCCATAGAATGCTAGTCAATAAATTAAAGCCTAGACCCACAGCCTCAATCCCTGATTTATTATTACAACCCAATGGTGAACCTACATATTGCCCCCAACACATGTCCAAAATCTTTGGGGATTATAACCAAAAACTCTATAACTGCTTAGCAACAGACCAAAATTTTGCATTCACTCAAGAAAAGTTTGATGACTTTATCAAAACTCTAAATCTTCCTACACTCTCTCTTGAGAAACGCTCAGGGCTCAATGCTCCCATCTCTGCTGCAGAAATTACAGCGGTTATTAAACAGCTTCCGACCCACAAGTCCCCAAGGCCCGAAGGACTTCCTTATTCATACTTTAAAAGCTTCCTACCAGTTTTGATACCCCATATGATAAGTTTATTTACCTCTCTGATGTCAGGGAAAGTTCCGCACTCCCAATTCCTTCATGCCTTTATTACGGTTATTCCGAAACCGGATAAGGACTTATCACTACCAGACAACTATCGCCCCATTGCCCTCCTGAACTCTGATTATAAGATTTTCACAAAAATTTTAGCTAACAGACTGTCCCTACTTCTTCCCTCACTCATACATAGGGACCAGGTCGGTTTTGTTCCCACTAGACACGCAGGAGATAACACTAGAAGAACTATCGATCTTATTGATCTACTGACCAAAACTAAGAAACCTGCGATAGTCCTCAGTTTAGACGCTAAGAAGGCGTTTGATCGCCTAAACTGGTCCTTTATGTTCGCCATTTTGACTAGATATGGAATTTCAGGTCCCTTTATACACGCTTTAAAAGCACTTTACTCCACGCCCACTTCCCAGGTACAGTTGTCTTCCCATGTCTCCCCGCCATTCTCCCTAAGTAATGGTACTCGTCAGGGATGTCCTCTATCCCCCTTACTTTTCATTTTAAGCTTGGAACCTCTGGCCGAAGCTATTCATTCCCACCCTGACATAGGGGGAGTGGCGCTGAGACATCAGGAATACAAACTGTCCCTATTCGCTGATGATATTCTATTAACATTGACCCATCCCCATATATCACTCCCCTCTCTACATGCAATTCTACATCAATTTGGCAGCATTTCAGGTTTTAAAGTAAACCCGACCAAAACTGAAGCCCTCCCTATTAACCTTTCCACAGATATGCTCTCAACTTTACAGGAAAATTTCAAATATCGTTGGTGCACCCATTCCTTGAAATATCTTGGGGTTTATTTGACCTCCTCTTATTCCACTCTTTTTCAGGCCAATTTTCCTCCTATGTTTATAGAAATTAACAAATTATTAAAGTCATGGACAAATCTCCCCTTATCCCTTCTTGGAAGGATAAACGTCCTCAAAATGTCGGTGCTCCCTAAACTCCTTTATCTCTTTGAGACCCTTCCAGTCAAGGTTCCAATGTCCCAATTAAAGTTAATCCAACAAAATTTCCTAAATTTTATTTGGAATCATAAATCTCATAGGATAGCTAGCTCGGTACTTTTTGCACCCCGAGCCGGTGGAGGTTTGGGGGCACCCGACATAATCAAATATTATTATGCCTCCCATCTAAGAACAATAACCTCCTGGACATCCAGATACACCCCTAACAGATGGTCTGAGATAGAAATGAGCATCACGGTACCCGCACATCCATGCTATATGTTATGGCCATCTTCAGATAAATTCATCTCTCAGTTACGTAAAATCAGCTTAAACCCGATGTTATTTACCCTCTCAATATGGAAAAGCTGCTCCGGTAAATTTAAGCTTTCATCCCCATGCTCTCCTTTAACAAATATTACCTATAATCCAGAAATCCCTGATAGCCTCTCTTATGATGCCATGTTGCCATGGACGAAAGCCGGTATTTTCCAACTACGCCACCTGGTTAACCCAGTGACCCGTAAACTCCTCACTTTTACTGACCTACAATCTAAATATAAAATCCCAAAAAAACCTCTTTTACTCCTTTCTACAAATCCATTTCCTCTCCACCAAAATACCACAACTGACCCTAACTATCCCTCCTGAATTTGAAATGGTGTGCTCCAGAGGCCCTCATGATTCTCACCTAATATCCACTATTTACAAAATTCTGCATGCTGCCTCTCCTATCACAGAACAGACTCACACATATATGCGCAAATGGTCCCATATTTTAAACAGACCTATCCAATTAAGTGAATGGAAGAATATCTGGGAAAGTGCATCTAAGACATCCAGATGTGTGACTCAGAAAGAAACAACCTATAAAATACTGATGTTCTGGTATAGAACCCCGGAGTTTCTTTTAAGACAGAAACTGACTACATCCGGTCAATGCTGGAGATGTGGCTCATCTCTGGGCACCCATTTCCATATATTCTGGGAATGTCCCTTGATAATGCCATACTGGTCACAGATCCATGCCCTATTGGGAAAAATTCTAAAATTCCCTATACCCCATCAACCTATACATCTCTTGCTAGGCTTGCCCCTCGCCAGAGATGCCAAAAACACTTAGGAAACTGATGGCTTTCATCTTACTAGCGGCTAAACGGGTTATACCCCAATGTTGATTAGCTAACACCCCCCCTACTTTTGCACAATTTTTGTCAGTAATTACAGATATTCGCAGGATGGAACGTATCACAGCCATAATTGATGACTCCCTTCCCAGATTTGAGGCTATATGGGGACACTGGGATTACTCTGGATACAACATAGAGGACCCCCAGGTAGTCCAGAGTTAATGAGATATAAAGACAGTTTCCTATATTGATTGACTGCAGCAGGGCCACGGACCATGCCATTGCTTTATTTCACTAACTGACCCTTTTATTTCTACCATGATGTGTATGTATTGTCTGAAAATCATTTGACACCTAATGTTATTTCTTCTTGATATATAATAAGCTACAAAAAAAAAAAAATGTTTTACCTCATAGAAAATATGCTGCTATCAATGTCTTTTCTAAGAGAATGAACACTCTGTTTATGTATACTTGAATATACTTAATAAATAAACAATTAAAAAAAAAAATCTTACCTTCATATACTCCTTCTGCAGGACCTGGATGATGGCAGAACAGGCTCTGGGATGATGATCCCCAGAGCCTGGGGGGAGATGCCTGTCGAGAACTTGAGGTCCTGCAGGCTTCTCCCTGTCACCAAGTACCGCAGGGTAGCAACCAGCCTTTGCTCTGGAGTGATGGCTTGCCTCATGCAGGTATCCTGCCTGCTGATATAGGGGGTCAGCGAAGCCAACAAACGGTGAAATACGGGGTCCGTCATCCTGAGAAAGTTCCTGAAATCATCAGGATTATTCTTAGGGATCTCACGGAGCAAAGGCATATGAGAGAACTAGTCACGCTGAAGCAACCAATTTTTGGTCCATGAACTCCTCCCCACCCTGTTCATGGACTGGACTTGTGTCAAGGTCAGGACCCCAACACCAAGCCCCCGCACAGCACGAACTCTATGAGGAGTACGCATACGCACCATGGCTAGAAAACGGTCGGCTGCTCAGAACGAAGTAACAGAACGCACTGAAGAATAGCAAGGCCTGTGAAGAGCGACCTGAAAAACAGTAACGAATGAACAAGAACACAATGACTACTTAAAGTCACGCGTAGCTTGCTTGCACTCACTGAAGAGCAGATACAAACCCACAAGCACAAACTGAACCGCAGAAAACTATCTGAAAGCCACAAGTCTGAAAAAGCGCGAATCGTCTCTCACCAAACTTTTACTAACACGAGATTAGCAAAAGGAGCCCAAAGGGTGCCACGCTTGGTTCTGAACCGGCCTTTTCTAGTCTTGTCGTACATGCTTGACGTCACCGCGTTGTTGGCGATTGGAAATTCCGACAACTTTGTGCGACCGTGTGTAGGCAAAACAAGTTTGAGCCAATATCCGTCGGAAAAAATCCTAGGATTTTGTTGTCGGAATGTCCGAACAAAGTCCGACCGTGTGTACGGGGCATAAGTGTACTGTGTCCTCTGCACAGTGTGCACCTAAAGCTACCTGAATAAAATTGGTGGTATTCTTCTGATTCTATTAATACCACAGGCAGGCAGCTACAGTATTTAAAGTTAGTGTACTGCGTCCTCTGCACAGTGTGCACCTAAAGCTACCTGAAGAAAATTGCTGTTGTTCTGCTCCTATTAATACCACAGGCAGGCAGCTACAGTATTTAAAGTTAGTGTACTGTGTCCTCTGAACAGTGTGCACCTAAAGCTACCTGAAGAAAATTGGTGGTGTTCTTCTGATCCTATTAATACCACAGGCAGGCAACTACAATATTTACAGTTATGCCCCGTACACACGGTCGGACTTTGTTCGGACATTCCGACAACAAAATCCTAGGATTTTTTCTGACGGATGTCGGCTCAAACTTGTCTTGCATACACACGGTCACACAAAGTTGTCAGAAAATCCGATCGTTCTAAACGCGGTGACGTAAAACACGTACGTTGGGACTATAAACGGGGCAGTGGCCAATAGCTTTCATCTCTTTATTTATTCTGAGCATGCGTGGCACTTTGTCCGTCGGATTTGTGTACACACGATCGGAATTTCCGACAAAAATTTAAAAAAAATTTTATATCCTGCTCTCAAACTTTGTGTGTCGTAAAATCCGATGGAAAATGTCCGATGGAGCCCACACACGGTCGGAATTTCCGACAACACGCTCCGATCGGACATTTTCCATCGGAAAATCCGATCGTGTGTACGGGGCATTAGTGTACTGCGTCCTCTGTACAGTGTGCACCTAAAGTTACCTGAATAAAATTGGTAGTGTTCTTCTGATCCTATATTAATACCACAGGCAGGCAGCTACAGTATTTAAAGTTAGTGTACTGTGTCCTCTGCACAGTATGCACCTAAAGCTACCTGAAGACAATTGCTGTTGTTTTGCTCCTATTATTACCAAAGGCAGGCAGGCAGTTACAGTATTTACAGTTAGTGTACTGCGTCCTCTGCACAGTGTGCACCTAAAGCTACCTGAAGACAATTGCTAGTGTTCTCATACTAATAATACTACAGGCAGGCAGTTGATTCTGCTAGCTGCAGTATCAGTATATATATATATACATCCCAGCTTTGTGCAGCTACATCTCACTGCAGGCCATTAGTATGTCTGGAAGGCCAACAAGGAGAGGCAGACAGTCACAAGCCAATAAAAGAGGGCAAGCAGGCTCTGTGTCTAGAGGCAACAGTGCTGGTTGTGGAGACGGTGCATCCTCTTCAGCACATGGCCGTGGGACACGCTTGTCCTTTTTTTCAGCAGCTGGCCGTGTTGAGCCGCAACATACCATAGACTTGGTAGAGTGGATGACCAAGCCGTCCTCATCCTCCTCATCCTCTGTCACCCAGGCTCAGGGTACTTTGTCTGGCAAAGCAGCTGCCAAGGCGGCCTCTTCCCTCGACTCAATGGCATCAGTCACTCCTTCCCTAGCCCCACCATGTCCTCCTGAGGAGTCCCCCAAACTGTTTGACCACAGTGTTGGGTACATTGCCCAGCGTTTTGAAGGCTCTGATGATGGTACCCAGCTAGAGGAAGGCAGTTACATGAGCCCAGAGAGAGGGGGTGCCCAAGAAGGACAGCAATCCGGCAGTCATGTTCCCCCTGCTGCAGCATACTGCCAGGTTTGCTCCAGTGATGAGGAGGGAGGGGATGATGAGGTCACTGACTCCACATGGGTACCTGATAGGAGAGAGGAGGAGGAGGAGGCACATCACCAACGAGGCAGGATGCCCTCCAGGCGCCAGCTTAAGGGCAGCACACCGACTGCATCACACCGCAGAGCTCCGCATGTGCAGGGTGCTGCTGTCTCTGTGCGTTATTCCAAAAGTTCTTTGGTGTGGGCCTTTTTTGAGTTGAGTGCATCAGATCCCACGGCTGCTATTTGCAACATATGTCTCAAGCGTATCTCGCGTGGACAAAACATCTCCCACTTGGGCACCACTTGCTTGACCAGACATATGTTGACCTGCCATGCAGTTTTTTGGCAAGCGTACCTAAAAGACCCACACCAAAGAACAAAGAGGACCTCTCATTGCTCCTCATCAGCTGGGATCTCCAACCCCACTATACCTTCAGTCCTCTCTGAGACCTGCACTGAGAGGAATGAAGGTGTAGAATTAGGTGTGTCACAGCCAAGTACTTGGGGGCAATCGGCTTTCAGTACACCGACGTCAGATTGTACCAGGCAAATTTCCCTGCCCCAGCTGCTGCACCGCCGAAAGAAGTTTGTTCCCAGCCATCCACATGCCCAGCGGTTGAATGCTAGCTTGACTAAATTGCTAGCACTTCAACTGCTGCCTTTTCAGTTGGTAGACTCTGCCCCCTTCCGTGACTTTGAGGAATGTGCGGTTCCTCAGTGGCAGGTTCCCAAACACCACTTTTTCTCACGGAAGGCGATTCCGGCTCTCCACCGGCATATGAAAGGCAATGTCTTGGCCTCGCTGGAAAGGGCAGTCAGCGGTAAGGTGCATATTACTGCTGACTTATGGTCCATGTTACGTATCTTTCACTGCGCACTGGGTGACTCTTCTGGCAGCTGGGAAGGATGCAGAACAAGGTCCAGTAGTGTTGGAGGTTGTTCCGCCACCACGCCTCCAAAATACTACTAGTGGTGATTCTGCCACACCTCTCTCCTCCACCCCTCCTCTTCTTCTTCCTCCATGGCCTCTTCCTG
Organism: Lithobates clamitans; assembly: GCA_037952925.1. Classification (NCBI taxonomy): domain Eukaryota; kingdom Metazoa; phylum Chordata; class Amphibia; order Anura; family Ranidae; genus Lithobates; species Lithobates clamitans. The sequence goes on along the minus strand of JBBGZY010002752.1, from coordinate 298,366 downwards.
TGCTGATTTGTCTTTGGAAGCAGCGGTACTCCGTAGGCATTCAAGGGGTACGCAATCACGCAGGCCAAAAGATGCCATGCGGTGCTTGAGCTGGTGTGCTTGGGGGACAGGAGCCACACTGGGGCAGATATTCTGTCAGCTCTGCAGGGGTAGGTTCAGAGGTGGTGGACGCCACGCCAACTTAAGGCAGGAATGGTGGTTTGCGACAATGGCACCAACCTCCTCTCTGCCCTCCAACAGGGACAACTGACCCATGTGCCCTGTGTGTCTTGATTCTCTCCCCTTTGACCAATTTCTTCCTCCCATTTTTTTATATACATCGGGACTTCCAACTCCCTTCCCTCTACTAATATTTTATATATCTGTGAAATGCCACCCTTTACTGTGTTTGTGTCACATAACCTCTCTAATGGTGTCAAATCCTCCCCCTCTCAGTGGGTGTGGCAACTTCAATATAAAAATGTTTAAGCTGGAAATACCGCCATTCATTCTTAACTAACCAATCTTTTTTCATTTTTATATCATGCAGTGAACAAATTTTCCCTTTGTGTGTTATATATCGAAGTTGCAAGTTCTCTTTTTTAATCCAATTTCCTCCATTCGAACTCTTCCCGGGCATGAAATAATTATTCTCTTTTAATGATATTAGTGGTGAATTATATTCCCATTTATTTTGTTTGTGCAACTCATCCCATATCCTCATAACATTTTTAGTTAACCTTAGTGTATTAGCCCCAAGTGCCCTGTATTGTGGAGGTGTCCATATATTTTTCCCTAGATTTGTATCCGCCATAGTATTTTCTATTTTAACCCATCTTTTCTCACTCCTTCCTTTAGTCCATTCTACCAGACAAGTCAAGACCACAGCTTCATAATACTTTTTGAAATCTGGTACACTTAACCCCCTTTGTCTTTCCCTCTCTGTAGAATTGACAGGGAGATTCTTGTTTTTTTACTCTGCCAGATCAGTTTCGATACTAAACTTTTGAGCACCCTAAAATATCCTGCAGGGACATAGATAGGTAACATCTGGAATTTATATAATATTTTGGGTAAAATGATCAATTTTAATGCATTGATCCGGCCAATCCAGGACAGGGGTCGTAATGCTATTCTCTTTACCTCTACTTTTACTTCATCTAATAAGGATGTATTAGCCTGGTAGATTTTCCCCAATGATGCTATAAGTTTTACCCCCAAGTATTTTATTCCCATCTTCCTCCAGGGAAACTGAAATTCCTGTTGGAGGCTATATTCTTCTTTTTAGTTTATATTTATATATAGAATCTCTCATTTATTTGGGTTGATCTTGAAATTCGATAGCTCTCCATACTCCTTTAGAACCTTTAAAAAATTTGGTAACGAGATTCGAGGTTTGGAGATGTAGAACAGCACATCATCTGCAAATGCAGCCAACTTATGTGTCTCCTCTCCTATATCCACACCCCCTATATCAACATCTCCCCTTACTGTCGACAAGAGTGGTTCCAGCGCCAACACGAACAATAGCGGAGACAGGGGGCAACCCTGTCTCGTACTATTGTACATCCTAAATGGGGCCGACAAAATTCCGTTTATGCTTATGGGCGCCACAGGGCTCTTATATAGCACCTGTATCCACTCTCTCATCCTTGGGCCTATCCCCTTACCCTCCAGCACTCCTATCATGAACCCCCAGTCTACTTGGTCGAACGCTTTTTCAGCGTCAATCGATAAAAGTAGACTGGGGGGTTCTCCCCTCTTTTATTTTCTGAAGTAGCAGTAGGGTTCTAACCCCGTTGTCCTTACCCTCCCTTCCTGGGACAAAGCCCACCTGATCAGGATGGACCAATTCTGACATCAGATCTCTCATCCTTAAAGCCAACACCTTTGCAAAAACTTTTGTATCAGTATTCAACAACGATATCGGCCTATAGCTTGAACACAATGTGGAGTCTTTTCCTTCTTTCCAAATAGTAGCCATAGTGGTCATTGAGGCTTCCTTACTCAGACCAAACCTCTCTACTAACCCATTAAAGTAAGAACAAAACCTTGGAGATAAAATTTCCCTACATTTTTTAAGGTACTCCATCGTGAAGCCATCCGGCCCTGGACTTTTCCCATTAGATTAATCTTTTAGAACCTTATTTATCTCTACTGTAGTAATTGGCCTCTCCAATGTTAGTGCAACTTCCTCTGATATTCTGGGGAGATTAGCATTTTGAACATAGCTTTTAATTTTTTCTTTTTTCCGGGCCTCCTGTTGTCCTTGTTCCCCCCTGTCTAACAGAATATAAATGCTCATAAAAATCTCCGAACACACCTGCAATATCTTTTGAATTATGGACTATTTACCCTTTTTTATTTTGTATTTTCTCTACAAAATGTATTGATCTTTTTTTCCTCAATATCCTGGCTAAGGTTTTACTATTCTTATTCCCCCACAGATATCTATCTTTTGCTACTCTGCTGAAGGTTCCCCTCATTTCCAGATCAAAAAGGTCTTTTAGCTCATCTCTTTTAAGTACTAGTTCATGTTGCAAAACCCTGTTATGTCTTTTATTATAGTTATTCCTTTTTTTGACCCTGTTCTAATATAAATATTTCCTCAATAAGTTCCTCCCTCTTCTTACTCCTCTCCTTCTTTTTCCTTGCTCCCATTGATATCAATATCCCTCTAATATAGGCTTTATGGGTCTCCCACAAGGAATTCTCTGCCATCTCCTCTGTCTCATTGATGGTGAAAAATTGTTCTAATTCTCTTTTCAAGATCTCTTCCCCTTGTTTATCTAGGAGGCTCTTATTAAGTTTCCATGTATATGGTTGCCTCTGTACCTCCGGAATTCTAATTGTCATGGAAACGGGAGGATGATCTGATAATGAAGTTATCTCTATATTTGTAGACACCACTAGGTCCAGCATCCTATGTTCGGTTAACCAATAATCTATGAAGTGAAAAAGAGTGTGGCGCTAAAAAATTATCGTGATTAGACCAATAATCTTTATATCTTTAAAAGTGTAGATATAAGGCTCTGAGGTCTATGCCCCATAGGGCTAGTGATAATAAAATAAAATGTGTGAAGAAGTAGTGACGGATCTTCAACTATCACCATAAACAAAAACCTAAAAATAAGACTAAAAATAAAACGTAAGTGGACAAATGTGTGAACACATACAAACAGTATAGGACGTGTCTAAGTCCAATGGGTCACCTCTGGGTGAAATACGATCAAAAAATTGACTCAAAATCTATGACAATGGATAAATAGTAAGTAAACAAAATGACATAGAAAAGATTACAGCAATATGTTGTGCATTAACCCACAAATGGCCTGCTCCTCAAGGCCAAACTTGAGTGTAAAAACAAGAGTCCATTGGGATGGTGTATATATGTGAATATTTACAGTCCAACACTGTGCATTAGGGTGATCTCAGGTAGCTCCCCAACAATTTGGATGTAAACAGTCTTCATATATTGTAATTAAGAACTGATGAAAATAACTTTGCATACGGATGAATTCTTGATATAGAGACTATCACTCAGAAAATAGACGTAAATTGCCCTTACCAGACAGGATGGACTCACAGGCCCTTGGCGGTGAGTCAAGCAAGCTTTTTCCGTCAGACGGTGTAATACAGCGGACTGTATGGTGATCCTGGATAGGTCTCATCGGATGTCGCCGGATGACGTACCCCTGTAGTGGCTAGGCAGGAATCAGATGTCTTCAAACCTCCGCCTCGGTCATCAGTTGGAAGGATAATTTCCATATATATTGGCAAAGTAAGAAAGAAAAAACCTCCACATAGTGTAAATCCTTTTAAAAACGTTGTAACGTTTATTGTACTCAGAGAAGATAGTAACAAAAATGAAAATGTACAAATATGGGCAGTAAAAACTCGGCTCACAAAAGTACAAAAATATAAAAATGTAAAAATTGGCGCAGTAGATGATGGTAGGGTAAAAACACAGTAACCCTGGGTTACTGTGTTTTTACCCTACCATCATCTACTGCGCCAATTTTTACATTTTTTTTATATTTTTGTACTTTTGTTACTATCTCCTCTGAGTACAATAAACATTACAATGTTTTTAAAAGGATTTACACTATGTGGAGGTTTTTTCTTAGTTACTTTGCCAATATATATGGATGGTCACTGAGGCAATTATCCTTCCAACTGATGACCGAGGCAGAGGTTTGAAGACATCTGATTCCTGCTAAGTGACTGAATATCAACCATTAAAGTGCCCAGTGCAAACTAAAATAAATAATATATATTATATATTATATATAAGCCACCCCGTCTGAAAAGGAAGTGACAATAATCAATGAAATTGTGATTTCTTCCCAAACTGGTTGAAAAGCAAGTAATCCCTGGTCCCTAGTGTTAATATCAAAGGAAATTAAAAGTGAATCTCATACAAATATGTACAGCAAACTGTCATGATGTGCTAAAAATATTAATAAAATGATGCGTGCAGAAATTCATATCAATATCAATCTAAAATATCAGAATCAAAATTCAAACAGTGATAATAGTGCAGTCATGCCAATATAAACGCACTATTGCGCTATACATAAATAACTAATAAATATGAGGACTGACAATCCTACAGCAAAGATGCCGTCCAAGTGACAATAGTGTGATTCAGTCCATAAAAAAGTGCAATTGTGATGAGTAGTGTCCACAAAGAACGATCTTTAAATAAAGTGGCAAGTGTGCAGTAACTGGTGCTCTTCTTTTATAAACGTTCTGGTGCACACACCAAGTGTTTCCCCCAGCCTCTCACCTCAAGCAGCGGCCCCCAGTGGGCCAAATAGAGCGGATAAATATTCCTGGAGAGGATGGGCTTCCTGGAGCGATGTCAGCAGATCTGTCTCTCCAAATCTCCTCCCGCCGCTCCCAATAATCCCAGCAATAGTTAGGAACAAAGGAGAGGTCTCATGGTGTAGTAATTTATAAACTAGTTTTATTGTCAAACATAGTAACTTACATTTAAAATCGTGGAAAGAGAAAAATATCCTGGACGGCCGCACACCATAGAAGACATCTTTATTGATATGAAGAAATAAAATCCAAATGCAGTCACCTCATGTACAGGGAGGAACAGGAAAGATAGCTAACATGTTTCACGCCCCATCATGGCGCTTATTCATAAGCTATGAATAAGCGCCATGATGGGGCGTGAAACATGTTAGCTATCTTTCCTGTTCCTCCCTGTACATGAGGTGACTGCATTTGGATTTTATTTCTTCATATCAATAAAGATGTCTTCTATGGTGTGCGGCCGTCCAGGATATTTTTCTCTTTCCACAAGCTTGTGCAGAGCCAGCACCTGTGAGTTCCATTAGGGCGGGTGTCTTGATACGGATTTGAGAGATTGGAGCGGCAATCTTTTGCTTACATTTAAAATCACAGCGATCAATGGATGTAGTGAGCTTCCGGGTTCGGCCGTCCCTGAGAAGCGTCGGCACCTGACTCCTCCTACCCTGACGCGTTGCGTCACACCACGTGACTTTATCAAAGGGATCAATATGGACAAACTGTCAACACCACATCGAACGTCAGCCTCCCCCAACCACCCTTTTCCTTTTTTGGAGGGACTAACCAACTCACTGATCCTAAATGCCCCAAAGAACGCTAATGTGAATGCCGCCTTGAACAACAACACCTCGTATCCTGTTGAGCAAAGCGCGTCCAAACATCCGAAATCTGCCCCAACAACTGGAACGAAACAGGCCGCCTGGAGTCCCTCCCCGGCTTAGCCCGCCTGTAGCCCTTCAGAGCCTGCCTCACCCAAAAATCTTTTGTCAGGTCCGGTAAACCTTGAAACTTTAACCAAAACGCCAGACCTGCCAACTTCTTCTCTATCCCAGACACCGACACCCCATCCTCTAAATTCCTGGAAACGAAGTATAAAACTAACAACCTGAGATCCCGGTCTTCATGTCCCTCCTGCACCTGTCTCAGCAGAGACACCCATTCCTGCCATACTCTGTTGTATGCAGCCCATGTCGCATCGCTCACCGACCGTTTTATCCATTCTGCTAGTCCTCCAAGGCAATCCTCCACAGCCAGTCTGGACACGGGATCCCTTCTCGCTCTCCCGGAATCTGTCCCACTGAAAGCGAGACAATGCGTCAGCCACTACATTTTCCACTCCTGGGAGGTGCACAGCATATATAAAAACATTCAGCTGTAAGCATCTCAATACCAGGTGTCTAAGCAACCTAATCACCGGCGGTGACGCCGCTGACACCTTATTGATCACCTGCACCACTCCCAAGTTGTCCCCATGAAACCTAACTTTTAAATTCCTGAACCACTCCCCCCATAACTCTACCGCTAGTACCACCGGGAACAGCTCCAACAGTAGCATGTTCCTCAGCAAACCTGCATCCTTCCATGACTGTGGCCATGGCCCCGCACTCCACTTGCCCCGGAAAAAGGCTCCAAAACCCGCTGCACCTGCCGCATCCGTAAACAACTCCAGATCAAAGTTGCTCACTGGCCTGACATCCACAACGCCCTTCCGTTGAACTTAGCCAGGAACGTGTGCCAAACTTCCAGGTCCTCCCTATGAGCCTTCAGCAAACGTATGTAGTGCCTCGGGGGATCCACCCCCGACGTACTTGCAGACAGCCGCCTGCAAAATACTCTTCCCATAGGCAAAATTCGACACGCAAAATTCAACTTACCTAACAATGATTGTAACTCCCGTAATTGGACTTTCCGCCGCCCGATGATCCCCCGAATTTCCGCCTGCAACGCTGTCAACTTATCCTCAGGTAGCCTACACTCCATTGCCGTGGTGTCCCGAATGATACCCAAGAAGCTCAACTCCGGGATGCCAAACTTCTCTGCCATATGCTCCAACGTCGCCAACAAGACCGTACAGATTTCCAATCCCGGGGAGCCCACGCAGAGAAAATCATCCAAGTAGTGGATGATGGAGTTCAATCCCGCGACGTCCCGCACCACCCATTCAATGAACGAACTAAACTTTTCAAACAGCGCGCAGGATATCGAACACCACATAGGCAAACAACGATCAACGTAGTATTCGTCCTGCCAACAACAACCCAAGAAACGAAAACTCTCTGGATGTACTGGCAATAAACGGAAAGCCGACTCTATGTCCGCTTTTGCCAACAGCGCCCCTTGCCCATACTTCCGAACCCAAAATACCGCCACGTCAAAGGACGTGTACGATACCGCACACTCCTCCAGGTTAATGGCATCGTTCACTGACCCCCCTTTTGGGTATGACAAGTGATGTATCAGCCTAAACTTATTAGGCTCTTTCTTTGGCACCACACCTAACAGGGACACCACCAAATCCCGAATTGGTAATTCTGCAAAGGGACCACTCATGCGGCCCAACCTAACTTCCTTCTGCAACTTCTCACTAACCACACTCCCATGTAGCAACGCTGACTTCAAATTGCGAGACATCGGGGGTGTGTCAACCAAATGAGACGGGATTCTAAAACCCTCTAAAAAACCCAGAGCCAACAACCCCACCGCCGCCCTGTCTGGGTACCTATCGAGGAAGGGCTCCATCCTTCCCACTTTCACCGGAGTTGTCCCCTTTACTAACAGAATTGCCGGCACGGCCTTTTCCTTGTTTAAAACACCGCGACACCGGGTGCCCCCCCCACAACCGGAGCATTCATGCTTGTATTTGCACGACCCTCCAAATCTACAGGACCCCTCATTAAATTGCCAACAAATCCCCTTTTTTCTTGTGGCCGATTGTCCGGAGTTGGCTGATCCACAGGCCCCTCCCTGAAAAAACTGACCCGTCGGCCTAACCGAAGTCATGAGGCGCATCCAAAGGCTAATGTCCTTATGGTCACACCTCAATGATGGGCGGATGGCCCTCCGCTGTCGGAATTGCTCATCATACTGCAGATATGCCGTGCCCCCGTAGCCTCTATACGCTTCTCCCACGGCGTCCTGGTAGCAAAACAATGCCGAGCACTGCTCCGGATTCTTCTCCCCTATCACACTTGCCATTATCGCAAAAGCCTGCAGCCAATTCTTAAATGTCCTGGGTATGAGCCTATACCGTCTTTTTTCCTCATCCTCTTTCTTATTATCCTCCGGCTTAACTCTATCCAAATTAAACTTTTCCAGGTGTAAAAGCGCAAAAATTTCCACGTACTCCCCTTTCCAAATGTTTTCCCTCACTTCTGGCTTCAAGTGTGCTCCGAGCGGCCCCTCAAAGCACACATACACCTCACATTTTGCAGCATCTGCTAACCGTACTAAATCTTGTTTCTTTTACCCCTCCCCTGTAGCCCCTTCCGGTGTCTTAGGAACCTCTGCCTGCGTTGCCACCCCCGCGACTTCTGTCGCCGGCGCCGCTCGCTCAGCACTAAGCCCAGTAGAACTCCCGTGTCTGTGACCAAGCCCTCCCTAATCCCCTGTCCCTCCCCTGGGTCAACCCATGCCGCCACCGGAGACTGACTCCCGCTTGGCCCTGGCTCGAACCTTTTTAATAAGTCCTTCAAACCCATTACAAAACCTTGTAGCCCTGCATCCGCCGATGCGCGGTCTGAAACCTGCGCGGCCGGATTGACAGGCACGGTCGTTTGTGACTGCCCCGCTGAAACCTGCCCCCCCACTACCCCCCGCCTCCACATCATACCCCACATTACATGCAGCATTACAAGTCTTCTCACCCTGATGCCTGGGAGGGATTCCACCAGCCAAAGGTCCCGTCTCCACCGGCACCGACTCTCCTTGCTGCCCATCGCTGTCCGACTGGGACAGCTCTCCTTCGGACCTGTCCGCACCCCTCTCCTCACCGATCATCGATGGCCCTCCAGCAGCTTCATCACTGGATGCCGAGGATCTGCTGTGCACTCCACTCCTCCTCCGCGCTCTGGATCCGCCCCCCGATTTTTTGCCAGCCTTTTTCAGCCTACCGACCTCCTCCGTGCAGTGCCGCATGCAGCCACTGCCATTGTCCCTCTCCCACCTGTCTCTCCTCGTGGGGCCACCGACCACTGCACCCGAGTGCCCGGCTGCCGCAGCATAGTTCCTCCTCCGCTGAAGCCCCGCCCCTGCCATGGTTCGGCCCAGGGCCTGGCTTTCTTGTCCTGATATCTCTTCCCCAGCATCCGAACTAGGACTGCTGGCTCTCCTATCTGCTGTGCCCTTGTCACTTCCATGGCCGGCCCCCTGCTTATGCCCCCCCTCCCCAACTCCTGCACCACTGTGCGCTTCACGGGCGGCCTTGCAACCGGCCGACCTGCCCTGCTGTCCAGAAGTATTCGATCATGGGGAATGGGAGACGCTGGCTTGTACCCTGTGAGGCAGCGCCGCCGCACTCTTCACGGGCGGCCCTGCGACTGCCTGACCCGCCTTGTCCTGCTGATCCTCTGTCCTGGGAGACCTAGTGGAAGGGGGATCCTCTGTGCTGCCACCCCCCCCATTCTGCGTCGCCAAACGCTTTGCGGAGGTCCAGAAACCGGCCGTCCCGCACTACCCCTCTGCCTCTGAGACCTCACAGGTAAGGGGCCAGAGGCGTCTGGTGAATAGCGAGTAGGCGGCCTGGATCGCCTACCGCTCGCTGGTGCGCTCACTACCGAAGGGGCCGCTGAGGCTGACTCACCCAGCGCCGCAGCTAACCGACCCTTCAGCCATCCAGGGCCCCTGGACGCCGCCTCGGCCTTCAAACGGGCAAATAGGTCCTCCACTGCTGCCATGCTGCACACGCTTGTTCCTCTCCACAAACTGAGCTGGGGCGGGATCTTCCCTCAGCTCAGTTAACTTTGCTCCACCCCAACACCACCTATAACCAATCACACCCTCTCTTACATATCTAACTCTTCCACCAAGTTCCCCTATTAACCCTGTCATGCCCACCCTCTGCCTATTTCTCTGATTTTTGCTCCGGGCTTACTATATGAAGACTGTTTACATCCAAATTGTCGGGGAGCCACCTGAGATCACCCTAATGCACAGTGTTGGACTGTAAATATTCACATATATACACTATCCCAATGGACTCTTGTTTTTACACTCAGGTTTGGCCTTGAGGAGCAGGCCATTTGTGGGTTAATGCACAACATATTGCTGTAATCTTTTCTATGTCATTTTGTTTACTTACTATTTATTCATTGTCATAGATTTTGAGTCAATTTTTTGATCGTATTTCACCCAGAGGTGACCCATTGGACTTAGACACGTCCTATACTGTTTGTATGTGTTCACACATTTGTCCACTTACTTTTTATTTTTAGTCTTATTTTTAAGTTTTTGTTTATGGTGATAGTTGAAGATCCGTCACTACTTCTTCACACATTTTATTTTATTATCACTAGCCCTATGGGGTATAGACCTCAGAGCCTTATATCTACACTTTTTAAGATATCACGATTATTGGTCTAGTCACAATCATTTTTTAGCGCCACACTCTTTTTCACTTCATATAATCACAATAATCAGGTTGTTGTGTTGGCTGCTTTTCTTTATTTGGAGCTGGCGCAATTTTATCTTACCTAATTTCAACCAATAATCTATCCTCGTGTACGTCCCATGCACAGGGGAGAAAATCGTGAAGTCTAATGTTTTTGCATGTTGTATCCTGCACACGTCCACCAACTGATATTGATGTAGGTGGGTTTTTATTGCTTTTAATTGAGTGTTTCTTATACCCTGTGCATGGGACGTACTATCTAGACCTGGATCCATACAGAAATTTAAGTCACCTCCAATTATTACCCTTCCTTTTTGGAACTCCCCCAGATTTCTCAAAGTTTCCCCCAAGAACTTTGTAGGGCTGTTATTTGGGCAATTTATGTTTACCAAAGTACACTCCATTCCCCATAATTTCCCTTTAAGAAAGAGGAACCTTCCCTCCTGGTCAGTCTATCCACCAAGGAAAACCGGACCCCTCTATCTATCCAGATCGCTACCCCCTTTGATTTATTTGACATCGAGTCGCCATAGTACCACATTTGGTACCGTGGGGAGTACAGTTTCACTTTAGTTTCATGTGACAGGTGGGTCTCCTGAAGAAAGACCACACCTGCCCCATAGTGCTCAATTTCTTTCAAAATTCTATGCCTCTTAGCAGGTGTGTTTAACCCCCTAACATTATATGTCAAAAAATGGACTGTTGTCATATGGAATTATAGGGGGCCCCTACTTTCCTGAGGGAGAAAATCCTGTCCCATAATTGGGGTCAAACTTAACTTGGTCTAGGCAGTAACTTCCCCCTCCTTCCCAAATCTCCACCAACCCCCCCTCCCCCCCAGGCAACCCCTCGCACCCCCCCCCACCTCCAGCAAACCCCACCTCCCCCTCCCTTCGGCCACAGTTCAGCCTTAATGCCACAGTCCAGAACCCCTCCTGATCCCATACTGTGGCTTTACCTTCTAGGGTGTGACTCCAACCACGGCCTCCTGTGTCCGAACCCCTCCCTCCCCCTCCAGGGGGGGGAAGGAGGGTCAGGAGTGGGTGCATGGAAAAGGCATAAGACCCCACTCAAACCTCATACCCCCCCTTCTCCCTTAACTTAATTTACCTTTATAAAACCCTTTTCCCTCCCTCCCCCCACAACCCCTGGATTTCATTTAGTTCCTTATTTTATCTTTGGATTTATTTCACATATCTCCATTACGTTCTCTGCCACGATCCTTCTTCCCCTGTCGTTCTTCCCCTTTCTTGCCCTCTAGTAAAGTCTGGAGCTGGAATGTCTAATTTTTTTACAAAATTCCTGAATCTCTTCCAAAAACTTTAATCTTAAAGTCCTTCCTTCCTTCTGGACTATTAGCGATGCAGGGAACACCCAGCTGTATTTGATATTGGCCCCTCTCAATTGTTCCAATAAGGATTTTAGTTGTCTCTGTGCCAAGGTTCCTGCAGACAAGTCAGTAAAAACTTGGAGGTCCGCTCCCCTGTATTGAATTGGGGACATTCCTCTTAGCTTACTCCATATTTTAGCTTTATCTTCATACCGATGGAATTTGACAATTACATCTCGAGGCACATCCTCCTTCAGACCTAGGGGTTTTCTCACCCTATGAACTCGATCGATATTTAATTCATCTCCTTCCCCTCTACCTAGGACTGGGTTAAATATTGTTTTCATTATTTTCTCTAACTCTTCTCCGTTCTTTTCTGGTATTGCTCTAATCCTTAGATTTTGACGTCTGTTTTGATTTTCTTGGTAATCCAACTTATATAGGATGTCCCTATGGTCAGTTTGTAGTTTTCATACTTGTATTTATAATTCCGAAATTTCCTGTGCTTGTTTTTCTGATTTTTCCTCTACTTCTTCTACTCTCCTCAGCAGACAGCCCATATCTCACTTTTTATTGAATCTTCTAGTTTAGCAAACATTTCCACCATTTCCATTTTAGTTGGCATTTGTACTATATTCCTCTGTTCTTCCATACTGCTTAAATCTAGTTCCCTTTCCATGTTTTGCCGACTCTTTCTTTTTCTCTTTTGCCCCCTGCTGTTTTTTTCCAATCCTAGGCTTTTAGGGTTCACCTCCTTTGTTGTTAAATATTTCTGAATCGTGCTAGAGTTTAAACTCTCTTTTGGGGTCTTGGGTTCCATCGCTTTCTGCGTACGTCCTCTCATATTTCACTTTTATTACTTCCTTTCTCCCAGGTGATCTCCTCACGGGTGGACCTACCAGGCCGTATATAGCTCTATTCGACAGGAGTATATGGCCTTTACCACAAATTATTTGAGGGGACCCCTCTTTGGGCTCTTTGGGCTTAGTCCTTGTTCGCCTCCTCTTCCCCTCCTTACAACCTCCAAAGGGAATCACGACTATTAAGGGGTCATCTGTGGGTTTCAGGGGCTTTCATTCGCCGGCCCTTGTGGTCTCTCACCCTGCTCAGCTCTGACCAGTTCAGCAGAGCCTCCTCCATGTGCCCTCACAGGCGCCGCCATCAGGCCCATCCCCCCAGCATGTGCGAGTCACGTCCGCATCACGCCCCCTGTAATTACAATTTTTGATGCAATATTTTACAAGGAGGGTTCGTTGCTGCACTCAACTAGAGTATCTGTGAGGGGTTGCAATGTTGTGGCACCAGCACCACCACCAAAGGCCCAATTTTTTTTGCCCCTGTTCAACAGGGGCATGAAATTACAATTCTTGATCTAATATTTCACAGCAGGGCCCTGTGAGGGCTTACAGTGTTGTGGCCACAACAACACCTAAGGCCCAAATTTCTGCTGAGTATATAGGGCAGGCCCCTACTTTCAAACATCCAACTTACAAACGACTCCTACTTGCAAACGAAAGGAGACAACAGGAAGTGAGATGAAATCTACCCCTAGGAAAGGAAATTCTCTCCTCTAATGCCCCGTACACACGGTCGGACTTTGTTCGGACATTCCGACAACAAAATCCATGGATTTTTTCCGACGGATGTTGGCTCAAACTTGTCTTGCATACACACAGTCACACAAAGTTGTCGGAGAGTCCGATCGTTCTAAACGCGGTGACGTAAAACACGTACGTCGGGACTATAAACGGGGCAGTGGCCAATAGCTTTAATCTCTTTTTTTATTCTGAGCATGCGTGGCACTTTGTGCGTCGGATTTGTGTACACACGTTCGGAATTTCCGACAACGGATTTTGTTGTCGGAAAATTTTATATCCTGCTCTCAAACTTTGTGTGTCGGAAAATCCGATGGAAAATGTGTGATGGAGCCCACACACGGTCGGAATTTCCGACAAAGTCCTATCACACATTTTCCGTCGGAAAATCCGACCGTGTGTACGGGCATAAGAGTTAATATGGGAAAAACATTTCTCCTTTCCACTGATGCTTTATCACCAATCCTTGTTTCACAAAAAACCCCAAATTTTCAAAAAACATTTGTCATTGGGACAGAAAGTGAGGTGAAATCTTCTCAAGAGGAGCACAGACAGCAAAACAAATGTCACAGGGGTTAAAAAACCCTTCCCTATGTTTTCCAAAAAGCTTAAAATAGATTTTTTGGCTGGAGCTAAACACATTAAAAATGTACCTGTTCAAAATTACAAACAGATTCTACTTAACAACAAACCTACAGTCCCTGTCTTGTTTGCACCGCCTGTATACTGCTGTTCAGAGTATATAGGGCCTGGTGGCCCCACACCTTTCCTTATTTTAATTTGAGTGCGGGGTTCCCCTTAATATCCATACAAGACCCAAAGGGCCTGGTAATGGACTGGGGGGTACCCATGCTGTTTGTCTCACTGATTTTCATCCATATTGTCGGGACCCGACATTACATTAAACCCGCAAGCAGTTTTAAATGACTTTTGTTCCTTTAAAAATGACATTTGGTGCAGGGACTGTTCTAAGCACGGGAAACACGTGTCACTTTACAGGCATACTATAGACACCCCCCAGGTACGATATTTAAAGGAATATTTCACTTTTTTTTTTTTTACTTTAAGCATCATTAAAATCACTGCTCCCGAAAAAATGTTTGTTTTTAAAAGTTTTTTTTGCATTGATACATGTCCCCTGGGGTAGGACCCGGGTCCCCAAACCCTTTTTAGGGCAATACCATGCAAATTAGCCTTTAAAATGAGCACTTTTGATTTTGAACGTACAACGTCAATGGGGTTCGTGCAAATTTTCGGTCCGTTCACAGGTTCTGGAGCGAACCGAACCGGGGGGTGTTCGGCTCATCCTTATTGTTTACTAAGGTTCTCTAACAAACCTCAGAGGGCTTCACAGAACAGCTGTATTTATACTGAGAATAAACAACACACAGGTGGACTCTATTTACTAATTAGGTGACTTCTGAAGGGAATTGGTTCCACTAGATTTTAGTCAGGGGTATTAGAGTAAAGGGGGCTGAATAGAAATGTCCCCCCACTTTTCATATATTTATTTGTATTATTTATCATTTTCCTTCCACTTCACAATTATTACCTCTGATGTATGATGACGATGATGATCAGACTCTGGACAGGAAAGGGTTACCTCTGATGTATGATGATAATAATGAGGATCAGATTAGGTACACCCAGAGGTGATCCTCATCATCATCATCATACATCAGAGGTAACCCTTTCCTGTCCAGAGTGTACCTACTAGCTAGGTCCCCCTTTGGCCTTCATTCTTGGTGGCATAGATACAACAAGGTGTTGGAAACGTTCCTCAGAGATTTTGCTCCATAGTGACCTGATAACATCACACAGTTGCTGCAGATTTGTCGGCTGCACATCCATGATGCCAATCTCCCGTTCCACCACATCCCAAAGGTTTTCTATTGGATGAGATGTGGTGAGTGTGGAGGCCATTGGAGAACAGTGACCTCATTGTCCAGTGGTGAGATGATTGGAGCTTTGTGACATGGTGCATTATCCTGCTGGAAGGAGCCATCAGAAGATGGGGACACTGTAGTCATAAAGAGATGGACATGGTCCGCAACAATACTCAGGTACCCCATCCCCCACACCATCACACCCCCACCACCAGCCTGAACCGGTGATATCCCATCCCCCACACCATTACACCCCCAGCACCACCAGCCTGAACTAGTGATACCCCATCCCTCACACCATTACACTCCCACCACCAGCCTGAACCAGTGATACCCCATCCCCCATACCATTACACCCCCACCACCAGCCTGAACCAGTGATACCCCATCCCCCACACCATTACACCACCAGCCTGAACCAGTGATACCCCATCCCCCACACCATTACACCCCCACCACCAGCCTGAACCAGTGATACCCCATCCCCCACACCATTACACCACACCACCAGCCTGAACCAGTGATACCCCATCCCCCACACCATTACACCCCCACCACCAGCCTGAACCAGTGATACCCCATCCCCCACACCATTACACCCCACCACCAGCCTGAACCGGTGATATCCCATCCCCCACACCATTACACCCCCATCACCAGCCTAAACCGGTGATACCCCATCCCCCACACCATTACACCCCCACCACCAGCCTGAACCAGTGATACCCCATCCCCCACACCATTACACCCCCACCACCAGCCTAAACCGGTGATACCCCATCCCCCACACCATTACACCCCCACCACCAGCCTGAACTGGTGATATCCCATCCCCCACACCATTACACCCCCACCACCAGCCTGAACCAGTGATATCCCATCCCTCACACCATTACACCCCCACCACCAGCCTGAACCGGTGATATCCCATCCCCCACACCATTACACCCCCACCATCAGTCTGAACCAGTGATACAAGGCAGGATGGATCCATGCGCCTAATTCTGACCCCACCATCTGAATGTCGGAGCTGAAATCCAGACTCATCAGACCAGGCAACGTTTTCCAACCTTCTAGCCTCAGTTTCCTGTTCTTAGCTGATGGGAGTGGCGCCCGGTGTGCTCTTTTGCTGCTGTAGCCCATCAGCTTCAAGGTTGGATGTGTTGTGCATTCAGAGATGGTATTTTGCATACCTTGGTTGGTTATTTGAGTCACTGTTGCCTTTCTATCATCTGGAACCAGTCTGCCCATTCTCCTCTGACCTCAACAAGGCATTTTCCTCCACACAACTGCCACTCACTGGATATTTTCTCTTTTTCCCACCATTCTCTGTAATCCTGAGAGATGGTTGTGTGTGAAAATCCCAGAAATACTCAGACCAGCCCATCTGCCACCAACAACCACGCCAGATTCAAAGTCACCGAGATCCCCTTTCTTCACCATTCTGATGTTCGGTTTGAGCCTCAGCAAGTCGTCATCACCACGTCTAGATACCTAAATGTTTTGAGTTGCTGCCATGTGATTGGCTGATTAGCTATATATATATATATATATATATATATATATATATATATATATATATATATATACAGTATATAGTAAATTCACACCAGTCACTGCCCTCAAGGAGCTTACAGTCTAAGGTCCCTAACTCATATTAATACATACATTGGGGCTAATTAACCTCCCAGCGTGTCTTTGCAGTATGGGAGGAAACCCACACAGGCACAGGGAGAACATGCAAACTCCAGGCAGGTAGTGCCCCCTGGTTGGGATTTGAAGTGATGACCCCGAGTGCTGCCAGGTAGAAGTGCTAACCACTTATCAACATTGGAAAAGACTAAGAAATTGTAAAAAATGGACTTTGTAGGCACACGTAGGATACAAAAATATTTGAATTTTTTTTTTAATAAAGTTAAAAAAGGTAAAATGTAGAAAACATAAAAAGAACAGACATCATACTAATGATGACATAGAATACATGACCCCGGGGACTCCAATAACACCTCCAAATATTATCATCTAATCCAGTGGATGAGAAATAAGATCCGGTATAACCAGTAGCGGCATCCAAGAGGAATAAAGTGCATGGAGTAGTTGAGTCGCAGTGTGAGGTCACAGGAGGATTTTCCGCTCTACATGTTTCGCACAATTGTGCTTCTTCAGGAGATTACAGATCTGATAAACATGGAAAAAACATCAAATAAGTATATATATATATATATATATATATATATATATATATATATATATATATACATATATATATATATATATATATATATATATATATATATATATGTATATACAGGGCTTTTTTTCAGCGGGAACGCGAGGGAACGCAGTTCCAGTACCTCCAGCACTGAATCTATGTAATAGCATGGGGTGTGGGGTGTACTGGACGGTCTATTGATTTTGGCTGCTGGGGATCTGATTTTGTGTGAGGGTCTATTATTGCTAATGGGGAATCTATTGTTGCTGGAGGGTCTTATGTTGCTGGAAGGGCTCTACTGTTGAGGGAGGGGTCTATTTTTACTGGCTGCTGGAGGATCCATTGATGCCGGCTGCTGGGAGATCTGTTGTTGCTGCTGGGGGGTCTAATGTTGCTTGGGTGGATATTTTGTTACTGGGTGTGATATTTTGTTGTGGGTGGTTCACTGTTGCTGCATGGAATCTATTGTTGTTAGGGTGGAGTCCATTGTTGCTTGGGGAGTCTATTGTTGTGTGGGGATCTAATAATGGGATTCTATTGTTGCTGGCTGCAGGGGATCTATTTTACTGCTTTTCTTTTTATCATTAACATGTTCCATACAAATGATTTAGCACCACAAAATGATACTTGGTTCTGTATTCTCTAAAAGGGACAGTACTGGTAGGTGGGTAGGGGGTGGAGGAATCAGGGGACGGTGGTCAGAGGTGGGTAAGGGGCAGAGATAAGGGGTGACTCAGATGGGGGGAGTTCCTGCACCTATTCTCCGAGAAAAAAAGCCCTGTATATATATGTATATATACCGTATTTATCGCCGATCCCCGCTAATTGTGATCTATCGGCGGCGATCGCCGCCGACATTCACATAGCGTGCAGTTTTAAATATGGCGCCGTGGAGTTCAGAGGGACTCGGCGGAGCTGAACGAGCGCCGCCGAAATCACAGTGACTGGGCGGAGCTGAGATACACATAGTCGAGTGTTCTCGGCTCTTTCCGGCTCCACTCACAGTCCCGCCTAGTCCCGCCATTGGACCTGTGTTATGTCCTTTAATAGGGCGGGACTGTGAGCGGCGCCGGAAAGAGCCGAGTACACTTGACTATGTGTATCTCGCCGGCGTTCGTTCAGCTCTGCCGAGTCCCTCCGAACTCAGTGGCGCCATATTTAAAACTACATGCTATGTGTATGTCGGCGGCGATCTGTCCAAGCATGGACACTGGGGGCAAGGCTGCACTGACCACTGGGGCAAGGCTGCACTGACCACTGGGGCAAAGCTGCACTGACAAGACTGCACTGGGGCAAAGCTGCACTGACAAGGCAGAAAGGCCCGCAGCAACAGCATGTAATGCATAGTGGAGTGCATACATGACTGTGGTAACAGGGGAGTTAATAGTTTAGGGGTGGGTATTAAGTAACCGAGGGGGAGGTATCAAGTAGGGCTTTATAAGGTAACCCCACCCAGGGGGGAGTAACAGTAGCTGAAGAAAGTTCCTGGAAGAGCATGGCTGAGCTGGATAGCCTGATGGAGCAGCTTAGGGATGAGGCTGCAGTTCGTGGGGCGGCATGGCTGCAAGACACTATAGCAGCAGCATTGCGGAGCAGTGAACCTGAGGTACTGGGAAGATCGAGCGGCGCCAGAACTCGGCGGTCCCGCCCACCTGAGAGGTTCTCCCCCGACCAGCGTGTGACTGGGAAACGGCAGCCCGGGACTCCTATGGGTCCCGCGGTGGGCCCCCTGCCAAAACGGATGGCTGGAGCGGAAGGAGGGAGAGCGAGCGCGGATGTGGCACAGCAGGGTGATCGTATGGAAGGTGCTGGAGCGGCGGTGCGGCCTGGCAGAGCGGGCAGAGTGAGGAGCGCGAGCCCCGCCCCCTGAAGGAGACATGTGCAGCGAGCCCTGGGCCTTCTGGTTCCACGGCAGGGGTACACAGGAGGATCGAGAAGGGTCGGCCTAGCAGGGCATCATATGTACCATGCGGCAGGACTGAGGTAATACACACTGGTCCGGGCAAGGCAAAAAACAAGTCAGCAGGCGGAAGAGACACGCGGAGGCGGGGGCGTCCAGCCATAGCCCCAGCGGCAACCTTGGCGGCCAGGCCAGGTGGGCCTTCATCAGAAGAAGAAGGAGGAAGAGGGTGTGATCGAGCAGGGGGATGGTCTGGGTCGGAGCAAGAATCACCCCCCCCCCCCGCACAGGAGAACAGCAGCAAGGGAGATGCCTGGTCCAGCTGATGAGGCTACGCCTGTGCAGCCTGGTGAGTCCAATGTTTTATGCTTTGCTTCTAGTAAGGGTAGAGTGGGGGGGATGGGGGATACAGTTGTGAGCACGGTTAGCAGTGGGTCGGGGGCAGCAGGGAGCGGGGGGGCTTCAAGATTAGGGGGGTTTTTAGCGGGCATTAAGGAGTTACTTCAGCGCTTTGAGGGAGCGGGGACGGTTTCCCCGGGCCCGGCAACATCGTGGGTTCTGCCGACAGGGGGTCCTGGAGCGGTAGTGACAACGGGGGGAACAACAGTAGGACCAACGGTTACAGCAGCAGTTACCTCGCCTTCACCGGTGGCGTCAGGGAGTACGGTGGCACAGGGGACGGACAAGGCAGCGGAGACCACAAGCAGGCAGGACATAACTAGATTGGCGGATGCAGCCAAGTGTGAGGTCTATGTGTGCTATGAGGGACCGCTAGGGTCACACTTGAAACAGGAGGTGCATGAGAAACTGTGGAAGTGTGAGTATGTTGAAATTTTTTCCCTACTGCCTTTAGAAAAATTCAACCTGGATAGGGTGAAACCGGATGATTCTAAGAAGGGGGACGAAGAGAAGAGGAGGTACAGGTTAATCCCTAGAACATTTGCAAACTGGTTGCAGGCTTTTGCGATCATGGCAAGTGTGATAGGTGAGAAGCAACCCGAGCATTGCTCGGCGCTATTTTGTTATCAAGATGCTATTGGGGAGGCGTACAGGGTCTATGGGGGCACAGTGTGGCTGAGGTATGATGAGCAGTTCCGTCAACGGAGGGCGATTAGACCGGCGCTGCGTTGGGATCACAAGGACATCAGCCTGTGGATGAGATTGATGACGACGGTGAGGGCCCCCAATCAGTTTTTTCCAGGGGGGACCGGTGGACCTTCCACCCAGGGACATACGGTCGGAAACAAAAAGGGGGTTTGTTGGCAATACAACACCGGGACCTGCAGGTTTGGAGCCTCGTGTAAGTATAAACATGAGTGTTCAGGATGTGGGGGATCCCACCCAGGGTCAAGGTGTTTTAAACAGGGAAAGGGTAGGCAAGGAGAAACTGCAAACAAAAGGGAGGACCCCGGTGAGAGTGGAAAAGATGCGGCCGTTTCTAGGTAGGTACCCAGATAAAAAAGCAGCGCGATTGTTGGATGATGGTTTCTCAGTGGGTTTTAAGATACCGTGCACTCTGTCGGTTATCCCACCAGTGTCGCCTAATTTAAGGTCAGCTATGCAACACCCGGAAGTAGTTTCAGAGAAACTAAGGAAGGAGGTTGCATTGGGACGGATGGGCGGTCCATTTTTGGTGGCTCCGTTGGATAATTTGGTGGTGTCACCACTGGGGGTGGTCCCAAAGAAGGAGCCAGGAAAATTCAGGCTAATCCATCATTTATCCTTCCCGAAGGGGGGGTCGGTCAATGATGCTATAGACCAGGGTGAGTGTTCCGTGACCTATACATCATTTGATGCGGCAGTGGGTTGGGTGCGTCGGTACGGAAAAGGGGCTCTCATGGCAAAGGCGGATGTGGAATCAGCTTTCCGACTGCTGCCGGTACACCCGGACAGCTTTCGGTTATTGGGGTGTCATTGGAACAACAAATTTTACGTTGACCAATGCTTACCAATGGGCTGCTCAATATTGTGTGCGATATTTGAGCAGTTCAGCTCATTTGTGGAATGGGTTGTCAGGAAGGTGTCGGGTGTGAATTTGATAATTCATTACCTGGATGATTTTCTCTGCATGGGCCCGGCTGATTCGAGGATCTGCGCGGTGCTTCTGGCTACGTTGGAACACATCACAGACAAATTTGGTGTTCCATTGGCGGCTGACAAGACGGAGGGACCGTGTACGGTCATCACGTTCTTGGGTATTGTGCTGGACACGGAGGCAATGGAATGCCGGTTGCCAGACGATAAACTGGAGGACCTGAAGAGTGAAATTGCGGGGCTAATGGGTTTGCGTAAAGTGCAGCTAAGAACGCTACAATCAGTATTGGGCAAGCTTAATTTTGCATGCCGCATATTACCGATGGGAAGGGTTTTTTGTTGCAGGTTGTCGGCTAGCACGAGCGGTGTCAAATCGCCGAGACACTTTGTGCGGTTGAGAGAAACACATAGAACGGACTTAAGGGTGTGGCATACCTTTTTGGAAGCTTTTAACGGTAGGGCTTTCTGGATGGCTGGTTCGGTCAGCAATTTTGACTTGGAACTATTCACTGATGCCGCTGGTTCAACAGGGTTTGGGGCCTTTTTTCAGGGGCAGTGGAGCGCTGGGCCTTGGCCTCAGTCGTGGGTGGAAGCAGGATTTACAAAGAACTTAGTGCTGCTGGAGTTGTTTCCGGTAGTGCTAGCGGTGGAGTTATGGGGAGCATCATTCAGGGATCTGAAGGTGCATTTCCACGGGGACAATCTAGGTGTGGTACAAGTAATTAATAGGATTACGGCATCGTCTCCGCCAGTGATTAGGCTATTGCAACACCTGGTACTACGTTGTTTGCAATTGAATGTTTTCATTCATGCTGTACATTTACCGGGGGTGGAAAATGTGATAGCTGATGCATTGTCTCGCTTCCAGTGGGAAAGGTTGCGGGAGTTGGCGCCGGAGGCGGAGCAACACGGGGTTCCATGTCCCGACTGGCTGAAGGAGATAGCATTGGCCTCATCGCTGGATGGATAAAGAACTAGGTAAGTGGGTCCACGTGGGGGGCATACACGAGGGTATGGCAAGAATGGATGGAGTTTGTGCAGAATATTGGGGAAGAGCCGGTCGATAGAGAGGTGAGATTGCTATTGATATACTACATTGCTAGAAAAATGGAGGAGGGTGTATCCGCGTCAGTAGTGAATAGGAATGTAACTAGGTTGGCCTTTCTGTTTAAGTTGCAAGGTCAGGTGGACTTTACGAAAGACTTTTGGGTACGGCAGGCACTGAAGGGTTACAGAAAGGTGATGGTTAGACGGGATGCGAGAAGACCGGTGACATTTGAGATTTTGCAGGGTGTTATAGCGCAGCTGGGGAGGGTGTGCTCCTCAGGTTACGAAGTGTTGTTGTTTAAGGTGGCCTTTTTGTTAGCATTTTTTGGGGCTTTTAGAATAGGGGAATTGGTTAGCCCTTCTAAGAGGGTACAAGGAGGGCTGAGTTATCAGGATGTGAAGTGTGAGGTGGAAGTTTTGCAGTTGTATTTGAGGAAATCAAAGACTGACCAACTGGGAAGGGGCAGAATCGTGCAGGTGCATCCGGTTATGGGTTCGCAGTTGTGCCCGGTTGGGGCGGTCAGGGAGTTTTTGGGTTTTCGCCCAGTGGGGCTGGGCCCCTTTTTGGTACATTCAGGGGGGGAATTTTTATCCAGATTCCAATTTGGGGCAGTTTTTGCAAAATGTATACGGGGATTAGGGCTGACAGAGAAGGATTTCTCGTCACATTCCTTCAGGATAGGAGCAGCCACTGAAGCAGCAAGGAACGGACTGGGGGAGGAAACTGTGAAGAGGATTGGTAGGTGGGAATCCAAGAGGTTTCAATCTTATGTGCGGCCCAATCTGGTAATAAGTTTGTAGGTGCAGTATTTCATGTGTAATAGAGATATGGGTGCTGGGGTTAGTAAAGTGTTCATGGGGTTGTTTTTTATAGTATGGTTTTCTGTGTTTTTTTCTATTTCAGATTCGATGCCGGGGATGGTCTGGATCATGGGCCATTCCTATGTGGCATGGGGGGCTCGGAGAGGGGACGCCCGTTATGAGGGTAGGCAATTGGGCTTTAGCAGGAGGGAAGCGTGCATAAAGTGATTGGGGATCCCAGGTATGTTGTGAGTGCAGATTGGTGTCGGAGGTGCATCGTTATGTGCAACGTGTATCTGCTTTTCAGTGCGTGTTGGTCAGTTCGTAACCTGCCTTGCAGGCCGTTCTGGTCCGCTCGTTCCTGATTTTCAGGTCGTTCTTCATAGGCCTTGCTGTTCTTCAGTGCGTTTGTTATAAGTTTGTTTGTTTGAGCAGCCGACCGTTTTGAAGCCATGTCGCGTGGACGTTCTCGTTCTCGAGTTCGTGCTGCGTGGGGACTTGGTGTTGGGGTTAATACTTTGGCTCGAGTCCAGTCCATGAACAGGGCGAGGAGGAGTTCATGGATGAAGAATTGGTTGCGCCAGCTTGACCAATTCTCGCATATGCCTTTGCTCCGTGTGCTCTGTGAGAATAATCCTGAGGATTTCAGGAATTTTCTCAGGATGACGGACCCCGTCTTTGAGCGTCTGCTGGCTATGCTGACCCCCTATATCAGCAGGCAGGATACCTGCATGAGGCAAGCCATCAGTGCGGAGCAGAGGCTAGTTGCCACGTTACGTTACTTGGCGACAGGGAGAAGTCTTCAGGACTTGAAGTTCTCAACAGGCATCTCCCCCCAGGCTCTGGGGATCCTTATCCCAGAGACCTGTTCTGCTATTATTCAGGTCCTGCAGAAGGAATATATGAAGGTAAGTTTTAGCCTTTAACATTACATGATATGTATTAAATGTTTTTTGATGTATTGTATAACTGTCCTCCTTACCTAATTGCCATGCTTTCAATATGCTGTGAATGTCCCCTTTATCTTCATGCATGCCTGTTTTAATCATTTATTGCCCTACATGCATATTTTCTTTCATTAACCTCCCCACCATGCAATCCTGGGTCCATTTATATCTCTAGCCTATAGTCCCTTGAACAATGTATATTGTCTGCTCCATTGTCTTGTTTGACCCTCCCCCACCCCACAAATGTTTCAACCAGTCAGGTGTGTTTGTTAACCTAATTAGAACCCCTCCCCCACCCCACAAATGTTTCAACCAGTCAGGTGTGTTTGTTAACCTAATTAGAACCCCTCCCCCACCCCACAAATGTTTCAACCAGTCAGGTGTGTTTGTTAACCTAATTAGAACCCCTCCCCCACCCCACAAATGTTTCAACCAGTCAGGTGTGTTTGTTAACCTAATTAAAACCCCTCCCCCACCCCACAAATGTTTCAACCAGTCAGGTGTGTTTGTTAACCTAATTAGAACCCCACCCCACAAATGTTTCAACCAGTCAGGTGTGTTTGTGAACCTAATTAGAACTCCTCCCCCACCCCACAAATGTTTCAACCAGTCAGGTGTGTTTGTTAACCTAATTAGAACCCCTCCCCCACCCCTCAAATGTTTCAACCAGTCAGGTGTGTTTCGGGCCCTAATTAGAACCCCTCCCCCCACATTCAAATGTATCAATGGGCCATCAGAGGGGGTGATTAATCTTATAAGTGTGCCTTATGTTTTTCAACATTTCAATTACAAACACACATATTAATAATGTTTGACTGCTGTTGTTTACTAATGTTTGGTGTAATCTGATATACAATTTATGTTTTAAAGTCCTTATCTTATTTTTTTTGCACTCCACAGTTTCCTTCAAGTACACAGGAATGGCAGACTGTGGCCTCCCAGTTCGCTGACCGTTGGGACTTTCCCAACTGTGTAGGGGCGATTGACGGGAAGCATGTCCGGATTGTGCCACCACCGCATTCGGGGTCTTATTTCTATAACTACAAGGGGTTCCATAGTGTAGTTTTGATGGCGGTGGTCTCGGCACATTTGGACTTTATGTTTGTGGATGTGGGGAAGAACGGCCGGATGTCTGATGGAGGAGTCTTTGCACAGACCGAGCTGTGCCATCGTCTCCAGACCGGTGGCCTGGAATTGCCACCTGATGACGAGAATGTGGATGGACTCCCCTCAGTTTTTATTGCTGATGAAGCATTTGCTCTCGGTGAGAACTTGATGAGGCCATTCCCCCAAAGGACACTCACCCCTGAGAGGAGGGTATTTAATTATCGGCTGGCCAGAGCAAGAAGAGTTGTGGAGAATGCCTTTGGGATTCTGGCCAGCCGGTTCCGTTTATTCCTTTCTTCAATTAATTTGGCGGACTATAAACTAAACTACGTCATCCTTGCTTGCTGCATCTTGCATAACTTTTTAAGGAGACATTCAGCAACATATATATCCTCTGTTGGGCCTGAGGCCAGACTGGAACAGGATAGTACTTTGACAGGCCTAGAAATTGGCCGTATTGGCTTGGCCCCCCGAACCGCACGTCAAGTGCGTGACCGTTATGTCAATTATTTTAATGGTCGGGGGGCCATTGCTATTCAGCAACAGCTGTAATTTTATTCCAAAAATTAAAAATTAAAAATGTTTCTATAAATATCTTGTTTTTATTGTTGTTTACATTTAGTTATGTCTGTCTCCTAGTGCACTTGTAGTAGTGTCAAGTGCATTTAGCTTTAGTTAATCAGGCCCACAAAAACAAACCACAAAATTTGACTTCAAGAATCAGCCACACACATTGTATTCCGTAAAAATATTTACTTTGTGCACATTGAAAGGTGCATTTTTGATAATTTTTTCTTTTTTTTTTTTAATTATTTTACGTTGTGTAAATAATTTTTTTTTTAATAAATTATTCAAGGCATATTTTCACAAATATATAGACCTTTCTATAAAAAGATTTACATACACAACAGTGTTTTTATAAACCAACAAAAAAAATAAAGAACTTACAAAGTTCAACATTTAGAGAACGGTGCATGTGATGTCACCCTTGGAAATTGTTCATTTTGAATATGCTCAAAATTGAGCTTTACAAAAGGGTCAAGTCAACATGTGCTATCTCCTATCATGGGTGAGCAATGTATGTGTTTTGTGTGTGCAATCCCTTTTTTGGTTCCTCTCACCACCAAAGAATTTTCAGGATGAAGGGGTTGCAAACACAAAACAAGTACATTGCTAACCCATGATGGAAGATAGCACATGATGACACACCGTGTGCATCAGAATGTAAATTTGGGTATACCCCAAAAATTAAAATAACAATTTTTGCAAAAAAATAACTTCCCAATGAAATGAAGAACATGATTGATGTTTTTAGGCCAAACGTTATTATATTCAGCCCAAAACATCAATCATGTTCTTCATTTCCTGTTGCATGGAGTCCAGGCGAAGTTGCATGCTGTGAATTTGGTCATGCATTTTATCGATGTGGCCATTCCACAGCATTATCTGGCCAATCAGTCTTTGCGCACTGTCTGTGGTGAAGGGCTCTGCCGCTTGGCCTTCCACAACCAGAAACTCACCTAAAATGAGTGAATAAAAACAAGGTTTACAATATGCACGCCAAAATACAGTAACTCAAGCTGGGGTGTCAGTCACTCACTTGGTGGGCTTGAAACCTCGCACACTTCCTCCACCTCTCCTTCCTCAAGGTCGTCGGGTGGGCGTGGTCTTGGGCTTGGGGTAACTTCTGCCTCAGGCTGGTGACTTGGGGGGGGTCCTGAGATCCTTGGACTGTTGTCTGAGTCTTTTCTCCCCTATGAGAATTGAACAAAAGGTATAGTTAAAACACACTGATATTTTAGCTTTTAATAAATAAACTTAAACGTTGGTTATGAGTTGTGGCCAATTTTTCATCATAATAAATTTTGAAGACAGGATGAACATTCCTTCTGAACAACCATTATAAACAATGCTCATTTTCTGGCAAGTTTCACAGATGCAGACCCCTCAATGATCTCCTATGTGTATAACCCCTCTAAAATATATTTATGGTCACATAGTACACTATAGTGCTTGTGAGTCCAGATGTGGAAACAGCTGCTGTGTCCTGTCCCTACATTACACTGAATCATTTTTGAAGAAGCATTATATTTTCAAACACATCTACACCACATCAACTAATTGTGGGAATTTGACAAATTAGCAAGACATAAATGTATGTCCAACCCTGTCCCATCGTATTTGGCGAAAAAATAACGTCACTTTCTAAAGTATCATATATATTCTAAAGAACGGTCTTTACGAACGATGCTGAATAAAGTCCAAAAATAAGGATCAGCATGCAAGTTAAGGATCTCAATAGTAAAACACAAGTACTTACTTTTTTTAAGCAGCTTCTTTATTCGCCAATATTGTTCTGGCTCCCGACTTTTGATGTCAGACCACCGCTTCCTCAATTGTTTTTTCGAACGTTTTGTACCAAATTTTTCTTCAAGAGCGGTGACAACTGAGGACATTATTTTGTCCTTCCTCATATTCGGTCGTGTGTACGGTCCTTTTTTGCCATCGTAGTCCTCCCTTCTCAATATGGACACCATCTCCACCATCTCTTCAAAAGCCATGTTGGTGGCCTTATATCTCCTCCGGGATGTGGATGTTTGGGGCTCCGGGCTTTCCTCCACGCTACTTCCACTGATTCTCTCCGCCATCTTTTGCTATCTACTCCCACTGCGCAACGAAGAGTGAAAGGAACATCAGGGGCGGGTGACGCAGGCGGAGCATGACACATGCGCAGTGTATATAAAGCTATTACGATGGCCTACGTATGTCCGTGCGGAAGTAGCGAGTGTCACAAACGAAGGTAAGATTAAAGTGTGTGTGTGTGTGTGTGTGTGTGTGAATGTGTCCCCTAGATTACAACCAAAACTAATCCTGTGATTTGTGACTGACATTTAAGTTTGGATCTTGTGTCTTGTCTTGCAGAAAAAATGAATCCCTTTAAAGAGGAAGAATTTTTGTGCCAATTTATTGAGCTCTATGAGGACAAGAAAAACCTGTGGGAGGTCAAACACCCCCTATATTATAATAGGGATGTTAGGAAGGCAACACTGGGCACACTTTTAGAGTTTGTGAAGACTTGACTCCCCCAGGCAGACCTCAAGTTTGTGGACAAGAAGATTGGTATCTTGCGAAACATGTATAAGTGGGAACACAAAAAAATCCAGGAGTCGCTCAGATCCGGGGCAGCAGCTGACCAAGTATATGTACCAAAGTTGTGGTACTACAACAAAATGCGATTCCTGGATGACCAGACCGAAGCCAGGCAATCACTTTCCACCCTTCCCCCCACCCTTTCCTCCAGACTTCCCTCCACTCTTCCCTCCAGCCTTCCTTCCACTCTTCCCTCCAGCCTTCCATCCACCTCCACCCCAGCTGAGGAGTCCCAGGATGAACTGGGCCTTTTCAGCATTGATGAAGTTGATGCGCCCAGCTTCAGCCAGGTATCCTTTTTTTTTTAAATTTGGGATTGTGTAAATGTTATTAATGATGTTAACGTGTTAATTTTGAAAGTGCTTCATAAAAAATGACTTCTGCACAAAGATTAATATGTAGACATATCACTAGACAGTAGTGGCCAAAAATATACTTCACTTCAGATCTTGTTGATCATCTGAAATAATGGTGGTGTCAAATAGATAGCCTTTACAATTTTGTGTAATTATATTTGAAAGTCATGAGCTGAAAATTGTGTGTGATCGCATAACACAAAATTACAACTATGTCCCTTTTTTTTACACAGGATGACCTCAGCCAGGAGGAGGCCTTGCCCAGTGGAAGAGAGGAGGAGGCCTTGCCCAGTGGGAAAGAGGAGGAGGCCTTGCCCAGTGGGAGAGAGGAGGAGGCCTTGCCCAGTGGGAGAGAGGAGGAGGCCTTGCCCAGTGGGAGAGAGGAGGAGGCCTTGCCCAGTGGGAGAGAGGAGGAGGCTGTGGCTGGGCCAAGTCGAAGCCGCACAGAGTGTCAGGTACCTCCCCTCCGCATTCTCCACAAAAGGCCCAGGAGAATGACACAAACTGAGCAGGAATCCCTAGCCCTCATACGGGAAGCAAGCCTCATCCTGAGCAAACCACCCAATGCCGAGGAGGCGTATGGCACCTATATAGCCAGCAGATTGCTGGAGTTGGAAAAGGGCCAACGCCTCCTCTGTGAGGGTCTAATTTTTGAGGCTTACCAGAAGGGCTTGAGAGGGGAGCTTACTGCTACCACATATCTGGCAGATGAAGCCACTCCTCCTCCTCCTCCTCCTCCTCCTGCCCCAAGTACACCACCAGAGGCACAACCTCCAAGGAAGGCTGCAGAGAAGCGTGGAGGGAAGGCTGCAGAGAAGCGTGGAGGGAAGGCTGCAGAGAAGCGTGGAGGGAAGGCTCCACGGAAGAGTCGAAAGTGATTGCCTGGCTTCTGTCTGGTCTGACTGAGCTCCCTGTGCTCCCTATAGTCGCAAGATACCAATTTTCTTGTCCTCAAACTTGATGTGTGTCCTGGGGGACGAAAGGCTTCCCAGATTCTAAAAGTGTCTCCAGTGTTGCCTTCCTAATTTTTTTTTGAAAAAAATTAATACATTTTTGGTTACCTTACATTCTTGCCTATGTGTTTTGATTAAAAAATGCCATTTATTTTGGGAGTAGGCAGGTACAGGTCCAAAAGACTATGGGGTTGATTTGAGAAAAGCAAATAGTCTGTGCACTTTGCAGAGGGCAGTTGCCCTCTGCAAGTGCAATTGCTCCAGAGCATCAGAAATTAGTTAAAAGCTTGACTTTGCAAAGAGTACCCAATCCTGTGCAAGGAAAATTATAAAAAAAGCATTTTTGCTTGCACATGATTGGATGATGGAAGTCAGCAGAGCTGCTTCACATTTAATAAAGCTTGGGAGCAACTGCTCTTGCAGAGGGCAACTGCACTTTACAAAGTGCACAGTCTTTTTCCCTTTAGTAAATCAACCCCTATGTGTGTTTTTGACAAAAGGCTAAATCTTTTAGAATATCAAGTGAAAAGTACTAGTGAAAAGTTCACTTGAGAAATTGCACAGCAAATGCACTTGTTGGAAGTGCAGTCGCTTTAAATCTGAGGGGAAGAGCTGAAATTCGGGGAAGCTCTGCTGATTTATTCAGAAAATCATGTTAAATAAAAATCATTTGCATTTTTTTGGGCTTCCCTGCATGTGCCCCTCGGATCCACAGCGAAGGCACTTCAAAATGCTCTTTCTGTGGAATTCAATGTAGAATTAGCACTTGTAGTGAAAAATGATTTTGCCTTTGTTAAATACACCCCCCTATGTCTAATGAACAAGGGACAACAACCTCATTAAGGTTCATTAAAACAACACAAAATATGAATGTTAATTGTGGTAACTTGAAAATACACACAAAAAATGTGGTTATCATTTAACACACATTGTAAAATAGATAAGTGTTGAAATAAAAAAAAAAATGAGTCCAAAATCGATTTTAAATTTTATAATTTATGGAGATCTGGCTTTTACAAAATATTATATTAGTCATGGCATGAGGATAAATCATGAAGAAAGTAGTTTGTGAGAACTCTGTGTGAATATAAAGCAGAAAAACAACTTCATTCCTCTCGCATTATCAATCCTAAAAAAAGCGCTGTATTAAAAGGCGACAGAAGAGGAATGTGCTAGCTTCAAG
The DNA here is from genome assembly GCA_037952925.1 of Lithobates clamitans. NCBI lineage: Eukaryota > Metazoa > Chordata > Amphibia > Anura > Ranidae > Lithobates > Lithobates clamitans. The sequence continues at coordinate 267,457 of JBBGZY010002752.1, read as the reverse complement.
ACGAAGGCTAGTTTTACCAGACCGAGCGCTTCCGTCTTGTAATTGCTTCAGAGCATGCGTCAGTTTGAGTTCGTCGGACTAGCACACAGACGATCGGTTTGTCCGCTAGAAAGAAGAGTCCATCGGATAAATTTTAAACAAGTTTCAAATCTAAGTCCGTCCAACTTTTGAGCAAACAAAGTCCGCTGGAGCCCACACACGATCGAATTGTCCGACGAAATCCAGTCCGCCGGGCAAAGTCCGCCGTAAAGTCCGCTCGTGTGTACGCGGCATAAGAGTCTTTTTGGGAGCTAGCGTTGATATGGCTCATGATGGTGGTTCCTGGTTAACGGAGGTTAGCTGGGAAGTGATAATGGGGCACTGCGGTCATTGCTAGTCTCTGAGCCAGCTTATTGGCTTGAGGCCTATTTGATAGATTTGATGGGACCGCAGTGCTAGTCCTGTTATGGACACAGAGGATGATTAAGATATTGCTCAGACCAACGCTTGATGATTAAGCAGGTTGTTTTAACAGATGTTGTTTTTGTTGTTGATGTTTTTTCTATTTATGATAGATAATGTTTATATGTTATATTTTTATATTTAAGATTATTTGTTAAATAAATTAGGCCGCTACAGCCTTTTAATACTTCAAGCTCGGTGTGGTTTGAGTTATTGGGTTAAAAAATGTAAGTGGGGTGGTATTAGGGGTAAAATGATATCTGTATCCGTCAGTCATGCAATGGACACTGGGGCAAGGCTGCACTGACACTAACAAGGCTGCAGATGGACAGATAACGCTGCATTGATGGGCATTTTAATGTAAGTTTTTTTTCCTTAAACTTCCCTCCTAAAAGTTTTTTTCCTTAAAATTCTCTCCTAAACTTGGGGTGCGTGTTATACGCTGATAAATACGGTGTATATATATATAACATACTATCCAGTACATAAAGCAATATAAACAATGAAATGGTCATTTCAATGGGATGTAGCAGGATGGAGCCCAAGTCCGGTGACCACCGGGGGAGGGGGAAGTAACAATCCTCCCATGGGGACGCAGCCACACATTACACAAACTAATAAATTAACCACTTCAGCCCCGGACCATTTGGCTGGCCAAAGACCAGAGCACTTTTTTGCGATTCGGCGCTGCGTCACTTTAACTGACAATCGCGCGGTCGTGTGCGGCATGGCTCCTAAACAAAATTGATGTCCCTCTTTTTTCCCCACAAATAGAGCTTTCTTTTGGAGGCATTTGATCACCTCTGCGGTTTTTAATTTTCTGCGTTATAAACAAAAAAAAGAGCGACAATTTTGAAAAAAAAGCTATTTTTTTGCTTTTTTCTATAATAAATATCCCCCCCCAAAAAATATAAAAAAAAATATTTTTTTTCCTCTGTTTAGGTCGATACGTATTCTTCTACATACTTTGGGTAAAAAAATCGCAATAAGTGTTTATTGATTGGTTTGCGCAAAAGTTATAGTGTCTACAAAATAGGGATAGTTTTATGGTATTTTTACTAATATTTTTTTTTTGGCGGCGATCAGCGATTTTTATTGTGACTGCGACATTATGGCGGACACATCAGACACTTTTGGCGCTATTTTGGGACCATTCACATTTATACAGCGATCAGTGCGATTAGAAATGCTATAAAAATGCATTGATTACTGTGTAAATGTGACTGGCAGTGAAGGGGTTAACCAGGAGGGGGCGCTGAAGGGGTTAAGTGTGTACTAGGGATGTGTTCTAACTGTGGGGGGAGGGGCTACGTGTGACATGACACTGATCACCACTCCCGATTACAGAGAACTGTGATCAGTGTCCTGTCACTAGGCAGAACGGGGGAAATGATTGTTTACATCAGCATTTCTCCGTTCTTCCTCTCTGTGAGACGATCGTGGGTATTCCCTCAGACATCGTGTCCACGGGACCCGCGATCACACTTACAGAGCTCGCGGCACCTGCCCACAATGCCGCATCCTAAAGGGCGATGTACAGGTACATTAATATGCCTCTCTGTGCCATTCTGAAGACGTATATCGGTGTGAGCCGGTCGGCAAGCGGTTAAAAAGTTTTATGCATAACAAGTTAAATTTTGCAAGATATATTCCATAGAAATAGATACATAATATGAAGATTTTTAAGGTAATACATTGTAGGGGTCATGTATGAATAAATCACACAAAGAATCCCCAATATTGAAATAGTAAAATTCTGTAAAAAAAAAGAAGAAAGGGAAAGAGAAAGATAATCGGTATGGTACCTACAACTATGTATATACATTATACATGCCAAAAAATTATATGGCCAGTAAATAGAGAATATTGGATATATAAAGTATAAAAAATATATAAGTTATAAAATTAAAAAAAAAGCAGAGGGCTTCCCAGTGGCTAAAAAGGCCTATAGATAGCAATGGTTGATAACCATGAGAACCGGGACTTGTATTGTGTAAATGCACGTTAGATAGAGGCTCGTCTATCACCGCCGTCTAAGCTGGCAATTATCGCTGTAAAATATATTAGTGTTAGGGTTACAGTATTTATATTTTTTTGGCATGCATAATTGTTGCTTTTTGCCCCCCCCCCTCCCCCAGTGGTCACTTTCCCCCACGCTGTGATGACCCATAAAGGAGGGGCCTACCTTTTATCTCTTCCTTAACCCCTCCCCTCAGCACCCAACTACCTCACTTCCTCTCCTGTTACATTACCCTGTTTCCCCAGTCATGCAAGCCCTCCGCCCATGACATTTCATTTACATTGCTCCGGGCTTTTCTTGACTGTTGTATAACAGATGTAATTCACCCACCACTTACATAACCCCAACCTCTTAACCTTATTGATTGAGACCACACCAAGTTTGGAGTAACAAAAGGCCGTAGCAGCCTACTTTATTTAAACAAATATATATTTCAAATTGACATAAACATATAAAACATCTGTTAATCAACCCATCAATCTACCTCGCGTTGGTTGCAGGAACTTCATAACCATCTGTGGAAAAACAATATTGCACTGCGGTACCTCTCCAAGTGTATTAATAGGCCTCAAGCCGACAGACTGGCTCAGAGACAACCACTGGCCACAGTGCCCCATTATTACTTCCCGGCTAACCTCTGTTAGCTGGAAACCACCATCAGGACCCATACCAACGATAGTTCCCAAACTCTTCCTTCTGAAATATCTTCTTTCCCCTGCAAAGACCAACAGCCGCCACAGCACCCAAGGGTAAAAACCTTACCCTTGGGTGCCCCTCCACACCCAAAGTGCTTACTGAATGCCTTCTTGTCATCCTAACACCCACATGTCAATTCCCTTCTCATTCAATTGCACCCCATAAATCCTCAGGTATCTCCACGTCTCAAACTCCAACTCCAAGCGCTTAATAGCTAATCCCCCATTCCTAACCATGAACCTGCTCACATCCCTATTAATCTTCCTCCGTGCCCTGTTAACACCCTCCACCGACCTGGCCAGCCTCCATGTCGTACTAGCCACCTTGTCCGACCAAACAATGACCATGTCAGGAAATTCCATCATTAACCACCACATATCAAATTTGATGTCTCACATAATGTCCACCCTGGATCTAATCCCCCAAATCATTACTGCCCATGTGCAAAACTAAAACGTCAGGCGGCCTATCCCTTTGCCCATAATGATGTACTCCAGAGACCATCCTACCCCATAACATCCCCAGAAATCCCAACCACCAAATACAGGCCTCCACTCCACATCCATACCCTTTCTGGCTGCCTCCGTTGCCGCCCTATCCGAAATGAATGAGAGGAAAATTCCTTCTCTAACAACCCCAATGCCCTAGGCATTTTCTATAAACAGCAACGAATTGCGATAACAGGGATACGTCTAAATGCACCAAAAAGGACCCCCGTTACTGGTGGGCGGATATCCAAAAACCCCCACAACTGCCCCCACCGGACACAGCGGCGAGCCCCACACTTGGAACACCTGTACTGAGCTCCTTTTTCCCACTTAATCCATCTTTGATCTATGCAAAAATAAAGCCAACCCTTCATCTCCACATATCACCTGCTGACTCCAAATTCCCCCCGAACCTGTTTTGAAGGACTGACCAACTCCCATATCCTAAATGCCCCCAAAAAAAACCGCCAGCAAAAATGCCGCCTTGAACAATGTAACCTCGTATTCTGATGAACACACCCCGCCCAAATGTGCTACAATACCCCGCATTATGTCAAAGGTTACCGGTCTACTGGAATTCCTATGAACCACCGATCTCCGGTGACCCTTAATCGCCTGTCGTACCCAGAAATCTTTTGTGAAATCAGGTTGCCCTTGTAATTTTAATAGGAGAGCTAAAACCAACTAGCTTCTTATTCATAGCAGACATTGACACCCCCTCTTCCATAAGTCTTGCATAGAAATATACCACTAGTAGCTGACCCGCCTGGCCCTTCGGCTCTTTGCCCCCCCTTGAACGAATGACAGCCACACTTCTTGATCCATCCTGTGACGAGTCCAATGCTATCCCCCACAACCACTCAGGACAAGTTACCCCCAGCTGCTCCGCTGTCAGCGCCAACTCTCGGAACCTATCCCACTGGAAGCGAGACGACTCATCAGCTATGACATTTTCAACACCCGAGAGGTGTATTGCATGATTGAACACATTCAATTGCAAGCATCTCAAAGCCAAGTGTTGCAGTAACCTAATAACCGGAGGAGAAGATGCCAAAACCCTATTACTTACTTGCACCACTCCCATATTGTCACCTTGGAAACTAACCTTCAGATCCCTGAAGGATGAGCCCCACAATTCTACCGCCAGTACCACCGGAAATAATTCCAGCAACAACATATTCTTTGTAAAACCCCGCTTCAATCCATTACCATGGACCAGCACTCCACTGTCCCTGGAAGAAAAAAGCCCAAAAACTGTGAATCCGGCAGCATCCTTAAAAAGTTCCAGGTCAAAATTGACAACCGGTCCTGACATCCCTAGCGTCCCTCCGTTAAAGAACTTCAAGAAGGTATACCAAACCTTAAAGTCCTCCTTGTGCGTTTTTAACAAGCGCACCAAACGTTTTGAAGACCAGATTCCGGCTGTACTTGGCGCAAGCCTACGACTAAAAAACCCACCCCATTGGCAGAATGCGACACGCAAAATACAGTTTACCCAATAATGATTGCAGTACTCACAGCTGAACTTTGCGTAATCCAATTATAGGAGCACCACGTAGATTCAGGAAGAAGCTGGCCCTATGCTTAGTAAATCGTCCAGGTAATGAATGATCAAATTCACACCTGACACATCCCTTACCACCTATTCTACAAATGAGCAAATTGCTCAAACAGTGCCCAGGATACAGAGCAACTCATCGGTAGGCATTGGTCAACGTAAAATTTGTTGTTCCCATGACATCCCAGTGACCGGCAACTATCTGGGTGAACCGGAAGTAGCTGAAAAGCTGATTCCACTTTCGCCTTAGCCATCAAAGCCCCTTTTCCATAATGACGCACCCAACCCACCGCCACGTCAAACGCTGTATACCTCACTGAGCATGCCTCCTGCTCTATGGCATCATTAACCGACCCCCCTTTTGGAAAAGACAGGTGGTGAATCCGTCTAAATTTTTGTTAGGATCCCTCTTTGGCACTACCCCCCAGCGGGAAAACTACCAAATCCGCAAAGAGTGCAGATGAAAAGGGGCGCGCCAATGCAAGTTCCTTACTCAGTTTCTCCGAAACTACCCCTGGATGTCGCATGGCTAACCGCAAATTGCGAGACACCGGGGGAATAACCTCTAAAGTACAGGGGATCCTAAAACCAACTGTGAAACCTGAATCCAACAACTAAGTCGCTTTCCTATCCAGATACCTACCGAGGAACGGCCGCATCCTTTCAACCATCACTGGGGTCCTCCCTCTTGTGTCCAGCCTCCCCTGAATGACCTTTTCCTTGCTTGAAACATCTGGACGACGGATGGGACCCTCCACACCCTAAACACTCATGTTTGTACCGGCACGTCCCTCCGAACTTGCAGGTCCCTGTATTGTACTGCCAACATACCCCATTTTTTGTTCCCGGCCAATTGTCCCTGGGCCGAAGGTCACCGCCCCCCCCCTGAAAAAACTGGTTAGGAGCCCGCGCAGTCATCATCAGGCGCATCCACAGGCTGATGTCCTTGTGGTCCCATCTGAACGCCGGCTGGGTAGCTCTCCGCTGATGTAACTGCTCACCATACCTCAGCCACGCCGTACCCCCATAACTCTATACTCCTCCCCTATCGAAATCATGGTAACAAAAGAGCGCCGAACAGTATTCGGGGTTCTTTTCCCCAATTACACTTGCCATGATGGCAAACGCTTGTAGCCAGTTGGTAAATGTCCGCGGGATCAACCTGTACCTCCTCTTCTCTTTATCCTCCTTTTTTTGAATCATCCGGTTTTACCCGATCTAGGTTGAACTTCTCTACCAGCAGCAGGGAAAAATTATCCACATACTCACCCTTCCAGCTTTTCCCGTACCTCCTGCTTCAGGTTTGCTCCCAGCGGCCTTTCAGAGCAAACGTAGAACTCACATTTTGCAGCATCATCTAGTCTAATGACGTCCTGTCTGCCTGCAGCTACCCCCACCACCACCGCCTTGGCCTCTCCTATGGAAAACCCCACTTACTGGTGTCTCTGTGATGGGCAAAGTAGCCAGGGCCGGCGCTGCCGGAGCTACTGCTCCCCCCTTGTAGAACTGGGCTCCCCCCACTGGTGGGGCCCAGGCTGACACCGGCCCAGAGGAGGCTCTTTCAGCATTCTCAAGCTTGTGCAGTAAATCTTTTATCCCAGCTAGGAAACCCGGTAACCCCGCAGCCCCCCCAGCTGCCTCTGCTACCACCGTCCTTTCCGCTGTAAAACCCCTCAGGCCCTCTTGCCCTACACTAACAGACAATCCCTCAATAGATGGTTGTAAAGGAGAGTTACTGGGCTGCAAAGGCGTTGCCCCATCAGCCGACGATCTGTTCTCCACCGCCGTTGCACCTCTGGAAAGGGGGACCGCCTCCTCTCCTGACATCGACAGTTCTCCAGCAGACCTCCGACCCGTTCCTTACTCCTCCTCAGACGAAAGCCCACCAGGCGTAACAGCCATGGCTGCCGATGGCCTGCCGACATCCGCCCACTCCTCCGCACAGCGCACCAGCACACTGACCTATGTACAGCCTTGCCAGGACCAGTGTGTGTGGCCTCAGTCCTGCCGGCCTCCGCTCGCCTGGATGCCTTCCCTGACTGTCCACCGCTCCTCCTAAGGTTCCCTGCCAAGTTTATTGGAAAGCCCGAGGACCCCTGTTGCTTCGATCCTAGGTGTAGGCCTCGAGTCCTCTAATGTCACGATCCCTCTGCCTAGTAGGCCGCACTGTAGCCCCAGAGCCCCTGGCACGTTCGCCCGGTGACCTACTGTGTTGGAGGGGTGACCACACGGGACTCCCCCACATCCCGAATTGCTGCCCACTTGGCCGATGGTCCCATCGGGGGCCTTTGCAGGTTACCCCCACGATAGACGCTGTGAGTGAAGATCCAGCTAAAAAAACACTCCAGCAGCCTGGACCTGCATGCCTGTTTACTGTCCCTCCCCACTGTACTTACCTCTGTTGCTGGTTGCTGCAGCATGGGCCCCAAAGTATCCTGCAGCCAGTCAGAACCCCGCACCGCTGCCTCCTCCACATCTGCCATGTTAGCTGAACTTTCCCCCAAGCTGTGATGACTCATAAAGGAGGGGCCTACCTTTTATCTCTTCCTTAACCCCTCCCCTCAGCACCCAACTACCTCACTTCCTCTCCTGTTACATTACCCTGTTTCCCCAGTCATGCCAGCTCTCCGCCCATGACATTTCATTTACATTGCTCCGGGCTTTTCTTGATGGCAACCAACCCAAACCTCATCCTTACTCATTGACAAAGGTTGTTTATTGTAAATTGCTCCCAATAACTTCCATATACAGTAAGTGTATATTTAAAGAATGTATATTAGTATGTACTTCTCAAAAGGAAAAAAATCACAATAATTGATGAAGGTACCTCACCAAACTTGTCAATGAATCCGTTGATGTGAGATCTTGTGTGTCTCCATTCATGTGCAGCTTTCAGTTGAGTTCATTGCACCTCCAGCATCTCTACCTTGTCCGTGTCCTCCACCTCTGGTTCAGAAGTTTCTGACCTGAGATCACGTTACATAGTAACATGTTAGTACAAACAACTTCCATTAGTTCTGCACAACCCTTCAATCACAATCATACTTTTACATTCCAGCTGTCATTTTGAAAAGTAGGATTTGATTCTGATTGGTGCCTTTGAGGCGATGTCAATGGTTGCTAGAGAAGTGGATCTATGAGACCCATAGAGGACAAAGCACATATTTGGACCATTGCACGGACAGGAGTTAAAGGGAAACTCCACCCACAACTGGTTTCTTCCAATTGGGAAGCAGTAAAGTAAAATCTGTTCAGCTTCCCCGAGAATGAATTAATCTGTTGTGGGGTCTCAGTCAGATAGTGTTCAGTTTGTACATTTTTCTTCTAAAATATCAAAACATTAAGTATATTGTTCTTAATGGACAGCAAACACAATCCAGGTAGTTATTTTGTTTCCTGAACGTTCTTCTTACATAAACTGAATGTGTCCTGTGTTGGGCTACACAGGTGATAAGTACATGAGGGTTAGTGTGAGGATTGCAGATCAGCTTAGTATTAGGGTTACAAGAAGCAAAATGGAGGAAGAGGGGGCAGGCGGGACTTTTAAGGTACCAAGGGATAGAATAAGCAATCAATTTAGAAAAATATACATTTTATTTAAACAATTCTTTAAAATCGCAATAAACATTTACAAGAATCACATATTATTTCTTTTGACATGTACAACCACTTCTTACATGTTTCACTCAAAGGAGCTTCTTCAGGAGCTTTTTGAAAGTGTCGCATGAAGTAATATATACTATTAGAAAAACAACAATTGTAAATGATTATGCTTGAAAATTGCCATGAATAAAATCGCATGGCATGTCAATAGGATGTATATTTAATAGAAAAATATTCATACATTATACAAAATACATTTTATACAAAATAATGATGAACTGAAGATTAATGCCTATCGGATGCTTGTGTTCAAGAAGTATTCATTTTTGACTCCTAAACTGAAGCCAGGATTTACAAAAAGAGAAGACCTTTGGTAACCAAAGAGAGAGGATAAAATACCAACATGTTGGATATGGTTGTCAGATATGGGTACTCACCAAGGAAGAGATGCTGAAAACGGTAACCTCTTGCGACTAAGCGCACTCCACTTCTGGAGATGGTACAGGGGGTGAAGGGCACAAAGAGGCACGAGTCACCAGCAGGCAGGGCATGTCTTGCGTGAAGGTCACCGGGAAGGAGACAGCTGTGCAGGACTGGGAGATGCTGAAGTTCAGGGAGGTAGATGAGCAGCTAGTCCAACAACAGGCCGGGGGTCAAACACCGATGACTGGCAAGAGTCTCTTAGATGGGCAGAACAGTCTTGTGCTGGAGACTGATAGCGGGTCTGTGAACAAGCTGATGATTAAATGCTGACAACTGATAATAAGTCTGTGAAACAGGCCGAGGGTCAAACACAGGTAACTGGAGACAAAGTCTGTTAGCAAGCCAGGGGTCAAGCACTGGAGACAAATAGCAGAGTCTGAGAGCAGGCCGAGGGTCAACCACTGGAGACAGGAATCCAAAAGTTACAAAATGACAGTTTTAAGTGCAAATTTCAATATTTAAGCTACAAACAAGTACAATATGCAACTATCAAAGTGATTTAAGGTAGATATTAAGGCAAAAAACATATTTCTTATTTTATTTTTGATATAGTAAGTAGCTCAGGGACAGGAATCGAGAGGGCAAGAAATTAGAATGGGCGGCACACACACATGAAATTGACTCTCAAAATGACACTGACAGCAGTGTGCAGCAACACAGATGATGATGGCACCTCACCAACATGACACACAGTGGCGTCCCTAGGGGGGTGCAGGCCGCACCTGGGAGACACCCACCAGAGGGGTGACGCACGGCACTGGATTGAGCGACGTGCCATGGCTCTCTCTCCTCTTCCTCCTTCCCCTGCACACTCCGGTATCTCTGCTGTGGCTCCTTAGCTCCCTGCAATGTTTGGGGAGGGAGGAGGCGAAAGAATAGTGAGGCAGAGGCAGACAGCTCTGCAGTCCCATAGCCCAGTGCCCCCGGCACCCACATGTCCTCCAGGAAGCGGTACTGCCTATTATTGTCAGTGACAGGCAGGCAAGGAGAGGTGCTGGCTGCCTATCACAATTACACTCCTCAGAGCCGACAGAGCCTAGATAGAGGGACATTTGTGGGGACAGAGCCATGCTGATCTGAGGTCTGTAAATGTAGGGAGGGGAGATATACATGGGGGGTTAGATTAGGGGATTACACAGGGGGGTTACATTAGGGGGATTGCACAGGGGGGTTACATTAGGGGGATTGCACAGGGGGGTTACATTAGGGGAATTACATGGGGGGAGGGTTACATTAGGGGAATTACATTTCAAAGGATTGCCTTCCAGCACCAGGGTGGCTCCCGGTGATCGCATGGTGGCTGCTCGGGGGTATAATACAACTGCCAGGAGCACCCCAGGAGCTAAGAATCCAGGGAACCAGGGGGAACCCCATGAGGTTCGCTGTTGGTCCTCCCATCAACTGGGTCATCTGGCGGCCCAGTGCCCAAGTTGGGAAGAATCAACGGAGTGTGACATGGGTCGCCATCGCTCCATTTATGCCCATGCATTATGTGCTGCAACCAGCCTGAATCCACATGAGTGTGTGGTGCGGGTCAATGGATAGGAGGTGGTAGCGCTCCTTGACTCTGGGAGTGTCATCACCCTGCTCTGATTGGACGGGTTGCCAAGAAAGCTGGTACCAAGGGAACAGGTTGGGGTCATCTGTGTGCATGGTGATGTTAAAAACTATCTGGTGGCCTGTGTGACCCTGTGTACACCATACTTGCCAACTGTCACGAATTTCCCGGGACATTCCCGGGATTAAGCCCCCTTTCCCGGATTTAGCAATTCCTGGGAAATTCTTATTTTACCAATATTTTTTTTTTTTTCGCCGCCCCCGCCCGCTGCTAGAGGTCTGTGGCCGACGGAAACAATGTCTCCTCCGGCTGCCATTTTCCTGGAGGCCAAATTACTATTTAGTAATGGCCAGGTGACTGCCAATAGAATTTGAGCTGTGGCACTGCCCACCACCCACCCCGCTGCCGTCTGTCTGTGACCTGATGTGGGAAGAGGCGGAGGTGGGCGGCGCCGCAGCTCAATTGCTATTGGCAGTCACCCAGCTATTTTGTCCCATTCTGCACTACTGGGAATGCCTGATCTGTAAGGAAAGGGGGGGCTCCATTGGGGGATGCCAGGTGTAAAGACAGGACTCTGCTGGCAATGCCTGATGTAAGGGGGGACTCTGCTGGCAATGCCTGATGTAAGGGGGGACTCTGCTGGCAATGCCTGATGTAAGGGGGAACTCTGCTGGCAATGCCTGATGTAAGGGGGGACTCCGCTGCAATGTCTGATGTAAGGGGGGACTCTGCTGCAATGCCTGATGTAAGGGGGGGACTCCGCTGCAATTCCTGATGTAAGGAGGGACTCCGCTGCAATGCCTGATGTAAGGGGGGGACGCTGCTGGCAATGCCTGATGTAAGGGGGGACTCTGCTGGCAATGCCTGATGTAAGGGGGGACTCTGCTGGCAATGCCTGATGTAAGGGGGGACTCTGCTGGCAATGCCTGATGTAAGGGGGGACTCTGCTGGCAATGCCTGATGTAAGGGGGGACTCTGCTGGCAATTCCTGATGTAAGGGGGGACTCCGCTGCAATGTCTGATGTAAGGGGGGACTCCGCTGCAATGCCTGATGTAAGGGGGGACTCCGCTGCAATTCCTGATGTAAGGGGGGACTCTGCTGGCAATGCCTGATGTAAGGGGGGACTCTGCTGGCAATGCCTGATGTAAGGGGGGACTCCGCTGCAATGTCTGATGTAAGGGGGACTCCACTGCAATGCCTGATGTAAGGGAGGACTCCGCTGCAATGCCTGATGTAAGGGGGACTCCACTGCAATGCCTGATGTAAGGGAGGACTCCGCTGCAATGCCTGATGTAAGGGGGACTCCACTGCAATGCCTGATGTAAGGGAGGACTCCGCTGCAATGTCTGTTGTAAGGGGGGACTCCGCTGCAATGCCTGATGTAAGGGGGGACTCCGCTGCAATGTCTGTTGTAAGGGGGGACTCCGCTGCAATGTCTGATGTAAGGGGGGACTCCGCTGCAATGTCTGATGTAAGGGGGGACTCCGCTGCAATGCCTGATGTAAGGGGGGACTCCGCTGCAATGCCTGATGTAAGGGGGGACTCTGCTGCAATGTCTGATGTAAGGGGGGACTCCGCTGCAATGCCTGATGTAAGGGGGGACTCCGCTGCAATGTCTGATGTAAGGGGGGACTCCGCTGCAATGCCTGATGTAAGGGGGGACTCCGCTGAAATGCCTGATGTAAGGGGGGACTCCGCTGCAATGCCTGATGTAAGGGGGGACTCCGCTGAAATGCCTGATGTAAGGGAGGACTCCACTGCAATGCCTGATGTAAGGGAGGACTCCGCTGCAATGCCTGATGTAAGGGGGACTCCACTGCAATGCCTGATGTAAGGGAGGACTCCGCTGCAATGCCTGATGTAAGGGGGGACTCCGCTGCAATGCCTGATGTAAGGGGGGACACCTTATGGCATTTGGTGGCAGGCGACGTGGCAGGTGACACGCTCAGGGCTCCCTCTGATTCGGCATTATGGTGAGTTGAATGATTTCAATTTATATTACAATGTAATAATAGAAATAAAGCACTTCAATCATCCTGACACCATAACAATCATGGTGCCGGGATGATTGAAGCGCCAACACCAGGTGTTTGGAGTATCTTTATCTGCTGATTGTTAAACTTTGTTGAATACACAGATTTCTACTGTTGTGTAGGATCTGGGGCTGCTGTCACTCCACCCCTCTTTCTTTCTCTCTTTCTTTTTCTTTCTCTCCCTCCGTCCCTCATTCATCTTATACCACACCCCTTCCGAGCCACGCCCATTTAAGACACGCCCACCATTCTGCTCAAACTACGCCCACTTTTCGCTGCGGTAAGCTTTGCGCGCCACATTTTTCTATTACAGTATGCCCCGCCTACAAACGAATGTCACGCCCCCTAATTATACCAAGGCTCCGCTCTACATGCAAAAAAGTGTCCTGAATTTTTTTTCTTGCTGGCAACTATAGTACACCAGCAGGAACAGCTACACTAAAAGTTGGGGTGGTCCCGGGATTACCTCATGACTTACTAATTGGGCGAGACTGCCCCATGTTTTGGGACTTGTATGAGCAAAAGCTCAAAGGTTTGGGGTTTTCCCCCAAAAAAGCAAGAACCCACAGAGGTGGTAAATAATACTGTGTTGCAGGAGGTTGTTACTAAGGATCAGTACCAGGTTGCTGAACCTGCAGGAAGTGAGCCCGGTCCCCTGGAAGTGTTTGCGGGATTGGAAACGGAAAGAACCTCCTCTGAGCCAGATATGTCAGATCTCGGGGGCTCCCGGGAAGATTTCCTTAGTGCTCAGAAGAGGGACCCCACTTTGATCCCCACCAGGGAACAGGCCATAGTCTTAAATGGTGAACCAAAGTGAGGGAAAGAAAGCGGCGCCTTCTAAGCGTAGTATATTAAAAATGTAATGGATTCAATGTAAAAAAATAGTGAATACACTCACAAACAGATGAGAGAGACAGGCATGCTTCCAATTCCGGTGTTCACGGATCCTTTCCCCTGGATACTGAAGGCATTGGACTCCACCACTGCATTCGCTACCAAGGACAGCTTCTCGGTACACACCGGTCCCAGCCCTGCATCCCCTGGATAAGTGCGGATGACAACCGTTATACATGCCTGTCTCTCTCATCTGTTTGTGAGTGTATTCACTATTTTTTTTACATCAAATCCATTGAATTTTCAATATACTACGCTTAGAAGGCTCCGCTTTCTTTCCCTCACTTTGTTTCAGATCAACTTCTATCTGCAAGCAGGCAGCCTTCCTTCCTACTAGTTTTTACTGCTTTTATGGACATTGCCAAATGGACTTTATTTAAATCATTTATGTGCTGGTTTATCAGCTGCATCCTCACCCAGAGTGCACTTAATTTACCTCACTTTGCTTGCATTAAACAGAAAAGCCTGGAGCAACAGCATGCAATGATGTATGCGAAGGGCGCGCATGACAGTGGTAACAGTGTAAGGGTTAAGGTTATGTTGTGAATGTGGAGCCGAGGGGGAGGGAGGAGCAGGGGAGGGACTAGTTAAAAGGGGTTCCCGCCCTGGGAGGGACAACAGAAAGATTAGGAAAGTTCTCAGGAAGGTTGTGCTACCAACATGGCTGAATTAGAGGGGCTCATGGCCCAGTTGAGGGAAGAAGCAGCGGTGCGGGGTGCGGAGTGGCTCCAGGAGACGATCGCAGCCGCACTACAAGGCTCCACGATGCAGGCAAGTGGGGGAGAGAGAAGCGGCACCAGAGCACGCCGCTCTCGTCCGCCTGAGCGGTTCTCCCCGGACCGCATGACGCCAGCGCAGCGGCACTCGGGTAGTCTGTCTTCCAGACTCCCGGGGGGACCACCGGCGAAACAGCCAGCGGGAAGAGAGCGGGTCAGCGGGCGTGCGGCCCCGGCGGGACAGGAGCAGAGGCAGGCCAGGGGACCTGTCACAGTGCGGCCTACTAATAGGAGACACACGGAGAGCGCAAGCCCCGCCCCCAGGATGACGGCGGGGAGCTCCGCCATCGCGGCAACTGCACTGCCTGGAGGGATCCCCGGGCCTTCTAATTCGGCGGCAGGGGACAGGCAGAGGGGAGAGAGAAGCAGGGCTGGCCTAACAACTGCAGGAGCGGAGGCTGGCAGGACTGAGGTAGCCCACACCGGTCCTGGGAAGGCGATCCGGAAGTCCACAAGAGGTTTCGCTGCGCGGAGGAGGGGAAGGATGGCGAGCAATGCGGCAGCCGCGGTCCACATCCCGGGCGGGCCACCGTCGGATGCAGGTGAAGAGTCGGGTCGGAGCGGAAGAGATGAGGAGTCCGGATCGGAGGAGGAGGCGGCCCCCCTGCCCAGGAGGAGGGGGCCTGAGGAGAGCAGACGGTCGGCTGATGGGGCGACACCTATGCAGCCAGGTGAGCCAGCACAGGTCCTTACAATGTCTAGTTTAAATGATGCATCATGTGTAGCAACTGGGGCTGGGGGGTTAGAAAAAAGCATGGTGGGGTCTGCTATAGGGGTGGGTACTCCGGGTTTCCTGGGGTTTCTAACAGGCATAAAAGAACTGGTGCAGAGGTTGGAGGCTGCAGAAAAGCCGGTAGAAGGTCCGGGAGCGGCATGGGTACAGCAGTCAGGGAAGGATTTAGGAAGTACTGGGGGGGACCCGACCACAGAGGTTTCAGCTGTGGTCGCGGTGCCTGCTCAGCAAGCCACGGGGAGTGGAGTTGCGCAAGGGAAGGAAAAAGCAGCGCCGACAGGGGAGGCTGCGGCGAGGAAGGATATCATCAGGCTGGCGGACGCGGCTCGCTGTGAAGTGTATGTGTGCTACGAGGGGCCGTTAGGAGCGCACTTGAAACAAGAAGTGCGGGAAAAGTTATGGAAGGGTGAGTATGTGGAAATATTTTCGTTACTGCCCTTGGAGAAGTTCAATCTTGATAGAGTCAAGCCGGACGACTCCAAAAAGGAAGATGAGGAAAAGAGGAGGTATAGGCTGATACCCAGGACATTTACAAATTGGTTACAAGCGTTCGCGATCATGGCAAGTGTGATAGGGGAGAAGCAACCGGAACACTGTTCGGCGCTTTTCTGCTATCAAGATGCGATAGGGGAAGTGTATAGAGTATATGGAGGTACAGTATGGTTGCGATATGACGAACAGTTCAGGCAGAGGAGAGCAGTTCGCCCAGAGCTACGTTGGGACCATAAGGACATCAGCCTATGGATGCGCTTGATGACGACGGCGAGGGCGCCGAATCAGTTTTTTCAAGGGGGAGCCGGTGGACCGTCCGCCCAGGGACATTCGGCTGGAAACAAAAAAGGGGTTTGCTGGCAGTATAACTCAGGATCCTGTAAGTTTGGAGGCACATGTAAGTTCAAGCATGAGTGCTCAGGCTGCGGGGGAACACATCCATCATCCAGATGTTTTAAGCAGGGAAAAGGTCGACAAGGAGAGGCTGGGAACAAAAGGGAGGACGCCGGTGATGGTGGAAAGGATGCGGCCGTTTCTCGGTAAGTACCCAGACAGAAGGGCAGCATCGCTATTAGAAGATGGATTTACGTTAGGTTTTAGGATTCCATGTAGTTTATCGGTGACTCCCCCGGTGCCCAAAAATTTAAAGTCGGCCCTGCAACATCCGGAAGTGGTTTCAGAGAAACTGCAGAAGGAAGTGGCTTTAGGTAGAATGAGTGGCCCTTTCCCAGTAGTACCTATAGTCGATTTGGTGGTATCTCCGCTGGGAGTGGTGCCCAAAAAGGAGCCCAACAAATTCAGGCTCATTCACCATTTGTCCTTCCCAAAAGGAGGATCCGTGAATGATGCCATAGACCAAGAAGCATGCTCGGTGACGTATACGTCTTTTGATGCTGCGGTAAGGTGGGTGAGACACTATGGAAAAGGTGCCTTGATGGCTAAGGCAGATATAGAGTCAGCGTTTCGACTGCTGCCGGTTCATCCGGATAGTTTCCGGTTGCTCGGGTGCCATTGGAATGACGGATTCTATGTCGATCAATGCCTACCAATGGGTTGCTCGGTGTCGTGTGCGATATTTGAGCAATTCAGCTCCTTTGTGGAATGGGTGGTAAGGGATGTATCCGGGGTGAATTCGATAATTCACTACTTGGATGATTTTCTATGCATAGGCCCGGCCTCTTCCAGAGTATGCGCGGTGTTGCTAGCTTCATTGCAGCATATAGCAGGCAGGTTTGGCATTCCATTGGCGGATGACAAAACGGAGGGACCCTGCGCGGTCATCACGTTTTTGGGGATTGTGCTAGATTCAGAAGCCATGGAATGTAGATTGCCTGCTGACAAATTGGAGGATTTGAAAAAAGAGGTGGCCGGTTTGATAGGAATTAAAAAGGTACAACTGCGTAGGTTGCAATCGGTGTTGGGCAAACTGAATTTTGCTTGCCGCATACTTCCGATGGGGAGAGTGTTCAGTCGCCCGCTGGCGGCCAGCACGAGTGGGGTAAAGTCACCAAAACATTTCGTGCGTTTAGGAAAAACGCATAGGGAGGATCTGAGGGTATGGCATACCTTTCTGGAATCCTTTAATGGCAGGGCAATGTGGATGTCGGGACCAGTCAGCAATTTTGACTTGGAATTGTTTACCGACGCCGCGGGGGCAACAGGTTTTGGGGCGTTTTTTCAAGGAAAATGGAGCGCGGGTCCATGGCCACAATCTTGGATAGACGAGGGCTTCACGAGGAACTTGGTTCTGCTGGAATTGTTTCCGGTAGTTCTGGCAGTGGAGCTATGGGGTGCATCGTTCAGGGATCTGAAAGTGCGTTTTCATGGGGACAATATGGGGGTGGTGCAAGTGATAAACAGGGTCACGGCGTCATCTCCGCCGGTGATCAGGCTGCTGCAGC
Source organism: Lithobates clamitans (assembly GCA_037952925.1). NCBI lineage: Eukaryota > Metazoa > Chordata > Amphibia > Anura > Ranidae > Lithobates > Lithobates clamitans. Next base: position 249,780 of record JBBGZY010002752.1, on the reverse strand, counting down.
ACTTAGTCTTAAGATGTCTACAACTGAATGTTTTCATTCATGCTGTGCACTTGCCGGGGGTGGAAAACGTCATTGCTGATGCACTGTCTCGCTTCCAGTGGGACAGGTTCCGAGAGTTGGCGCCGGACGCGGAGCAACAGGGGGTACCTTGTCCAGACTGGCTGTGGGAGATTGCGCTGGCATCGTAGAGGGCTGGATTAAGCGGTCGGTAAGTGGGAGTACATGGGCAGCATACAATAAGGTATGGCGGGAATGGATGTCATTTGGACAAGAGTTAGGGGAGAAGCCTGTAGGGCAAGGATTAAGTTCGTTATTGCTGTACTATGTGGCAAAGAAATTGGACGAGGGAGTGTCAGTGTCAGTAATGAATACACAGTTGGCTGGTTTGGCTTTCCTTTTTAAGCTACAAGGGCAGCCCGACGTGACTAAGGGTTTTTGGGTAAGACAAGCGTTGAAGGGTTATAGGAGGGCAGTGGTCAAGCGCGATTCGAGGAGACCGGTATCTTTTGAGATTCTGGGGGGTATTGTGGATCAGTTGGGTGTGGTTTGCTCATCTGAATACGAAGTTACTTTGTTTAAGGTTGCTTTTGTGTTGGCATTTTTTGGGGCATTTCGGATAGGGGAACTGGTCAGTCCTTCCAAAAAGGTTCAAGGGGGAATTGGGTTACAGGAGGTGCAACTAGAAGAAGAGGGGGTATCGATATTTTTGAGGAAATCTAAGACGGATCAGGGGGGAAGAGGCAGGATGGTGAGAATTTATCCCATTCACGGTTCCCCCTTGTGCCCAGTGAGCACGGTCAGGGAATTCTTGAAGGTTAGGCCGGATTTTACAGGCCCCCTGTTAATGCATTCAAATGGTACTTTGTTATCACGTTTTCAGTTTATTGCCGTGTTGAGGAAATGTTTGCAGGGACTGGGGCTGGAAGAGAAGGATTTTTCATCCCACTCATTTAGGATAGGAGCTGCGACGGAAGCGGCCAGGTTGGGGATGGATGTGGAGGTAATAAAAAGCATTGGGCGGTGGGAATCTAACAGATTTCAATCTTATGTGCGGCCACAGCTGGCAGTAAAATTGTAGGTGGTAGGGTGGGGTTTTCTGTCGGTTATATGGGGCACGGGATTTAGAGTTATCTGTTATGGCCAGGATTATAGTTGGAATAGTCAATGTTGAGAATAGTGTTTTTGTTTTCTTCTAATTACAGGTGCAGCGCCGAGAATGGTCTGGATTATGGGCCATTCTTATGTATGTTGGGGGGCTCGGAGGGGAGACGCGCGGCCTGAGGGTAGACAGCTAAGTTTTGATAGAAGGGAAGTGTATATAAAGTGGTTTGGTATACCGGGGATGTTGTGGGGTAGGTTGGTACAGGAGGTACAGCGCTACGCAAACAGAGAGGGACCTCCGGATGTCCTGGTGATACATGTTGGCGGGAACGATTTGGGCATTCGCTCGATGATTGACATAACACGAGATATCAAATTTGACATCTGGCGATTGATGAAGGAATTCCCGCAGATGATCATTATATGGTCAGATATGGTCGCCAGGATGTCTTGGAGAATGGCCAGGTCAGTGGAGGGTGTGAACAGAGCCAGGAGGAAGATCAACAGGGAAATTAGTAAGTTTGTGGTCGGTAATGGGGGGTTGGCTATACGGCATAGGGAATTGGAATTCGAGACATGGAGGTATCTGAGACGCGATGGGGTACACCTCAACGATGTGGGTACAGATTTGTGGACTCTAGGCTTGCAGGATGGAATACAGCGAGCTATTCGGGTGTGGAGGGGCACCCAAGAGTAAGGTGTTACTATTGGGATGCTGTGGCGGGCGTTGGTCTGGGCAAAAAGGAAGGAAGATGGCAAAAAAGTAAGAGTGGGGATCCAACGTTGATATGGGTCCGGAGGTTTTTTGGTTCCCGGTTAACGGAGGTTAGCCGGGAAGTGATATGGGGCACTGTGGTCACGGCCGTCTCTGAGCCAGCTTGTCGGCTTGAGGCCTATTGGAAATTTTGGATTGGGGCTACAGTGCGATAGTTGTTATGGCCATCAGTTTGTTTTGCTAAGCGATTGCTCAGACCAACGCTCTTTTGAAATAACAGGTTGTATAACAGATGTTTTGGTTATTGTTTTTTCTGATGACAGAATTTTATATTTTATATTTGATATATTTTATAATTTTATAGAAAAAGGTTTTGTTAAAATAAAGTAGGCTGCTACGGCCTTTTTTATTACTCCAAAAAGCTGGTGTGGTCTTATTTATTTGGAGTAGGAGTATAAGGATTTTATCAGAGGTAATAGACATCTGTTATCCAATAGTCAAGAAAAGCCTGGAGCAACAGCATGCAATGATGTATGCGAAGGGCGCACATGACAGTGGTAGCAGTGTAAGGGTTAAGGTTATGTTGTGAATGTGGAGCCGAGGGGGAGGGAGGAGCAGGGGAGGGACTAGTTAAAAGGGGTTCCCGCCCTGGGAGGGACAACAGAAAGATTAGGAAAGTTCCCGCCCACCCTCCCTAATAATGAGAGAATGTTAGGGTAGAAGGGTATTGTGTTTTCTTTTGTTCACAGGTACAAAGAGAGAAGATGTCGTGGCAGTGGCGGGCGTTGGTCTGGGCAAAAAGGAAGGAAGATGGCAAAAAAGTAAGAGTGGGGATCCAACGTTGATATGGGTCCGGAGGTTTTTTGGTTCCCGGTTAACGGAGGTTAGCCGGGAAGTGATATGGGGCACTGTGGTCACGGCCGTCTCTGAGCCAGCTTGTCGGCTTGAGGCCTATTGGAAATTTTGGATTGGGGCTACAGTGCGATAGTTGTTATGGCCATCAGTTTGTTTTGCTAAGCGATTGCTCAGACCAACGCTCTTTTGAAATAACAGGTTGTATAACAGATGTTTTGGTTATTGTTTTTTCTGATGACAGAATTTTATATTTTATATTTGATATATTTTATAATTTTATAGAAAAAGGTTTTGTTAAAATAAAGTAGGCTGCTACGGCCTTTTTTATTACTCCAAAAAGCTGGTGTGGTCTTATTTATTTGGAGTAGGAGTATAAGGATTTTATCAGAGGTAATAGACATCTGTTATCCAATAGTCATGTGAACCACAGCCCCCTGGAGTGGATGTGCAGTTCTCCCATTTTGCTGTGATTCATGAATGTGCAGTTCCCCCATTTTGCTGTGATTCATGACTTGTTGTACCGAGTAACTAATATCGATAAAGAAGTGTTGGAACAACTGGTGGTACCCAAACCTTTTAAGTCTAGGGTGATACATTTGGCTCATAGTCATGTACTTGGGGGTCACCTTGGAGGGGCTAAAACTCAGGAACGGGTTTTACAGCGTTTTTTTGGCCCAGTGTATATCGGGAAATTAAGGACTACTGTGAGTCCTGCCCTACCTGTCAAAGGACCGCTCCAACACCCCATTTTCGCAGTCTGCTGGTACTGCTTCCAATTATCAAGGTTCCCTTTGATCGTATAGCCATGGACTTGGTGGGCCCCTTACCCAAGTCAGCTAGGGGACACCAATACATTTTAGTTGTCCTTGACTATGCCACCAGGTATCCGGAAGTGGTCCCTTTACGAAATTGCTCATCCAAAGTCATCACAAGGGAGTTGTTTCAGATGTTCATGAGAACAGGGCTCCTTCCTGAGATCTTGACAGACCAAGGTACCCCATTCATGTCAAAAGTGATGAGGGAACTCTGTAAACTGTTTAAGATTAAACACTTGTGGACTTCAGTGTTTCACCCACAAACTGATGGGTCAGTGGAGCGGTTCAACAAAACCTTAAAGGGAATGCTAAAGAAAGCAGTTGAGGAGGATGGTCGGGATTGGGATTGCTTGTTGCCTCCCTTGTTATTTGCCATAAGAGAGGTACCCCAGGCCTCCAAGGGATTCTCCCCCTTTGAGTCGGTTTATGGAAGACACCCCCGTGGAATACTGGACATAATGAAAGAGACGTGGGAACAAGAAGCTTCCCCGTATCGGAGTGTGGTAGAACACGTCTCTCAAATGCAGGACCAAATAACAAAAGTTATTCCTATAGTACGGGAACATTTGCCCAGAGTTGTGTATACAACCGATCTGCCAAGGTTAGAGAGTTTAAACCTGGGGATCGGGTGCTGGTGTTAGTGCCTACCGTGGAGAGTAAGTTTCTCGCCAAGTGGCAAGGACCCTTTGAGATAGTTGAGAGGGTGGGCAAGGTCAACTATAAAGTCCATCATTCCACCAAATGTAAACTCTACCAGATTTTCCACGTCAACTTGATCAAACCATGGAAAGATAGACAGGTTTTGACAGTCAGTCTGAAGGTCCCGGAAGATCCTGACTCTCAGATTAAGAAGGTAGTGATTGCAGAGGCTCTCTCCCCTTCTCAAAAACAGGAGTCCTGGGAGTTTTTGGAGATGAATCAAGACATTTTTACAAACCTGCTGTGCCTAACCTCGGTAACTGAACTTAATGTCATTACAGACCCTGTCGTTCGAGTACACCTCAAACCCTACCGCATACCCAAAGCTTGCCGGAATATTGTCTCGGCTGAGCTTAAAGCCTCGTACACACGATCGGATCATTGGCCAACAAAACTATGGACTTTTGTCCGAAGGGCGTTGGCCCAAACTTGTCTTGCATACAAACGGCAAGGAATTGTCGGCCAACAAATACAAAAGTAGTGATGTACTACACTGTTTTTCAGCTCTTAAGCATCACCCTTTGGGCTCCTTTTGCTAATTTCATATTAGTAGAAGTTTGGTGAGTGTTGATTCGCGCTTTTCATTTCGCGTTTTTAATTTCACACTTTTCATTTCACGCTTTTCAGTTCGTTTCTTAACGGACGTTCATCAACCAGCCATGTTGCAGAATCGGAGGAGATAACGTGTTATTTATTATTGGCCTTGGAGTTATTGCTTTGACATTATTTTTTTGGTTGAATAATAATGATTTGATTTGATATATTTTCTATATTTTTGGATGCATAGAATGCACTTTTTGGTTAAGTTCTATTGGCAGATATCATGTCTAATTTTCTTTGTTTTATTTTTTTAACGCACAAAAAAAAATGTGTAGAATAATACTTAGCTATGTGTTTTACTTCAAATGACAGTTTGGGAGTAGGCAGTTACATTTAAAAAAATATAATGTATACAGTAATTAACAAGGGACACCAACATGGTTGTATCTTTGATCCTAAAAACTACGGGATAATGGTGTTGTGGTAACTTGCCCAAATAAAAAAAAGCATAAAAATATTATTCTTGATATCACTAGAAAAAATAAAGCCTTTGAAAATTTGTTTGCAATAACTCCATCAGTATCACCAGCAAAGCAGCTTCATTATTATCCCATTAAAGAAGAAGAGAATGTGCGCTGCATTTCAAGATTTCATAATCTGCCACGTCACGAATGTTAATTCTCCATTACGAATGCTAGTTAACAAGACTGACCTCTTCTGGCTCGTCCTTGCTTCCGAGCATGTGCGTTTGTACTTTGGTCTGACGGATTTGTGTACACACGCTCGGAAATCTGACAACAGACATTTGTCCACGGAAAATTTTAAAACCTGCAATCCAACATTTGTCCGTGGGAAATCTAACAATTGTCAGATGGAGCATACACATGGTTGGATTTTCCACCAACAGCCTGTCATTACACATTTCCCATCGGAAAATTTGATCATGTGTACGAGGCCTAATGCCCCGTACACACGGTCGGACATTGATCGGACATTCCGACAACAAAATCCTCGGATTTTTTCCTACGGATGTTGGCTCAAACTTGTTTTGCCTACACACGGTCGCACAAAGTTGTCGGAATTTCCGATCGCCAAGAACGCGGTGACGTCAAGCACGTACGACGAGACTAGAAAAGGCCGGTTCAGAACCAAGCGCGGCACCCTTTGGGCTCCTTTTGCTAATCTCGTGTTAGTAAAAGTTTGGTGAGAGACGATTCGCGCTTTTTCAGACCCGTGGCTTTCAGAACGTTTTCTGCCGTTCAGTTTGTGCTTGTGGGTTTGTATCTGCTCTTCAGTGCGTGCAGTCAGTTCGTATCGGAGTTTTCTGTGTGATCTTGCCCGCTCGTTGCTGTTTTTCAGGTCGCTCTTCACAGGCCTTGCTGTTTTTCAGTGCGTTCTGTTACTTCGTTCTAAACAGCCGACCGTTTTCTAGCCATGTTTCGTATGCGTACTCCTCGTACAGTTCGTGCTGTGCGGGGGCTTGGTGTTGGGGTCCTGACCTTGACACAAGTCCAGTCCATGAACAGGGTGGGGAGGAGTTTATGGACCAAAAATTGGTTGCTTCAGCGTGACGAGTTCTCTCATATGCCTTTGCTCCGTGAGATCCGTGAGAAATATCCTGATGATTTCAGGAACTTTCTCAGGATGACGGACCCCGTGTTTCACCGTTTGTTGGCTTCGCTGACCCCCTATATCAGCAGGCAGGATACCTGCATGAGGCAAGCCATCACTCCGGAGCAGAGGTTGGTCGCTACCTTGCGGTATTTGGCCACAGGGAGAAGCCTGCAGGACCTCAAGTTCTCGACAGGCATCTCCCCCCAGGCTCTTCTTTGTGGACATTTACTGCTTGTGTTTGTTTGAGCTGACCCTGACAGAAATGTGTGGAGTCCAGAAAATGTCGTGATTGTGTAACCTTACAAAGCACTGTTGGCTGTTATTTACTAAATGGAAAAACACTTTTCACTACAAGTGCACTTGCAACTGCACTGAAACTGCACTTGTAGTGCAAAGTGGATTTGCCCTTAGGAAATTACACCCATTTTCTCATAAAACAACAATTACATCACCCCAAAAGTGTTGTAGCGTTGAGACAATAATCCACACATTCTTGATGAAGAATCTTTTTAATACCTGCACAATCACATGTGCATTTCCCAAAGGTTTTTCTGACAAACCGACATGTTTATTGTATAACATATTTTGTGGTGTCATTATCCAAAATCAAAATGTGCATTTTATAGAAAACAGGCCTGTGTAAAACCCACAAGAAAGACACAAATCTTGATCTTACAAAGTTCACATTTGGTAGAACTTGAAGGCAATATCAGACATGAGTATTTAGGAACTGGGTTGGATATTGCGTTCAGATGGGGTGAAATCACCCCTGGAAAAGCCAAATTTTGAAGATGCACACAAATTTCCCAATGTCAACATGTGCTATCTGCCATCAGGGGGGATCAAGGGATGTGTTTTGGGGGAGAAAGCCCTTCCTCACCGCTACTTTATTATTGAGGAAGGGGTTGCACCCCCAAAACGCGTCCATTGATCTCCTGTGATGGCAGATAGCACATGTTGACACACTGTGTGCATCCTCCAATTTTGGCTTTGGGAAAAATCACAAAAACATTTCGCACATTGTAGCACACAAAAGAAGAAAGTGATTTGGAGGGGCTTTAAACTCGCCCCAAAACATCAATGATGTTTTTATATTTTGGAATAACAACATTGATGTTTTGCTTGATGTTTTCCAATTGTAAATTACACCCCATGATCTCCCCGATCAGGATCTGGGCACTTTCGGATGTGAAAGGATCTTCATCCACAACCTCACGATCACCTAAAAAGAGAGGAAACCCAAAATAAATTAGGTTTGCAAAAAAATGCCGCCATCCATCTTTTATCTGAGCCTGTGGTCGCAGACACTCACCTGTTGTGGTGACTAGTTCCACCACGTCTTCATCCTCCTGCTCAGCTTGTGTTGGTATTTCCCCTTCTTCCAGGGGGGGGGGCTCTGGTCTCCTCGGATGAGGGGTGTCCTCCTAGTCTTTTATCCCCTATGTAAAACAAAAATGGTATAATTAGCACACCGATATTTGATGGCAGTACTATAAAGATGAAACATTGCTTGGAAGTGGGGTACAATTATCTATTTTAGCAGAGTTCCAAGATGTAGCTTTTTAGTGTCCTTTGTCAAGCTGCAATACTTTACCTGTTTTGTACAAGCTTCACAGATGTAGCCCCCCCTATAGTATACCCTGGAGCACCTGTGTGGCCCCCCTAATAAAAAGGGTGTTCTGGGGTCCCACACTAGTGCTCCAGTGTCCAGATGTGAAAACAGCTGCTCACTGTCCTCTCCTTACACACAATCTAGTTTGCATTTCATTCTAGTAACAAAGCCATCTACACAACCTAATTCTTAAAGACAAGTATAGGGCGTCAAAATGGTGGCCAAATGCATATGGGCTAAACAATGGTATTTTATAGTCCGAAAAAAAAATGTGTGATCCGAACGAATAATGTGCCCATGAACATGAAAGTTGCCATTTTAAACTGTACAACAGTTCCTAAAAGCACATGGAGCAGCACGAACGTAATAAACACAAGAACAATAGGAACACAGCACAACTACTTACTTTTTTGCAGCACTCTCCGGATCTTTCTGTACTGCTCATGTTCTCGTAATTTCAGGTCCGACCACCGCTTCCTGAGCTCATCTTTCGATCGTCGTACCCCGAATTTTCGTTGCAGACTCCTGACCACTTTCGCCATGATCTTGGCCTTTCGAACATTGTGGTTGGGGTATGGCCCATACTTTCCATCATAGTCGGCCTTCTTCAGGATGTCCACCATTTCCAACATCTCCCCAAAGGACATATTTGAGTCCTTTAATCTCCTTCTGGATCGGGACGTTTCAGGCTCCGGCCTTTCCTCCTCCTCCTCCTCGTTGCTGTACTTAGCACTATCCTACTGTCTCTCCGCCATGTGCTCTTCCTCCACTGCGCCGAACGAAAAGGGACGGGGAATAGAATAGAAAGAACGTCAGGGGCGGGCGGAGTTATACGCATGCGCAGTGTGTATAAATCGTAACGCGCGCGTCTTACGTACGATCTGTGAGCGGAGGAAGGAGCATCGGAGACGCCGATCGTGCTAACGAAGGTAGGATCTAAACTTGGGCCTATACTGCTTTGAAATTGAAGCCTATATTGTAACAAGATTAGGGGAGTTTGGCCTGACATTAGGGTTTGTCTTGTGTTGTGTCTTGCAGAGAAAATGGATGGGTTCAACGACCACAATTTCCTGCCCCTGTTCATAGACAAGTACAGGGAGCTGCCCTGTCTGTGGCAGGTCAGGCACCCCCACTATAATCACAAACAGAAGAGGCAGGCAGCGCTGGAGAAACTGCTGGAGTTGGTGAAGCCGGTGGTCCCCACAGCAACTATCCCTTATTTAAAAGCTAAAATTGGGGGCCTGAGGAGCACTTATCTCAGGGAGCGCAAGAAGGTCACAGATTCCCAGAGGTCCGGAGCTGCAGCAGATGACGTTTATGTCCCCAGGCTGTGGTACTACGAGAGACTGCGATTTCTGTCAGACCACACTGAAGTCAGGGAATCCCTCTCCACTCTTCCTTCCACGCTTCCTTCCACAGCAGCTGAGGCTTCCGACGTCCAACCTGGGCGTTCCAGCCAGGAAGAAGTGGAGGAGCCCAGCTGGAGTCAGGTATAGCATTCCTCTACAGATTTCTGGGCAATAAATAAATGATGTTTACTAGATGTTATTATTGATCACTATTTTCTGATTTCATAAAGTGTTTTACATATCAATAGACAGTAGTGGGCACCCAAAATTGGGACAAGAATGAAAACTGCTGGGCTCAGAAGGATAGTCTGTTATATTTGTTAACATTCAATTTGCAGCAGTCAGGAGGTGAAAATTGTGTGTGATTGATGAAAACAATACTAAAACTATGTCCCTTTTTCATACACAGGAAGACCTCAGCCAGGAGGAGGCTGTGGAATGTGGCAGTCAGGAGGAGGCGGGGATTAGTGGCAGCCAGGAGGAGGCGGGGCTAAGTGTCAGCCAAGAGAAGCCTGGGACAAGTCGCAGCCTGACTGAGTCTCAGGTCCCTCCCCTCCGCCTGCCATATAAAAGGGCCAGGAAGGCCACTCCCAGTCCTGTGCAGGATTCAGTGTACAGGCTGATCCAGGAGGCTTCGGCGTCCCTCAGAGCCTTCCCCAGTCCTGCAGAGGCCTTTGCCTGCATGGCTGCCACCAAATTGCTGGGCATGCAGGAGGGCCAACGCAAGATTTCTGAGGACCTGATTTATAAAGTCCTTCGGAAGGGGGAGAGTGGGGAACTGACACACAAGACGGATGTCATGGAGAGGGACGATCCTCCTCCTCCTCCTCCTCCTGCTGCCACAACTCCACCACCACAGCCAAAGGCTGGAAGGAAGCGTGGAAAGAAGACCTGAGAGTGATTGCCCTGGGTTCAGTCTGGTCTGGCAGAAGATGCAGTCTCTCGTATGACCACAGCCTGGGGACATAGATGTCATCTGCTGCTTTCCGGATCTCTGGGACTTCTGGACCAGACTGCCCTCCCTAAGATATGGACTCCTCAGGCCACCAATTTTGCTTTTAAATAATTGATGTCTGCCCTGGGGGTCCAAGGCTTCGCCCACTTCTGCAGTTTCTCCAGCGTTGCCTCCCTCTTTGTTTATAGTTGTGACCCCTTAATAAAATATTTTTAGGTAAATTCTACTCTCCTGTGTGTGTTTTCATCCAAAAAGGACAGTTTGTTGGTGAGTATTCAGGTACATTTTTAAAGTACAATGTGAAATTAACAAGGGACAACAACACCAAACAATCTCCTCCTACAGATTAAATAGAACAACATATCAATGGTGTTGTGGGAACTTGTCACAAAAAACACACAAACATTTTCGGGAGTACAAATCAAAATCACCAAAAAAAATAAAAAAATAAAAAGAGAAACACAAAAAAAGATTCTACATTAAAGTAAAAAAAAAAAAAATATGTTGTCAGATGTGAGAAATCAAAATATATTGAGGGAATCCCGATAAATAGTAACGAAAAAAGTTTGTGAGAAGTGTGTGTGAATATGAGCATCAAAACGACTTAATTCTTGTCACATTATAAAGAAGAAGAGAGTGCGCTGTATTAAACCATTTTTTACATTGCAGCGTGACGAAAGTGCTTTATCCATTACGAACGCTAAGTTTACCAGAACGAGTTGTCCCGTGTCGGAATTTCTTCTGAGCATGCGTGGCACTTTGTGCGTCGGAACAGGCCACACACGGTCGGAATTGACGCGATCGGATTTTGTTGTCGGAAAATTTTATCTCCTGCTGTCCAACTTTGTGTGTCGGAAAATCCGATGGAAAATGTCCGATGGCGCCCACACACGGTCGGAATTTCCGACAACACGCTCCGATCGGACATTTTCCATCGGAAAATCCGACCATGTGTATGGGGCATTAGAGTATGTTGGACCTTGGGATCATTGAGGAGTCTTCAAGTAGCTGGTCCAGCCCTATAGTCCTTGTAGACAAAAAAATATAAAAGAAAGAATTGCGCTAGGTGCAAACACAATACGTGAGTAATGAAGTGAATGATTGAATAAAAAAACCTGTGAAAGGAGTCCTGCTGCTGAACACATGAGGGCACAAAACGTAAATATAGAAAGAACAGTGCAGCGCTGGATAAATGTCCCAAATGTGAAATATGTTGAATCAATACATAAAATATAAACAACAGTGAACATGTCCCTTATAGGGCGGTCGCAGGCTGTCTGGTAAGCCTCCATTACTTTAACACTAGGTGGTGGGCAGGACCTGCGGTGGAAGATAGATCCAGGAACTTGCACTTGAACATCAACAATTTCGGGACTTTATTCTCATTTCCACTTTACCCCTTTTTTATTAATGCGATTTCTCACTTTTATTATTTACTATGACTGATTTATCCTATATCAGTTGATTTTTAGTGGTTGGTATTCACTGTTGTTTATATTTTATGTATTGATTCAACATATTTCACATTCACATATTTCACATTTGGGACATTTATCCAGCGCTGCACTGTTCTTTCTATACTATAGTCCTTGTACCCAAGCTAAATGGAATCAGGCGGTTCTGCAATGACTTTCACAAGTTAAATGAAGTCTCCAAGCCAGGCGCGTATCCCATGCCCTGAGTGGATTTAATCAAGAATTAATGGAGTTAATTGAAAGATTAGGACCAGCCGGTACATCACCACTTTTGACCTGACCAAGGGATACTGGTAGATCCCACTTTCCTCTGAGGCTAAAGAAAAAACTGCATTTGCCACACCGGAGGGGTTATGGCAATATGCCCGAATGCCATTTGGGTTACATGGGGCCCCAGCCACTTTCCAGAGGGCCATGGACTTTGTCCTGAGACCTCATAAGGAATTCTCAGGAGCCTACCTTGATGACATTGTCATCTTTAGTCAGGACTGGGAGAGTCACTTACCGAAGGTCCAATTGGTCTTGGATGTGCTCCGAAGGGCGGGGTTCACAGTCAACCTGGAAAAGCGCAAGGATGGGTTGAAGGAGGCCCACTACCTGGGGTATATTGTAGGCAGGGGTGTGATTAAACCCCAACTAAACAAGGTGGAGGCTTTCCAGAAATGGGCCCCGTCCACTCACAAAAAAACAGCTGCGTTCTTTCCTTGGCATTGTGGGCTATTATAGGAAGTATGTCCCCAACTTTGCCAGTCTAGCAACACCTTTGACTGATATCACCAAGGGAAAGAATGCAACTGTTGTTCAGTGGAGTGCAGAAGCAGAAGCAGCGTTCTGCCGGTTGAAGCAAGCTTTGTGCCAGGAACCAGTGTTGGTAGCTTCCGACTTCCAAAAAGAGTTCCTGGTACAAACAGATGCCTCAAAGTTGGGTCTGGGTGCAGTACTGTCCCAGATGGTTGGGGGGATGAGCACCCCGTTGTGTACTTGAGCCGGAAGCTCATGCCAGCTGCGAGGAACTATTCCATTGTGGAAAGGGAGTGTCTCGCACAGGGGCGTACCTAATGCATTTGGCACCCGGGGCGGATCCTATATCTGGCACCCCCCACCTTAAAATGTAAAAACAACCCACTGTGCCCCCTGCATACCTCTGCATCCTTAAATATCTCTTTGTCACTACTGTGTACATTACACAGCACCTCTGGACCCCTTTACATTACACAGCACCTTGCACCTCTGGACCTCTTTACATTACACAGCCCTTGTACCTCTAGACCCCTTTACCTTACACAGCACCCTGCACATCTTGACCCGTTTACATTACACAGCACCCTGCACCTCTGGACCCCTTTACATTACTAAACACTCTGCACCTGTTGACCCCTTTCCATTACACAGCACCCTGCACCTCTGGACCCCTTTACATTACACTGCACCTCTGGACCCCTTTACATTAAACAGCAAGTTGCACCTCTGAACCTCATTACATTACACAGCACCCTGCACCTCTGGACTCCTTTACATTATAGAGCACCCTGCACCTCTGGACCTCTTTACCTTACACAGTACCCTGCACCTCTGGACCTCTTTACATTACACAGCACCCTGCACCTTTGGATCCCTTTACATTACACAGCAAAAAATATGTGAAAAAGTTGCGCTACTAGTGAACCACAAAAAAGCAGCTAGCATCAACAACGTGACTAATTGTGTATACAAAATAAAAAATAAAAAATGCAGTGCTTAGGCAATACAAAAACCCCCCAGGGACACCCTAGGAGTAAGCCTTCAAAGGTTGAAAGATAAGTGATACAAAATATGCTGTTGTGTGCAAATATACAATCAAAGTGACGAGTGCAAACAAAATAAATTAATAAATCAACTAATTTATGCATAACACACACAAAGGCTGAAGGTGCACGTGAACATAAGATACAAAATATCCAAAAGGGAAAAAAGTCTATGATGGACAAAAGCACATCCAAGAACTCCTCTAGGTGATGTTGTACAGTCTATTAGAGAAGGCAGTGAAAGATGTATCCTCTAGTGATGACAAAATGTGAAAAACATGGCTTCTCTATACAGCGATCATAGGTGTACATCAAAAACGACAGAGGGAATGGCTACTCTTACCCCAAAATGTGGACACACACGCCAGCGGCAGTCGGTAAATCAAGCATAAGACAATCGTTTCCACTGGTTCTCCAACTAGGACCTTTGCAGTAAAATGGTGTATACCTGCAAAGTGTGTGTTATGCATAAATTAGTTGATTTATTAATTTATTTTGTTTGCGATCGTCACATTGACTCCTAGGGTGTCCCTGGGGGATTTTCCCTTAGCGCTGAATTTTTTTATTTTTTACATTACACAGCACCCTGCACCTCTGGACCCCTTTACATTACACAGCCTTTGTACCTCTGGACCCCTTTACATTACACAGCACCCTGCACCTGTGGACCCCTTTACAATACACACACCCCTGCACCCCCGGACCCCTTTACATTACACACGCCCTGCACCTCTGGACCCCTTTACATTACACAGGCCCAACATCTCTGGATGCCTGTATGTTACACAGACACCCCCTAACAGCTCTGGACCCCCTACATGTTACACAGACCCCCCTACAGTGCAGACCCCCCTAAAATGCAGACACCCCCATTCATTACAGACCCCCCCTACAGTGCAGACCCCCTTACAATACAGACCCCCTTAAAGTGCAGACCCCCCCTACAATATGGACTCCCCCCTACAGTGAAGACACCCCTACAGTGCAGACTCCCCTACAATACAGACCCCCCACAGTGCAGACCCCCCCACAATACAGACCCCCCTACAATACAGACCCCTCTACAGTGCAGACCCCCCTACAATACAGACCCCCCTCTACAATACAGACCCCCCTCTACAGTGCATACCCCCAACAATGCAGACCCTCCTACAGTGCAGACCCCCCCTACAATACAGACCCCCTACAGTGCAGACCCCCCTACAATACAGACCCCCCTACAGTGCAAACCCCCCTACAATACAGACCCCCCCTACAATGCAGACCCCCTTCAGACCCATAATGTACCTCGGGCCTCGACTCAGATGATCAGCGTGGGACATGATGCACAGTACGTGTACACTACACGGAGGAGAGGGAGGTGGTGCTGGTGGGTGCACTCTTTTTAGTTGTGTGAGACAGCAGAGACAGATCAGAGCTGCGGAGCGACCACGAGAGAAGGGGATTATTGCGGGTCCTGGGTGCACCGACGGGTATCACACGGGTGTCATGCGGGTGCGGCTAGCACCCCCCATTTGCAAAGCCACTACAGGCTCTCCATGTGTCTACTGTGTTCTTACCTGCCACTGCCTGTCACTGCGCTGTGCCGCTGTGCTGCTTAAATCTGCCCGTCGTCTCCACTTTAGTCATGCGGGGATGCCGGCCTGACACTCCCCAGTGTGTGGCACATGGGGTGGCCCGTTGCCCACTTAGTACGCCACTGGTCTCGCAATAAAATGGGCTTTGGATACACTCCACTACTACTTGTTAGGCCGACCCTTCAAGTTAGTTTCAGATCATGCACCCCTTACGTGGATGGCCCAAAATAAAGACAAAAACTCCAGAATCACCCGGTGGTTCCTTGCTCTACAGGACTTCAAGTTTGTAGTGGTACATAGACCAGGAAACGTACATCAGAATTCAGGTCTCACATTGACACTTGATTCGTAGTGTCCAGACCCCTGGCCTGGAACACGGGGGGGGGATATGTAGAGGGTCAGCATGTATTTCTCCTGGGGTTTTTTCTTTGTATCCTGAACAGTTCCTGTGGCAGTTGTGGCTGAAATCTTTTTTTATTCTTGATCTACCTGACTTTGGCTTGGTATCAAGAGATCCCCAAATGTTCCACTTCTTATTAAGTGATTGAACAGTACTGACTGACATATTTAAGGCTTTGGATATCTTTTTATATCCTTTTCCATCTTTGTAAAGCTTCACTACCTTGTTACGCAGGTCTTTTGATTGTTCTTTTCTGCTCCCCATGGCTTAGTGTCTAGCCTGCTTAGTGTATCCATGTGAGAGCTAACAAACTCATTGACTATTTATACACAGACACTGCGATTTAAAAAGCCACAAATGTGGGAAATTAACCTTTAATTACCATTTTTAACCCACCTTCTGTGTCTGTAACAAGGCCAAACCTTCCAGGGTATGTAAACTTTTGATCAGGGCCATCTGGGTGATTTCTGTTATCATTATGATTTAAAAAGTATCCAAAAAATGAATGTGATAATAAATGGCTTCATGTGATTAATATCCTTAAAAAAAAACTTTTTTTGGCACGATCAGTCATATTTTCAATATTAATGCCAACATTTCACAATTTCTGCCAGGGTATGCAAACATTTGAGCACAACTGTATATATTGTATATTGACTCATACTATGGTATGCTCTCTGCTGGGTCGTTTAGGGGTGTGGCTGTATTCCATTGTTCTATGGTGCCTTGGGAGAAAGTATTATGGGATGTGTATGTGTATTTGCTGTGAGGAGGGAGGGGGGAATTCCTCCAACAGCTCTCCCTGCTGATTGGACAGTCTACCCTGCCCTGAATGCAAAGGGAGGGGGGATTGTCCCGAGTGTTACCTCTGTGTAACTGTGTTTCAATAAACAGTTCATGTTCAGGATTTCTCCAGAGTTTTTCCCATCCTTTGGAACTCCCTACCCCAATCTGTCCGACTGTCCCCTAATCTATCCATCTTTAGACGATCCCTGAAAACCCTTCTCTTTAAAGAAGCCTATGCTGCTTCTAACTAATACATGGTTTCACTTTCTCCATCAGCTCATCCCCCACAGCTATTACCTTTTGTATCAATTGACCCCCCTCCTAGATTGTAAGCTCTAGCGAGCAGGGCCCTCTGATTCCTCTTGTACCAAATTGTAATGTAACTATGTCTGCCTTCATTTTGTTAAGCGCTGCGCAAACTGTTGGTTCTATATAAATCCTGTATAATAATAATAATAATATAATAATGTTCAGCAGCCAAAACGAGTACTGTCTAGTTCTTAGTTGTCAGTGGTTGAAATATCTCATATCTATATTCAGACTGGGAGGAAGCTGTATAAGACAAAAGCACTCAAGCGGAGTGTGGGACGTTTCGTTACAGTTATATTCTATTTTATTCTGTTCTATTCCTTTATTTGCTATTCTATTTTAGTCTGTTTTACTCTATTCTTTTATTTTCTATTCTGTCCCCTTTTTTTTTAAATCACATTTTTTTCTATTCATTTATTTTGTATTTTGCTCTGTTTTACTCTATTATATTCTATTCTTTTATTTTCTATTATATTATTTTCTATTCCTTTATTTTCTATTCTCTTCGGTAATTCGAATACTATTTGAATTTGAATTTCGTCTGTAATTTTGGTTCGTCATATTTGTTTAAATTCATTAATTTTTGTAATTCTGAAATTCAGATACAAATTTCAGAATAACAAACAATTTTCCCCGAATTTCAATTCAGAGTGAAACGAGCCGCCCATGTCCATTAGTAAATAAATGTGAATGCAGACACAGAATAGGTCAAGATGATGAGTATGTCTATAGGACAGGGAATCCTCGCAGTGAGGATGGATCAGATCAGAAAGATATGGTTAGTATTGTACCCTTTAAATAAACAGGCAAACGAAAGATCCACAGTAACTCCCCGAGTAAACACCAAAATAACAAGAGTGACCAATTATGGTCTATGGCTGCAGGTCCTTCTGCCAAAACTGCACCACATAGAAGGTTCCAGAGTTCCCCCAACTACCGGCAATTATTTCGGTATTATCGGTAATAAATCTCCATGTGATGTTGGTGGATTTTAATGTCACAATGTTACCAGAAGATTAAAATGAGGGCTTTGGATTTCAGAACTGAGAGTTGGATGTCATTCAATCTCCCCGATCTCACCCTCTGGAAATAATAATTATAATTATATGATGATTGAACTTTCCATCAATGGCTCGGGGGGACATCTTCCTGACCTTTCACAAAGTTCACCCCCAATAAGTTGATAATTACTCCTCCCTGTAATCGTGAGAAGAGGACCGGCCACCACAAAGATGGTTATTCAAAGACCCAAACGTTGTACAATCAGATTACATAGTGTATGGTCTTACTGAAAGGAATCTTATTGTGAGAGCTGAGAATGGTCTTCCCCATTAGGGAGATTCCTCCTCTATATTTGCCCTGGTGACCATAATCATTGAAAGTAAATTTGCAAAATTTTGGGTTGTCACCAGAACAGGAATAGGAGGGAAAATCTTCCAATGGGGCCACCGAGGATATTCTCTCACATCCTGTTTTGGATATGGAACAGGAAGTGAAGCGAAATCTTACCAATAGGATGTAGCCCCTCCCCCTTATTTTATCCAAAAACATAACAGAAAAGGTTTTGCCTTTAGTTCTCCTTTATTGAATTTGTAATTTTCATTCATTATTGATTTTCACTCCTTTGTATTTTATACGGTGGATTTAGTTGTTGTCGGGAGACGTAGCGGCACCTTCCGTAGCCGGCCTCACTTTTGGGGTTTGTACTTCTCATTGTATGTGGCATTCATGGGTTGCACAAGAAAACTCACAAATTCGCTGTTTTGTAATATTCCGTCTTGGTTTTCATCCAAAGATTCCAAAATACTCTGAACAATCTCCAGATCCCGACCCTGAGAAGACACAAAGTATCATTCCTCCAATATACTGAATACAACGTTACATTGCACCCTTTTCATCCACCGAGCCTGGGAACTGCAACATAGAAAGGGGGCTTCTCTGCTGAAGAGTTCACCTGGGGCCCCAGAACAATGACACCCTGACACTTGGGGGCCCCAGAATAATGACACCCTGAAACTTGGGGGTCCCAGAACAATGACACCCTGACACTTGGGGGCCCAAGAACAATGACACCCTGACACATGGGGGCACCAGAACAATGACTCCCTGACACTTGGGGCCCCCAGAACAATGACACCCTGACGCTTGGGGGCCCAAGAACAATGACACCCTTACACTTGGGGCCCCCAGAACAATGACACCCTGACACTTGGGGGTCCCAGAACAATGACACCTTGACACTTGGGGGCCCCAGAACAATGACACCCTGACACTTGGAGGCTCAAGAACAATGACACCCCGACACTTGGGGGCCCAAGCACAATGACACCCTTACACTTGGGGCCCCCAGAACAATGACACCCTGACACTTGGGGGTCCCAGAACAATGACACCTTGACACTTGGGGGCCCCAGAACAATGACACCCTGACACTTGGAGGCCCAAGAACAATGACACCCTGACACTTGGGGGCCCAAAACAATGGCACCCTGACACTTGGGGGTCCCAGAACAATGACACCCTGACACTGGGGGCCCCAAATCAATGACTTTTGGGGGTCCCAGAACAATGACAGTTGGGGGCCCCAGAACAATGACACCCTGACACTTGGGGGCAGAGGCGGCTCTCTAAATAGGCGAAATAGGCGGTAGCCTCAGGCCTCGCAGTCACAGGGGCTTTGCACAGCTGGCTAGTTTACCTAATTAGAGAGCCGCCTCATTCAGCAGCAGAGATCTCCGTCCCGAGTCCCCTCGTTCTGCTACAGGGAGAGATAACAGGCGGCAAGTGAGATGTGTGATCGGAGCTCACCTACATCTCCGGATCACAGACAGGGAGAGCCGCTCAGCAGAGCTCTGACAGATCTCCCCTCCCCCTTCTGCCCGCACAGCCAGACAGAAGAGGAGAGAGAGCTTCTGCTCCTCCTCCTCCCGCCCTCTCCTCCTGTGTCTGCCCCGCCCACTCTCCTCGGCAGTGTTCTCTGTTCTGCCTCAGAGAAGGGGATGTGTGGGCGGGAAGATTCAAGCTGAAGCCCAGCAAAAGGGGAGTCTGATCCATCCATCCATCCATCCAGTCCCTCCTTCCTCCCAGTGAGTACACTGATGTAGGGGATTCTCTTCCTTCCCTTCTTCCTCCATCCCCTTTTCTTTCTTCCTTCCTTCCTTCCTTCCTTCCTTCCTTCCTTCCTTCCTTCCTTCCTTCCTTCCTTCCTTCCTTCCTTCCTTCCTTCTCCACCCATCCCCCTTTTATTTCTCTCTTTGTGACAGCCTACCAGAATAGCTAGGATCTGAGAGAGCAGCTTCCCTGTGCAGCTCTGCTTGAGGAAAATATATCTTTATTATGCCCACTTACCTACCCCCTGTACTGTCCACTCCCCTATACTGTACCCTCTTAATACAGTTCATTTTCATCCCTTGAATTATTTTTCCCATCATGGGAGTGGGTGGGGCCTCATGTCTTAGTTTTGCCTAAGGCCTCACAAAGTCTAGAGCCGCCTCTGCTTGGGGGAGCAAGAACAATGACACCCTTACATATGGGGCCCCCAGAACAAGGACACCCTGACACTTGGGGCCCCCAGAACAATGACACCCTGACACTTGGGGCCCCCAGAACAATGACACCCTGACACTTGGGGTCTCCAGAACAATGACACCCTGACACTTGGGGTCTCCAGAACAATGACACCCTGACACTTGGGGTCTCCAGAACAATGACACCCTGACACTTGGGGTCTCCAGAACAATGACACCCTGACACTTGGGGGCCCAAAAACAATGACACCCTTACACTTGGGGCCCCCAGAACAATGACACCCTGACACTTGGGGGTCCCAGAACAAGGACACCCTGACGCTTGGGGGCCAAAGAACAATGACACCTTGACACTTGGGGGCCCCAGAACAATGACACCCTGACACTTGGGGGTCCAAGAACAATGACACCCTGACACTTGGGGGTCCCAGAACAATGACACCCTGACACTTGGGGGTCCCAGAACAATGACACCCTGACACTTGGGGGTCCAAGAACAATGACACCCTGACACTTGGGGGTCCCAGAACAAGGACACCCTGACGCTTGGGGGCCAAAGAACAATGACACCTTGACACTTGGGGGCCCCAGAACAATGACACCCTGACACTTGGGGGTCCAAGAACAATGACACCCTGACACTTGGGGGTCCCAGAACAATGACACCCTGACACTTGGGGGTCCCAGAACAATGACACCCTGACACTTGGGGGTCCAAGAACAATGACACCCTGACACTTGGGGGTCCAAGAACAATGACACCCTGACACTTGGGGGTCCAAGAACAATGACACCCTGACACTTGGAGGTCCAAGAACATGGACACCCTGACACTGAGGGCCCAAGAACAATGACACCCTGACTTTTGGGGGTCCCAGAACAATGACACAATGACAGTTGGGGGCCCCAGAACAATGACACCCTGACACTTGGGGGCACAGAACAATGACACCCTGACACTTGGGGGCACAGAACAATGACACCCTGACACTTGGGGGCACAGAACAATGACACCCTGACGCTTGGGGGCCCAAGAACAATGACACCCTTAACCTTGGGGCCCCCAGAACAATGACACCCTGACACTTGGGGGCACCAGAACAATGACACCCTGACACTTGGGACCCCCAGAACAATGACACCCTGATGCTTGGGGGCCCAAGAACAATGACACCCTTACACTTGGGGCCCCCAGAATAATGACACCCTGACACTTGGGGGGTCCAAAAACAATGACACCATGACACTTGGGGTCCCCAGAACAATGACACCCTGACACTATGGGGCAGCAGAACAATGACACCCTGACACCTGGGGCCCCCAGAACAATGACACCCTGACACCTAGGGCCCCCAGAACAATGACACCCTGACGCTTGGGGGCCCAAGAACAATGACACCCTTACACTTGGGGCCCCCAGAACAATGACACCCTGACACTTGGGGGTCCCAGAACAATGACACCTTGACACTTGGGGGCCCCAGAACAATGACAACCTGACGCTTGGGGGCCCAAGAACAATGACACCCTTACACTTGGGGCCCCCAGAACAATGACACCCTGACACTTGGGGGTCCAAGAACAATGACACCCTGACACTTGGGGGTCCCAGAACAATGACATTCTGACACTTGGGGGTCCCAGAACAATGACACCCTGATACTTGGGGGTCCAAGAACAATGACACCCTGACACTTGGGGGTCCAAGAACAATGACACCCTGACACTTGGGGGTCCAAGAACAATGACACCCTGACACTTGGAGGTCCAAGAACAATGACACCCTGACACTTGGGGGTCCAAGAACAATGACACACTGACACTGAGGGCCCAAGAACAATGACACCCTGACTTTTAGGGGGTCCCAGAACAATGACACCCTGACACTTGGGGGTCCCAGAACAATGACATTCTGACACTTGGGGGTCCCAGAACAATGACACCCTGATACTTGGGGGTCCAAGAACAATGACACCCTGACACTTGGGGGCACAGAACAATGACACCCTGACACTTGGGGGCGCAGAACAATGACACCATTACACTTGGGGCCCCCAGAATAATGACACCCTGACACTTGGGGGTCCAAAAACAATGACACCATGACACTTGGGGTGCCCAGAACAATGACACCCTGACACTTGGGGGGTGCAGAAAAATGACACACTGACACCTTGGGCCCCTAGAACAATGACACCCTGACGCTTGGGGGCCCAAGAACAATGACACCCTTACACTTGGGGCCCCCAGAACAATGACACCCTGACACTTGGGGGGTCAAGAACAATGACACCCTGACACTTGGGGGCACCAGAACAATGACACCCTGATGCTTGGGGGCCCACGAACAATGACACCCTTAACCTTGGGGGCCCCAGAACAATGACACCCTGACACTTGGGGGTCCTAGAATAATGACACCTTGACACTTGGGGGACCCAGAACAATGACACCCTGACGCTTGGGGGCCCAAGAACAATGACACCCTTACACTTGGGGCCCCCAGAACAATGACACCCTGACACTTGGGGGGTCAAGAACAATGACACCTTGACACTTGGGGGACCCAGAACAATGATACCCTGACACTTGGGGGCCCAGGAATAATGACACCCTGACACTTGGGGGCCCAAGAACAATGACACCCTGACACTTGGGGGCCCAAGAACAATGACACCCTTAACCTTGGGGCCCCCAGAACAATGACACAATGACAGTTGGGGGCCCAGAACAATGATACCCTGACACTTGGGGGCCCAGAACAATGACACCCTGACACTTGGGGGCCCAAGAACAATGACACCCTGACACTTGGGGGCCCAGAACAATGACACCCTGACACTTGGGGGTCCCAGGACAATGACACACTGACACTGAGGGCCCCAAATCAATGACACCCTGACTTTTGGGGGTCCCAGAACAATGACACAATGACAGTTGGGGGCGCAGAACAATGACACACTGACACTTGGGCCCCCCTAGAACAATGACACCCTGACGCTTGGGGGCCCCAGAATAATGACACCCTGACACTTGGGGGGTCCAAAAACAATGACACCATGACACTTGGGGTCCCCAGAACAATGACACCCTGACACTATGGGGCAGCAGAACAATGACACCCTGACACCTGGGGCCCCCAGAACAATGACACCCTGACGCTTTGGGGCCCAAGAACAATGACACCCTTACACTTGGGGCCCCCAGAACAATGACACCCTGACACTTGGGGGTCCCAGAACATTGACACCTTGACACTTGGGGGCCCCAGAACAATGACGACCTGATGCTTGGGGGCCCAAGAACAATTACACCCTTACACTTGGGGCCCCCAGAAAAATGACACCCTGACACTTGGGGGTCCCAGAACAATGACACCCTGACACTTGGGGGTCCCAGAACAATGACACAATGACATTTGGGAGCCCCAGAACAATGACACCCTGACACTTGGAGGGTCCAAGAACAAAGGCACCCTGACACTTGAGGGCCCCAGAACAATGACACCCTTGACACTTGGGGCCACCAGAACAATAACACCCTGACACTCGGGGGTCCAAGAACAATGACACCCTGATACGTGGAGGCCCCTGAACAATGACACCCTGACACTTGGGGCCCCCAGAACAATGACACCCTGACACTTGGTGCCCCAGAGCAATGACACCCTGACAATTGGGGCCCCCAGAACAATAACACCCTGACACTTGGGGGGTCCAAGAACAATGACACCCTGACACTTGGGGGGCGCAGAACAATGACACCCTGACACTTGGGGCCCCCAGAACAATGACACCCTGACACTTGGGGGTCCCATAACAATGACACCCTGACACTTGGGGGTCCCATAACAATGACACCCTGACACTTGGGGTCCCCAGAACAATGACACCCTGACACTTGGGGCCCCCAAAACAATGACACCCTGATGCTTGGGGGGCCCAGAAAAATGACACCCTGACACTTGGGGGTCTAAGAAAAATGACACCCTGACACTTGGGGGGTGCAGAACAATGACACCCTGACACTTGGGGGCCCCAGAACAATGACACCCTGACACTTGGGGCCCCCAGAACAAAAACACCCTGACACTTGGGTCCCCCAGAACAATGACACCCTGACACTTGGGGCCCCCAGAACAATGGCACCCTGAGACTTGGGGCCCCCAGAACAAAAACACCCTGACACTTGGGGCCCCCAGAACAATGACACCCTGACACTTGGGGCCCCCAGAACAATAACACCCTGACACTTGGGGGGTGCAGAACAATGACACCCTGACACTTGGGGCCCCCAGAACAATGACACCCTGACACTTGGGGCCCCCAGAACAATGACACCCTGACACTTGGGGCCCCCAGAACAATGACACCCTGACACTTGGGGGGTCCAAGAACAATGACACCCTGACACTTGGGGTCTCCAGAACAATGACACCCTGACACTTGTGGGTCCTAGAACAATGACACCTTGACACTTGGGGGCCCCAGAACAATGACACCCTGACACTTGGGGGCCCAAGAACAATGACATCCTGACACTTGGGGCCCGAGAACAATGACACCCTGACACTTGGGGCCCCCAGAACAATGACACCCTGACACTTGGGGGTCCCAGAACAATGACACCCTGACACTTGGGGGTCCCAGAACAATGACACCCTGACACTTGGGGGTCCAAGAACAATGACACCCTGACACTTGGGGGTCCAAGAACAATGACACCCTGACACTTGGGGGTCCAAGAACAATGACACCCTGACACTTGGAGGTCCAAGAACAATGACACCCTGACACTTGGGGGTCCCAGAACAATGACACACTGACACTGAGGGCCCAAGAACAATGACACCCTGACTTTTGGGGGTCCCAGAACAATGACACAATGACAGTTGGGGGCCCCAGAACAATGACACCCTGACACTTGGGGGCACAGAACAATGACACCCTGACACTTGGGGGCGCAGAACAATGACACCCTGACACTTGGGGGCACAGAACAATGACAACCTGACACTTGGGGGCGCAGAACAATGACACCATTACACTTGGGGCCCCCAGAATAATGACACCCTGACACTTGGGGGTCCAAAAACAATGACACCATGACACTTGGGGTCCCCAGAACAATGACACCCTGACACTTGGGGGCAGCAGAACAGTGACACCCTGACATTTGGGGGGTGCAGAAAAATGACACACTGACACCTGGGGCCCCTAGAACAATGACACCCTGACGCTTGGGGGCCCAAGAACAATGACACCCTTACACTTGGGGCCCCCAGAAGAATGACACCCTGACACTTGGGGGGTCAAGAACAATGACACCCTGACACTTGGGGGCACCAGAACAATGACACCCTGACACTTGGGACCCCCAGAACAATGACACCCTGATGCTTGGGGGCCCACGAACAATGACACCCTTAACCTTGGGGGCCCCAGAACAATGACACCCTGACACTTGGGGGTCCTAGAATAATGACACCTTGACACTTGGGGGACCCAGAACAATGATACCCTGACACTTGGGGACCCAAGAATAATGACACCCTGACACTTGGGGGCACCAGAACAATGACACCCTGATGCTTGGGGGCCCAAGAACAATGACACCCTTAACCTTGGGGGCCCCAGAACAATGACACCCTGACACTTGGGGGTCCTAGAATAATGACACCTTGACACTTGGGGGACCCAGAACAATGATACCCTGACACTTGGGGGCCCAAGAATAATGACACCCTGACACTTGGGGGCCCAAGAACAATGACACCCTGACACTTGGGGGCCCAAGAACAATGACACCCTTAACCTTGGTGCCCCCAGAACAATGACACAATGACAGTTGGGGGCCCAGAACAATAATTGCCTGACACTTGGGGGCCCAGAACAATGACACCCTGACACTTGGGGGCCCAAGAACAATGACACCCTGACACTTGGGGGCCCAAGAACAATGACACCCTTAACCTTGGGGCCCCCAGAACAATGACACCCTGACACTTGGGGGTCCCAGAACAATGACACACTGACACTGAGGGCCCCAAATCAATGACACCCTGACTTTTGGGGGTCCCAGAACAATGACACAATGACAGTTGGGGGCCCAGAACAATGACACACTGGCTCTTGGGCCCCCCTAGAACAATGACACCCTGACACTTGGGGCCCCCAGAACAATGACACCCTGACACTTGGGGGTCCCAGAACAATGACACCTTGACACTTGGGGGCTTCAGAACAATGACAACCTGACGCTTGGAGGCCCAAGAACAATGACACCCTTACATTGGGGCCCCCAGAACAATGACACCCTGACACTTGGGGGTCCCAGAACAATGACACCCTGACACTTGGGGGTCCCAGAACAATGACACAATGACATTTGGGAGCCCCAGAACAATGACACCCTGACACTTGGGGATCCCAGAACAATGACACCCTGACACTTGGAGGGTCCAAGAACAAAGACACCCTGACACTTGAGGGCCCCAGAACAATGACACCCTTGACACTTGGGGCCACCAGAACAATAACACCCTGACACTCGGGGGTCCAAGAACAATGACACCCTGATACGTGGAGGCCCCTGAACAATGACACCCTGACACTTGGGGCCCCCAGAACAATGACACCCTGACACTTGGTGCCCCAGAGCAATGACACCCTGACAATTGGGGCCCCCAGAACAATTACACCCTGACACTTGGGGGGTCCAAGAACAATGACACCCTGACACTTGGGGGGCGCAGAACAATGACACCCTGACACTTGGGGCCCCCAGAACAATGACATCCTGACACTTGGGGGTCCCATAACAATGACACCCTGACACTTGGGGGTCCCATAACAATGACACCCTGACACTTGGGGTCCCCAGAACAATGACACCCTGACACTTGGGGCCCCCAGAACAATGACACCCTGATGCTTGGGGGGCCCAGAAAAATGACACCCTGACACTTGGGGGTCTAAGAAAAATGACACCCTGACACTTGGGGGGTGCAGAACAATGACACCCTGACACTTGGGGGCCCCAGAACAATGACACCCTGACTCTTGGGGCCCCCAGAACAAAAACACCCTGACACTTGGGTCCCCCAGAACAATGACACCCTGACACTTGGGGCCCCCAGAACAATGACACCCTGACACTTGGGGCCCCCAGAACAAAAACACCCTGACACTTGGGGCCCCCAGAACAATGACACCCTGACACTTGGGGCCCCCAGAACAATAACACCCTGACACTTGGGGGGTGCAGAACAATGACACCCTGACACTTGGGGCCCCCAGAACAATGACACCCTGACACTTGGGGGCCCCAGAACAATGACACCCTGACACTTGGGGGCAGCAGAACAATGACACTCTGACACTTGGGGGTCCCAGAACAATGACACCCTGACATTTGGGGGTGCAGAAAAATGACACACTGACACCTGGGGCCCCCAGAACAATGACACCCTGAAGCTTGGGGGCCCAAGAACAATGACACCCTTACACTTGGGGCCCCCAGAACAATGACACTCTGACACTTGGGGGTCCCAGAACAATGACACCTTGACACTTGGGGGCCCCAGAACAATGACACCCTGACACTTGGGGGCCCAAGAACAATGACACCCTGACAGTGGGAGCCCCAAATCAATGACACCCTGACTTTTGGGGGTCCCAGAACAATGACACAATGCCATTTGGGGGCCCCAGAACAATGACACACTGACACTTGGGGGCACAGAACAATGACACCCTGACACTTGGGGGCCCCAGAACAATGACACCCTGACACTTGGTGGTCGCAGAACAATGACACCCTGACATTTGGGGGTGTAGAACAATGACACACTGACACTTGGGGGCCCAAGAACAATGACACCCTTAACCTTGGGGCCCCCAGAACAATGACACCCTGACACTTGTGGGTCCTAGAACAATGACACCCTGACACTTGGGGGCCCAAGAACAATGACACCCTGACACTTGGGGCCCAAGAACAATAACACCCTTACACTTGGGGCCCCCAGAACAATGACACCCTGACACTTGGGGGTCCCAGAACAATGACACCTTGACACTTGGGGGCCCCAGAACAATGACACCCTGACACTTGGGGGCCCCAAATCAATGACACCCTGACTTTTGGGGGTCCCAGAGCAATGACATAATGACATTTGGGAGCCACAGAACAATGACACCCTGACACTTGGAGGGTCCAAGAACAATGACACCCTGACACTTGGAGGGTCCAAGAACAATGACACCCTGACACTTGGAGGGTCCAAGAACAATGACACCCTGACACTTGGAGGGTCCAAGAACAATGACACCTCTGCCACTTGGGGTCCCCAGAACAATGACACCCTGACACTTGAGGGCCATAGAACAATGACACCCAGACACTTGGGGCCACCAGAACAATAACACCCTGACACTCGGGGGTCCAAGAACAATGACAGCCTGACACTTGTGGGCCCCAAAACAATCCAGGAAAAATGACACCCTGACACTTGGGGGGTGCAGAACAATGACACCCTGACACTTGAGGCCCCCAGAACAATGACAACCTGACACTTGGGGGTCCCATAACAATGACACCCTGACACTTGGGGCCCCCAGAACAATGACACCCTGTCACTTGGGGCCCCCAGAACAATGACACCCTGATGCTTGGGGGGCCCAGAAAAATGACACCCTGACACTTGATGTCTAAGAAAAATGACACCCTGACACTTGGGGGGTTGCAGAACAATGACACCCTGACACTTGGGGGCCCCAGAACAATGACACCCTGACACTTGGGGCCCCCAGAACAAAAACACTCTGACACTTGGGTCCCCCAGAAAAATGACACCCTGACACTTGGGGCCCCCAGAACAATGACACCCTGATGCTTGGGGGGCCCAGAAAAATGACACCCTGATGCTTGGGGGGCCCAGAAAAATGACACCCTGACACTTGGGGGTCTAAGAAAAATGACACCCTGACACTTGGGGGGTGCAGAACAATGACACCCTGACACTTGGGGGCCCCAGAACAATGACACCCTGACACTTGGGGCCCCCAGAACAAAAACACCCTGACACTTGGGTCCCCCAGAACAATGACACCCTGACACTTGGGGCCCCCAGAACAATGACACCCTGACACTTGGGGCCCCCAGAACAAAAACACCCTGACACTTGGGGCCCCCAGAACAATGACACCCTGACACTTGGGGCCCCAGAACAATAACACCCTGACACTTGGGGGTGCAGAACAGTGACACCCTGACACTTGGGGCCCCCAGAACAATGACACCCTGACACTTGGGGGCCCCAGAACAATGACACCCTGACACCTGGGGCCCCCAGAACAATGACACCCTGAAGCTTGGGGGCCCAAGAACAATGACACCCTTACACTTGGGGCCCCCAGAACAATGACACCCTGACACTTGGGGGTCCCAGAACAATGACACCTTGACACTTGGGGGCCCCAGAACAATGACACCCTGACACTTGGGGGCCCAAGAACAAAGACACCCTGACACTGGGAGCCCCAAATCAATGACACCCTGACTTTTGGGGGTCCCAGAACAATGACATAATGCCATTTGGGGGCCCCAGAACAATGACACACTGACACTTGGGGGCACAGAACAATGACACCCTGAAACTTGGGGTCCAAGAACAATGACACCCTGACACTTGGGGTCTCCAGAACAATGACACCCTGACACTTGGGGGCACCAGAACAATGACACCCTGACACTTGGGGCACCAGAACAATAACACCCCAACACTTGGTGGTCGCAGAACAATGACACTTTGACACTTGGGGGCCCCAAATCAATGACACCCTGACTTTTGGGGGTCCCAGAACAATGACATAATGACATTTGGGAGCCCCAGAACAATGACACCCTGACACTTGGAGGGTCCAAGAACAATGACACCATGACACTTGGGGTTTCCCAGAACAATGACACACTGACACTTGGGGGCCCCAGAACAATGACACCATGACACTTGGAGGGTCCAAGAACAATGACACCATGACACTTGGGGTTTCCCAGAACAATGACACCCTGACACTTGGGGGCCCCAGAACAATGACACCATGACACTTGGGGCCACCAGAACAATGACACCATGACACTTGGGGCCACCAGAACAATAGCACCCTGACACTCGGGGGCCCCTGAACAATGACACCCTGACACTTGTGGGCCCCGAAACAATGACACCCTGGCACTTGGAGGGAACAAGAACAATGACACCCTCACACTTGGGGCCCCCAGAACAATGACACCCTGACACTTGGGGCCCCCAGAACAATGGCACCCTGACACTTGGGGCCCCAGAGCAATGACACCCAGACAATTGGGGCCCCCAGAACAATAACACCCTGACACTTGGGGGGTCCAAGAACAATGACACCCTGACACTTGGGGGATGCAAAACAATGACACCCTGACATTTGGGGGCCCCGGAACAATCCAGGAAAAATGACACCCTGACACTTGGGGCCCCCAGAACAATGACAACCTGACACTTGGGGGTCCCATAACAATGACACCCTGACACTTGGGGGTCCCATAACAATGACACCCTGACACTTGGGGCCCCCAGAACAATGACACCCTGACACTTGGGGCCCCCAGAACAATGACACCCTGATGATTGGGGGGCCCAGAAAAATGACACCCTGACACTTGGGGGTCCCAGAAAAATGACACCCTGACACTTGGGGGGTGCAGAACAATGACACCCTGACACTCAGGGGTCAAAGAACAATGGTACCCTGACACTCAGGGGTCCCAGAACAATGACAACCTAACACTTGGGGGCCCCAGAGCAATGACACCCTGACACTTGGGGCCCCAAGAATAAAAACACCCTGACACTTGGGTCCCCCAGAACAATGACACCCTGACACTTTGCCCCCCAGAACAATGACACCCTGACACTTGGGGCCCCCAGAACAATAACACCCTGACACTTGGGGGGTGCAGAACAATGACACCCTGACACTTGGGCCCCCCGGAACAATGACACCCTGACACTTAAGAGCCCCAGAATTATCAAACCCTGACACGTGGGTGCCCCAGAACAATGACACCCTGACACTTGGGGCCCCAGAACAATGACAGCTTGACACTCGGAGGCCAAAGAACAATGACACCCTGACACTTGGGGGTCCAAAAACAATGACACCCTGACACTTGGGGGTCCAAAAACAATGACACCCTGACACTTGGGGCCCCCAGAATAATGACACCCTGATACTAGGGGGGCCCAGAACAATGACACCCTGACACTTGGGGGTCCCAGAAAAATGACACCCTGACACTTGGGGAGTGCAGAACAATGACTCCCTGACACTTGGAGGCCCCAGAACAATAACACCCTGACACTTGGGGCCCCCAGAACAATGACACCCTGATACTTGGGGGGCCCAGAAAAATTACACCCTGACACTTGGGGGTCCCAGAAAAATGACACCCTGACACTTGGGGGGTGCAAAACAATGACACCCTGACACTCAGGGGTCAAAGAACAATGGTACCCTGACACTTGGGGCCCCCAGAACAAAAACACCCTGACACTTGGGTCCCCCAGAACAATGACACCCTGACACTTGGGGCCCCCAGAACAATGACACCCTGACACTTGGGGCCCCCAGAACAATAAAACCCTGACACTTGGGGATTGCAGAACAATGACACCCTGACACTTGAGGCCCCCAGAACAATGACACCCTGACACTTGAGGCCCCCAGAACAATGACACCCTGACACTTGAGGCCCCCAGAACAATGTTACCCTGACACTTGGGGGCCCCAGAACAATGACACCCTGACACTTGTGGCCCCAGAACAATGACAGCCTGACACTCGGAGGCCAAAGAACAATGACACCCTGACACTTGGGGGTCCAAAAACAATGACACCCTGACACTTGGGGGCCCCAGAACAATAACACCCTGACACTTGGGGGGCGCTAAACTATGATACCCTGACACTTGGGGCCCCCAGAACAATGACAATCATATGCTTGGGGCCCCCAGAACAATGACACCCTGATACTTGTGGGGCCCAGAACAATGACACCCTGACACTTGGGGGCCCCAGAACAATAACACCCTGACACTTGGGGGGTGCTGAACAATGACCCCCTGACACTTGGGGCCCCAATAACAATGACACCCTGACACTTGGGGCCCCCAGAACAATGACACCCTGACACTCGGAGGCCAAAGAACAATGACACCCTGACACTTGGGGGTCCAAAAACAATGACACCCTGACACTTGGGGGCCCCAGAACAATAACACCCTGACACTTGGGGGGCGCTAAACTATGATACCCTGACACTTGGGGCCCCCAGAACAATGACACCCTGACACTTGGGGCCCCCAGAATAATGACACCCTGATACTAGGGGGGCCCAGAACAATGACACCCTGACACTTGGGGGTCCCAGAAAAATGACACCCTGACACTTGGGGAGTGCAGAACAATGACTCCCTGACACTTGGAGGCCCCAGAACAATAACACCCTGACACTTGGGGCCCCCAGAACAATGACACCCTGATACTTGGGGAGCCCAGAAAAATGACACCCTGACACTTGGGGGTCCCAGAAAAATGACACCCTGACACTTGGGGGGTGCAGAACAATGACACCCTGACACTCAGGGGTCAAAGAACATGGGTACCCTGACACTTGGGGCCCCCAGAACAAAAACACCCTGACACTTGGGTCCCCCAGAACAATGACACCCTGACACTTGGGTCCCCCAGAACAATGACACCCTGACACTTGGGGCCCCCAGAACAATGACACCCTGACACTTGGGGCCCCCAGAACAATAACACCCTGACACTTGGGGGGTGCAGAACAATGACACCCTCACACTTGAGGCCCCCAGAACAATGACACCCTGACACTTGAGGGCCCCAGAACAATGACACCCTGACACGTGGGGGCCCCAGAACAATGACACCCTGACACTTGGGGCCCCAGAACAATGACAGCCTGACACTCGGAGGCCAAAGAACAATGACACCCTGACACTTGGGGGTCCAAAAACACATAATCACACACATAGGTTGGACTTGATGGACTTGTGTCTTTTTTCAACCTCACCTACTATGTATCTATGTATCTATGTACTATGTATAATGACACCCTGACACTTGGGGGCCCCAGAACAATAACACCCTGACACTTGGGGGGGGCGCTAAACTATGATACCCTGACACTTGGGGCCCCCAGAACAATGACACCTTGATGCTTGGGGCCCCCAGAACAATGACACTCTGATACTTGGGGAGCCCAGAACAATGACACCCTGACACTTGGGGGTCCCAGAAAAATGACACCCTGACACTTGGGGGCCCTAGAACAATAACACCCTGACACTTGGGGGTCCCAGAAAAATGATACCCTGACACTTGGGGGGCACTGAACAATGACCCCCTGACACTTGGGGCCCCAAAAACAATGACACCCTGACACTTGGGGCCCCCAGAACAATGACACACTGACACTTGGAGGGTTCCAGAATAATGGCACCCTGACATTTGGGTGTCCCAGAACAATGACACTCTGACACTTGGGGGGTCCCAGAACAATGACACCCTAACACTTGGTGGTCCCAGAACAATGACACTCTGACACTTGGGGGTCCCAGAACAATGATACCCTGACACTTGGGGGTCCCAGAACAATGACACCCTGACACTTGGGGGTCCCAGAACAATGGCACCCTGACACTTGGGGGTGCAGATCAATGACTCCCTGACACTTGGGGGCCCCAGAACAATGACTCCCTAACACTTGGGGGCCCATAACAATGACACCCTGACACTTGGGGGTCTATATTATAATGTAAATGAATTTCTTACTTTGAGAGTATTCAGCTTCAGATATTCCATCAGCTCAGATCCTATTAAATTCATTCACCAGACCCTCTATAAGCCTCTCCAGCAACAGGTCCTATACAAACATATGAGGAGGTTCCATCATCTGATTTCCAACCTCCCCATCCACTAATATTATTATTATACATTTATATATCGCTGACATATACCGCAGTGCTGTACAGAGATCACTGAGCCAATCACATCAGTCTCTGTACCAGAGGAGCTTAAACTCTAAGGTCCCCTCCCCCACAGTCACAGTTTTCTATGCCTCCTATTAATAACAATTGTATTACTGTCCTCCGTAATGAGGAAAGGTAGGTACTCCTCTTTTATAATGAGGAAAGGTAGGTACTCCCTCTGTATAATGAGGAAAGGTAGGTACTCCCCCTGGTAATGAGGAAAGGTAGGTACTCCCCCTGGTAATGAGGAAAGGTAGGTATTCCCTCTGTTAATGAGGAAAGGGAGGTACTCCCCTGGTAGTGAGGAAAGGTAGGTACGCCCCTTGTTTAATGAGGAAAGGTAGGTACTCATCCTTGTAATGAGGAGAGGTAGGTACTTCCCCTGGTAGTGAGGAAAGGTAGGTACGCCCCTTGTTTAATGAGGAAAGGTAGGTACTCATCCTTGTAATGAGGAGAGGTAGGTACTCCCCTGTATAATGAGGAAAGGTAGGTACTCATCTTGTATTATGAGGAAAGTTAGGTACTCCCCTTTATAATGAGGAAAGGTAGGTACTCACGCTGGTAATGAGGAATGGTAGGTACTCACCCTGATAATGAAGAAAGGTAGGTACTCACCTTGGTGCTGTAGGCAGAGAAGAGACTCAGAAAGATCAGAAGACAGAACATTTTGTTGGTGGGTTTGAGGATTGCAGTCTGGAGAGAAGAGAACACAATGATGATGGGTGAGGACGGGTAATATAAACTCTCTATAGGTAATATAACTTACTATGGTGATCGATGTGACGGCACACACTATGCTGGGTAGACATGTGCATTCGTTTTCGTCCGAATGCATTTTCGTCCGAATTTCAGGTAATTTAGTTATCGTTTTAACAAAAACGTTATACAGGAGATGGTTAGAGCTTGTGCAGACATGATACAGGAGATGGTCAGAGACTGCAGAGATGATACAAGAGATGGTCAGAGGCTGCAGACATGATACAAAGATCAGTGGTGGCTGGTGCTCACAATTATTGGGGGGGGGGGGTGCAAACAAACTGAAAAATTCTAAAAAAAAAACATAAATTGCAGCCACTGTGCCAATCAAATGCAGCCACTGTGACCATCAAATGCAGCCACTGTGACCATAAATGCAGCCACTGTGCTATCAATTGCAGCCACTGTGCCCATGAAGTGCAGCCACCGTGTCCGTCAAGTGCAGCCACTGTGTCCATCAAATGCAACCACTGTGCCCATGAAGTGCACCCACTGTGCCCATCAAATGCAGCCACTGTTCCATCAAGTGCACCCACTGTGCCATCAAATGCAGTCACTGTCCCCATCAAATGCAGCCACAGTGCCCTCAAATGCAGCCACTGTGCCATCAATTGCAGCCACTGTGCCCATAAAATGCAGCCACTGTTCCATCAAGTGCAGCCACTGTGCCCATCAAATGCAGCCACTGTGCCCATCAAAAGCAGCCACTGTGCCCATCAAATGCAGCCACCGTGCCATCAAATGCAGCCACTGTGCCCATCAAATGGATGCCACCCCTTTTGTGGCAGACAGCATCTGTTTGATTGGTGGGAGGATATGTGCTAGGGGGGCTTTGAGAGGGGAGAAGATATGTTCTGGGGGGGATAGAGCTTGAATGGGATTGGGGGAATAGATGGAGCCAGAATGGGATCGGGGGATGGATAGAGCTGGGATGGGATCAGGGTGGTAGATAGAGCTGGGAAAGGATTGGGGGGATGGAGGGAGCCAGGATGGGTTCCAGGGGATGGAGGGAGCCGGGATGGAATAAGGGGGATGGAGAGAGCCGGGATGGGATGGGGGATGGATGGAGCCAGGATGGGATCGGGGGATGGATGGAGCCGGGATGGTTTGGGGGGATGGATGGAGCCAGGATGGGTTGGGGGAATGGATGGGATCGGGGGAATGGATGGAGCCAGGATGAGATCGGGGGGAATGGATGGAGCTAGGATTGGATTGGAGGGTGGATGGAGCTGGGATGGGATCAGGGGGGAATGGATGGAGCCGGGATGGGATTGGGGGAATAGATGGAGCTGGAATGGGATCAGGAGGATGGATGGAGCCAGGATTGGATTGGGGTGGGGTGGATGGAGCTGGGATGGTATGGGGGTTGGATGGAGTTGGGATGGTATGGGGGGATGGGATGGCAATCGTATTGGATCAGGGGGATGGATGGAGCCGGGATGCGATTGGGGTGAATGGAGCTGGGATGGTATGGGGGATGGATGGAGCTATGATTGGATCGGGGGGATAGATGTAGCCGGGATGGGATGAATGGAGCTGGGATGGGATTGGGGTGGATGGAGCTGGGATGATATGGGGGGATGGATGGAGCTGGTATGGGATCGGGGGGATGGATGGAGCCAGGATGGGATTAGGGTGGGGTGGATGGAGCTGGGATGGTATGGGGGGATGGATGGAGCTGGGATGAGATTGGGGTGGGGTGGATGGAGCCAGGATTGGATCGGGGGGATGCATGGAGCTGGGATTGGGGGATGGATGGAGCCAGGATGGGATTGGGGTGGGATGGATGGAGCCGGGATGGGATGGGGGTGGGGTGGATGGAGCTGGGATGGTATGGGGGATGGATGGAGCTGGGATTGGATCAGGGGATAGATGGAGCCGGGATTGGGGTGGGGTGGATGGAGCCAGGATGGTATGGGGGATAGATGGATATCCTCTCCCCCAAATCACTCCAAGTGAACTCTTTGCTTGTTCCCCCTCCCTCGCCCTCCTCTTCATGCCCTCTTCCCCTCCAAGACTCACTTTTAGATGACACAGACCTCAGACCAGCGCGCCTCTCGGTACAGTGGTGTGACTCCTTCCCTCCTGATCCTCCGTGCACAGGAAAACATCACAGCACAGGAGGAGGAGGAGGGGCGGGTTCAGTTCGCTTCGCTCCGCAGTGCACTGTGTGTGTCAGGCAGCTGGGGAGAGATGCTGGCTGCAAAGCACAGTGGAGTGGAGTGGAGCTTGCGGCGTGCGGGAGCGGAGACACCCCGCACAAGCCGCGGGCATTGCGGGAATCTGATTTGCCGGGACTCGGGATCGAGAATGCAGGGCGGTCCGGGCGAATCATCAAGGTTGCGGTATGGGCAAATTAGGTGGCTGCGAAGCCCCTTTGGGGGCGAGGCCTAAGGCGACCGCCTAATTTGCCTAATTAGAGAGCCGCCTCTGTTGGTTAGGGTCGATTGACTTCTAGTTTTGCTTGTGTTCCAGTGTTGGTGTCTTTTCTTTTGCCAGCAGCCACATCTGGGTTTTACCTGAAGTGTGGTGGCTGCATCATGACACATCACGGGTAGAGTTACCACCTCATCCCTTTAAACCCGAACACCTTTGAATTTCACAGGTTCTGAGGCTAATTAAATGCAGATAAGGCACCAAGTGAGTTTAGTTACCACCTTAATCAGCCACTGAACCTGTGTAATTAATATGTTTTCGGGTTTAAAGGGATGAGGTGGCAACCATAATCACGGGACTGCATCCTCTATTTGAAATCATGTGGCACGTTGTGTCAGTGCTTGAGCACGGAGTCCATGTTTCTCTAGAACTTTTGTGCCTGCAGCTCCCCTAAAAGGTACTAAAGCATTCCTCTACAACTGTAAGACCTTTAAACCTCCGTAGCCCCCTGCAACTTCCACTAATCTACACAGCAGTCCCTTTTGCGCCTTGGCATCCCCATCTGCCATCCATTCTCTGCAGCACCACTTTTGTACCCACAGTCTCCACTACATCCACAGTCTGAACCTGGGCTATACCCAAAACCAGGGCAAGGCCTTCTAGAACCCAAGAAAAATGAAACCAAAATGTGCAGTGTTGAGGCAGGCAAATCTTTATTTTTGCACCTAGAGTGGCTGGTATGGCACAGGGAACATAAATGGCCACCGTTGTCCACCAGGCCTATTCTTGACACTTTCCGGTCCATGGAAAACCGAATAGAATGGAAAAAAGATGTGGCATGTAGGGATGAGCCGAACACCCCCTGGTTGGATTCGCAGCAGAACTTGCGAAAAGGCAAAAAATGTGTTCATGCGAACACCGTTAAAGTCTATGGGAATATGAATAATCAAAAGTGCTCATTTTAAAGGCTTATATGCAAGTTATTGTCATAAAAAGTGTTTGGGGTCCTGGGTCCTGCCCCAGGGGACATGGATCAATGCAAAAAGAATTTTTAAAAACGGCCCTTTTTTTGGGAGCAGTGATTTTAATAATGCTTAAAGTGAAACAATAAAAGTGTAATATTCCTTTAAATTACATACCTGGGGGGTGTCTATAGTATGCCTGTAAACATGTTTCCCGTGTTTAGAACAGTCTGACAGCAAAATGACATTTCAAAGGAAAAAACGTCATTTAAAGCTACTCACGGCTATTAATGAATTGTCGGTCTGACAATACACATAAGAGTTCATTGATAAAAACTGCATAGGATTTCCCCACAGGGGAACCCTGAACCAAAATAATTAAAAAAAAATGCGTGGAGGTCCTCCTAAATTCCATACCAGGCCCTTCAGGTTTGGTATGGATTTTAAGGGGAACTCCGCGCCAAAATTTTTTAAAAAATGACGTGGGGTCCCCCCAAAATCCATACCAGTCCCTTATCCGAGCACGCAACCTGGCAGGCTGCAGGAAAAGAGGGGGGACGAGAGAGCGCCCCCCCTCCTGAACTGTACCAGTCCACATGCCTTCAACATTGGGAGGGTGCTTTGAGGTAGCCCCCCAAAGCACCTTGTCCCCATGTTGATGGGGAGAAGGGCCTCATCCCCACAACCCTTGGCTGGTGGTTGTGGGGGTCTGCGGGCGGATGGCTAATCGGGAACTGGAAGCCCCCTTTAACAAGGGGACCCCCAGATCCCGGCCCCCCTGTGTAGATTGGTAATGGGGTACAAGTGTACCCCTACCATTTCACAAAAAAGTGTCAAAAAGGTTAAAAAACACAAGAGACGGT
Source organism: Lithobates clamitans (assembly GCA_037952925.1). Taxonomy (NCBI): domain Eukaryota; kingdom Metazoa; phylum Chordata; class Amphibia; order Anura; family Ranidae; genus Lithobates; species Lithobates clamitans. The sequence continues at coordinate 210,618 of JBBGZY010002752.1, read as the reverse complement.
TTTTGACAAGTCCTTTATTAATTTCCTCTTCTTTCGGCTTCTTCTTCCACCTTCTTTCTTCTGGTGTTCTTTCGATGTTCTTCTTCTTCCTCCATCTTCTTTTTCATCTTCTTCTTCCTCCGCTCTTCTCGTCCTGCATCTTCCTCCAGGCTTCTTCTCTGCTCAGTCCACATGATCCGCCTCAGTGGGAGGGACCCCACCCCCCTCGGACAACATGAGGAAAGCCACAGGGAAGTCCCGTAAATTCCCGGTGCGTCAGAGGAGGGTGGCCCCGCCCTCCGTTATATAAGAAATGTCAGAAAAAGCAAAGCGTCACACGGCTGAAGACTCCCACTGAGTCGGATTGTGCGGACTGAGCGGAGAAGCCTGGAGGAAGATGTGGGACGAGAAGAGCGGAGGAAGAAGACGATGGAGGAAGAAGAACACCGAAAGAACACCAAAAGAAAGAAGATGGAAGAAGCCAAAAGAAGAAGAATTTAATAAAGGACTTGTCAAAATTCATCTCATATTTTTTAACCTTTTTGACACTTTTTTTGTGAAATGGTAGGGATACCAATTCACACAGGGGGGAGGTGGGATCTGGGGGTCTCCTTGTTAAGGGGGGCTTTCAGATTCCGATAAGCCCCCTGCCCGCAGACCCCCACAACCACTGGCCAAGGGTTGTGGGGATGAGGCCCTTCTCCCCATCAACATCGGGACAAGGTGCTTTGGGGGGCTACCTCAAAGCACCCTCCCAATGTTGAGGGCATGTGGCCTGGTAAGGTTCAGGAGAGAGGGCGCTCTCTCGCCCCCCCTCTTTTCCTGTGGCCTTCCAGGTTGCGTGCTCAGATAAGGGTCTGGTATGGATTTTTGGGGGGACCCCACACCATTTTTTTGTTTATTTTGGTGTGGGGTTCCTCTAAAAATCCATACGAGACCTGAAGGGCCTGGTATGGAATCTAGGGGGACCCCCACGCCATTTTTTTTATTTTGGTTCAGGGTTCCCCTGTGGGGAAATCCCATGCCGTTTTATCAATGAACTTTTATGTGTATTGCTGAACCAACAATTCATTATAGCCGCAAGTAGTTTTAAATGACTTTTTTCCTTTGAAATGTCATTTTGCTGTCAGAATGTTCTAAACACGGGAAACATGCGCCCCTTTACAGGCATACTATAGACACCCCCTAGGTACGAAATTTAAAGGAATATTACACTTTTATTGTTTCACTTTAAGCATTATTATAATCACTGCTCCCGAAAAAACGGCAGTTTTTAAAACTTCTTTTTGCATTGATACATGTACCCTGGGGCAGGACCCAGGTCCCCAAACACTTTTTATGACAATAACTTGCATATAAGCCTTTAAAATTAGCACTTTTGATTTCTCCCATAGACTTTTAAAGGGTGTTCCGTGGCTTTCGAATTTGCCGCGAACACCCCAAATTGTTCGCTGTCCGGCAAACTGGTGAACAGCCGATGTTCGAGTCCAACATGAGTTTGACTCTAACTCAAAGCTCATCCCTAGTGGCATGGTTCTACCAGTGTTGTTTAGCTATCAGGAGCTTTGGGAAGCCAGGTTTTCATTAACGTTATTGGAACCAATTTTGGTTTTATCTGTAAACTAGTTATAACTTATAAAAATTGCAAATTGTATTCTTTTGTAAAGTCACTAGAATGAGGTCTGTGGTACAGATTCTGGTTCTGTCTATTTTTGTTATGTGACAGATCACTGTGCTGGTTCTGTTCCCCCAAAGCCTATTATGACTAAATTTCAATCATGTAACTATGATAGACCACCCCCATCCCGTCCTGCAGATATACAAGCCTTCTCTGTCTCACTGATAGGGACTACAAGGATTACACCGGGACTACACTATATGACGTCAGCCTAATAAGGATTTTTTTTACTCGGGATGTATAATTTTGGCAAACTGTCTCAATACATTTTATATGAGCATCTTGCTGTACCCAAAGGTCTACCGCCTGCTCCTGTTCTCCATTCCACAAGATAAATAAAACCAGTACTTACTGAGAATTAATGAATTGTTCTGCCTGCTCTTCCAATAATGAATGCTGGAGATCCGGCACCTCAGGCAAGTTCTGAACAATCGGTGATCTTTACCTGAACAAACTAATAGTCACAGTACAGGCCGGCCTCACAGTACATCTCATCCTCATTGAACTGTTTATCTGCATTTGTCAACATCAATGTCACGCCACACGCCAATGTTTGTCTTTAACCCGTAATGTGGCCTGAACATAACAGAATGCATCTAAAAACCCAAGAGAATACGGGGCATTACGTTACCAAAAGGTTATAAGCCCTGTCACTTGGGGGTCCCATAACAATGGCACCCGGACACTTAGGAATATTGGTATTGGATTATGGTCATTGGTTTTCTATAGATATATTGATGCAGAAAACAGAAACACAGAAGCATTTAAAGGATAAATTTCTAGTTTATTGAGACGTCACCACAAGGGTCTCCTCCATGGTGGTGGAATGAATGGTCGGAGTGCCTCAGCTGCTCTTGCAGATGAAGGTGTTGCAGGCCACGGTCAAAGAGGCAACCAAGTTGACAAACTCCTGAAAGTCCATCTCCCCACTTCCTTTCTCATCGAGCTCCTTCAGGATCCTGTCCACAGAGGTGGCGTCTTTTTGCTCCTCGAGAAGGAAGACTTCCCCGGCTCCTGCCTACATTACACCGAGATTCCATTCTAGAAGCGTATCCCACAGGAAATAAAAAAGTGTATTTAGTTTGGAAATTTGAGGCTTTCGTGGTAAAAATTCTACACGTCTGTTTTTTTTCATCTTTTTAGTTTGTGTTTTAAGATTATGTGGTCCTCTTTAGAATTAGTGAAAAAGAGGGGGGAGGTTGGGACTTTAAATGAGGTGCGCATAATGCAGCCCAATCACACTCACAGAGGTGCAAACATATGTATGTTTATTAAGGACCAATGATCAACATGGCATAAAAACGCATTGCAAACATTAGACATAAAATAATCGCATATAAACAATAAATCTATGTATATACAACCATAGGACATGGGTAGGTACAATTATGCATCTTAATCCCCCAAGCAAGATAAAAGTCATGTGAAGTAAAAAACATTTGAAAATTGGTCAATGTGTGTTTGATGCATCAAATGTAGGCCGGGCGCTGCGTTTCATGGACTTCAATCCACTCTTCAGGAGCCGGATGCATCTAAATTCTATAAAAAATGTATGAAAAGCAATAGGTCTAACAAAATCAGCAGAAAAAGGGGGAAATTGGGCATAATGGGCCATGCCAAAAAGGTTACTCACATGATAGCCAAAACTGGGACTGTGCGACAAAAACAAAGCCAGGGGAGAGCCATGGAGCCTGGCCCGGGAGCTGAGAGGGGGACCTCAACGAGGAACACCGGACCGCACACACCAACACCCCGCAGTGGAGGGGACTTCTATAATGTAGGGAATATATAAAATGTATCTATGATGATACAAGTAACAAAACGCGAGATGGTATAAACTGCAGATATCACCAAGGTGATTGAAAAAAGCACCTGGAAGATTACCTTGAAAAATGCATGTGATGTTTGAAGCCACATAGATGGGAGAAGATCAGGGTGTACATAGGTTGTGTCAGCACCATCTCTGAATACCATGAAGCAGGGAGTGAGATGTAGCCCTAGCATGGAACGCCAGCTCCCCCTCAGCGTCACGCAGGCACGACGCAGTGGAGCAAAACCTCGGCAAACGCCAGAGAAGCTCACCACATGTCAGCCCAGCTGATATACCGGACGTCTGTGTGTGCGACGCCCAAACAAGGAAGTCACATGCACAGTGCCGGGGGCGTGGCGCCGATGCACGGTGGAAAGATCTGCCCAGCCACTCACCCCCAACCCTGTGGAGGGGAGGTAGGAGGGCGGACACCAGCATGCATCGCAGCTCCCGGGAAACAGGACATCTGCCCACCCACCGACAATGAGTCACACAGACCCAGTCTGGCCACAGGGAGTAAAAAATATATATAAAGTGGTGAAAGATCAAAATATGTAAACTGTCAGTGCAGTGAACGTTCCATATAAAGCATGCTGAATTACGGCCGGACCCGGTAGGAATCCGCCATAAGAGAGCGATGGGCTACAAACATGAGCACCTCCATCCCTAATCAATGCAAGCAATAGGGGAAAAGTGAACTTAGGACTCTAGAATTAGTCAAGGCTATGCAACCCTCAATATATTTTTTAGATAATGATTTTTGAATGTCAGGTATCAGCAAAAAGACTTTTCAGAGGGTTCCCCAATCACCAATTTGGCTGTTGATTGTGTGTGACTTGCTATAGAAAATAACTACATGCAGTATCTGGAGTAGAGTTAAAAGATATTACTTTTTATTTTATTTATTCTGGAGTCCTTGTCCCTTTAGAGCCGGTTCACACAGGGGGGCTTCAAAGTCACCCGACTCTGAAACCGCCCGTACAGCCCGACTTGAAAAACTACTTCTGTATAGAAGTCAATGCAAGCCGCTGTGAAGTTGCCCCAAAGTAGTACAGGAACCTTTGAGTTGAGTTTGACTTGAGTTGCTCCTATTTGAACGGTTCCATTGTAGAGAATGGAGCGCGACTTGTCAGGCCGCTAAGTCACCTCACAGGTCGCCCCTGTGTAAAAAATGTATTTTTTCTTGCCACTCCATAAAGGTCAGATTTGTGGAGAACACGACTAATAGTTGTCCTGTGGACAGATTCTCCCACCTGAGCTGTGGATCTCTGCAGCTCCTCCAGAGTTACCATGGACCTCTTGGCTCTTCTCTGATGAATGTTCTCCTTGCCCGGCCGGTCAGTTTAGGTGGATGGCCATGTCTTTGTGAGATGTTCAAAGCTTGGGATATTCCTTTATAACCTAACCCTGCTTTATACTTCTCCACTAGGGATGAGCTTCGAGTTCGAGTCGAACTCATGTTCGACTCGAACATTGGCTGTTCGCAAGTTCGCCGAACACCGAACAATTTGGGGTGTTTGCGGCAAATTCGAATGCCGCGGAACACCCATTAAAAGTCTATGGGAGAAATCAAAAGTGCTAATTTTAAAGGCTTATATGCAAGTTATTGTCATAAAAAGTGTTTGGGGACCCGGGTCCTGCCCCAGGGGACATGTATCAATGCAAAAAAAAGTTTTAAAAACGGACGTTTTTTCAGGAGCAGTGATTTTAATAATGCTTAAAGTCAAACAATAAAAGTGTAATATCCCTTTAAATTTCGTACCTGGGGGGTGTCTATAGTATGCCTGTAAAGGGGCGCATGTTTCCCGTGTTTAGAACAGTCTGACAGCAAAATGACATTTCGAAGGAAAAAACTCATTTAAAACTACCGCGGCTATTAATGAATTGCCGGTCCGACAATACACATAAAAGTTCATTGATAAAAACGGCATGGGAATTCCCCACAGGGAAACCCCGAACCAAAATTAAAAAAAAAAAATGACGTGGGGGGGTCCCCCTAAACTCCATACCAGGCCCTTCAGGTCTGGTATGGATATTAAGGGGAACCCCGGCCAAAATTGAAAAAAAAAAAGGACGTGGGGTTCCCCCTAAATTCCATACCAGACCCTTCAGGTCTGGTATGGATTTTAAGGGGAACCCCGCGCCAAAAAAAAAAAAAAAAACGGCGTGGGGTTCCCCCAAAAATCCATACCAGACCCTTATCCGAGCACGCAACCTGGCAGGCCGCAGGAAAAGAGGGGGGGACGAGAGTGCGCCCCCCCCCCTCCTGAACCGTACCAGGCCACATGCCCTCAACATTGGGAGGGTGCTTTGGGGTAGCCCCCCAAAACACCTTGTCCCCATGTTGATGAGGACAAGGGCCTCATCCCCACAACCGTGGCCGGTGGTTGTGGGGGTCTGCGGGCGGGGGGCTTATCGGAATCTGGAAGCCCCCTTTAACAAGGGGACCCCCAGATCCCGGCCCCCCCCCTGTGTGAAATGGTAAGGGGGTACTTACCCCTACCATTTCACTAAAAAAGTGTCAAAATAGTTAAAAATGACAAGAGACAGTTTTTGACAATTCCTTTATTTAAATGCTTCTTCTATCTTCCTTCATCTTCTTCATCTTCTGGTTCTTCTGGCTCTTCTGGTTCTTCCTCCGGCGTTCTCGTCCAGCATCTCCTCCGCGGCGTCTTCTATCTTCTTCTCCTCGGGCCGCTCCGCACCCATGGCATGAGGGGAGGCTCCCGCTCTTCTCTTCATCTTCTTCTTCTTCATCCTCTTCTCTTCTTCATCTTCTTCTTCTTCATCTCTTCTTCCTTCTTCATTTCTTCTCCGGGCCGCTACGCAGACATGCTGGCATGGAGGGAGGCTCCCGCTGTGTGACGGCGTCTCCTCGTCTGACGGTTCTTAAATAACGGGGGACGGGGCCACCCGGTGACCCCGCCCCCCTCTGACGCACGGTGACTTGACGGGACTTCCCTGTGACGTCACGGGGAATGCCACAGGGAAGTCCCGTCATGTCCCGTGCGTCAGAGGGGGGCGGGGTCACCCCCGTTATTTAAGAACCGTCAGACGAGGAGACGCCGTCACACATTTTTTTTTTTTAATTTTGGCCGGGGTTCCCCTTAATATCCATACCAGACCTGAAGGGCCTGGTATGGAATTTAGGGGGACCCCCCCACGTCATTTTTTTTTTTTTTAATTTTGGTTCGGGGTTTCCCTGTGGGGAATTCCCATGCCGTTTTTATCAATGAACTTTTATGTGTATGGATTTTTTTTTTTTAATTTTGGCCGGGGTTCCCCTTAATATCCATACCAGACCTGAAGGGCCTGGTATGGAATTTAGGGGGACCCCCCCCCACGTCATTTTTTTTTTTTTTTAATTTTGGTTCGGGGTTTCCCTGTGGGGAATTCCCATGCCGTTTTTATCAATGAACTTTTATGTGTATTGTCGGACCGGCAATTCATTAATAGCCGCGGTAGTTTTAAATGAGTTTTTTCCTTCGAAATGTCATTTTGCTGTCAGACTGTTCTAAACACGGGAAACATGCGCCCCTTTACAGGCATACTATAGACACCCCCCAGGTATGAAATTTAAAGGGATATTACACTTTTATTGTTTGACTTTAAGCATTATTAAAATCACTGCTCCTGAAAAAACGGCCGTTTTTAAAACTTTTTTTTGCATTGATCCATGTCCCCTGGGGCAGGACCCAGGTCCCCAAACACTTTTTATGACAATTACTTGCATATAAGCCTTTAAAATTAGCACTTTTGATTATTCATGTTCGTGTCCCATAGACTTTAACGGTGTTCGCGTGTTCGAGCGAACTTTTTTCCTGTTCACATGTTCTGGTGCGAACCAAACAGGGGGGTGTTCGGCTCATCCCTATTCTCCACAACCTTATTCCTGACCTGTCTGGTGTGTTCCTTGGCCTTCATGATGCTGTTTGTTCACTAAGGTTCTCTAACAAACCTCTGAGGGCTTCACAGAACAGCTGTATTTATACTGAGAGTAAATGACACACAGGTGGACTCTATTTACTAATTAGGTGACTTCTGAAGGGAATTGGTTCCACTAGATTTTAGTTAGGGGTATTAGAGTAAAGGGGGCTGAATACAAATGCCCCCCCCCACACACTTTTCACATATTTATTTGTATCATTTATCATTTTCCTTCCACTTCACAATTATTACCTCTGATGTATGATGACGAGGATCAGATTAGGTCCCCCTTGCCAGTAGTGGGTTGGACCCTCTTTTTCCTTCATTCTTGGTGGCATAGATACAACAAGGTGTTGGAAACATTCCTCAGAGGTTTTGGTCCATAGTGACATGATAACATCACACAGTTGCTGCAGATTTGTCGGCTGCACATCCATGATGCCAATTTCCTGTTCCACCACATCCCAAAGGTTTTCTATTGGATGAGATCAGGGGCGTAACTAGAAATAGCAGGGCCCCATAGCAAAATGTTGTATGGGGCCCCCCTGCAAACAGCCCCCCCCCCACAGCTGCCCTAGTGTCAATGCAGCGTGACCTGTGCCCAATGCAGCGTGACCTGTGCCCAATACAGCGTGACCTGTGCCCAATACAGCCTGGTCTGCCTGTGCCCCATACAGCCCCACCTATGCAGAGGAAGAGGCAAGCCACCCGGATTAGCAGAGAGCAGGATTGCCCGCTGTAATAGCTTTCATTTGAATTTCCCGTCTTCCCGGGGCTCATCGTCACATAGCCCCACCTCTTGGCCCGACGCCTTTGATGATGTCACATGTCCCGCATTGGATCGGCGTTCTGTCTATCAAAGGCACTGGGCCAAAAGGTGGAGCTATGTGACGTGAGCCCCGGGAACACTGGAAGTTCTAATGAAAGCTATTACATTGGGCAATTTAGCTCTCTGCTGATACGGACAGCTCGCCTCTTCCTCTCCTCTCTCTTCCCCTGGCTGGGAGACTGTGCCAGCGGTGCTCTTATCCTCACTGGGTCCCACTCGGCTGCGGGCCCCATAGCGCCCGCATGGGTCGCTATGGTGGTAGTTACGCCCCTGGATGAGATGTGGTGAGTGTGGAGGCCATTGGAGAACAGTGACCTCATTGTCCAGTGGTGAGATGATTGGAGCTTTGTGATATGGTGCATTATCCTGCTGGAAGGAGCCATCAGAAGATGGGGACACTGTAGTCATAAAGGGATGGACATGGTCAGCAACAATACACAGGTAGGCCGTAGTGATTAAACCCCATCCCCCACACCATTACACCCCCACCACCAGCCTGAACCGGTGATATCCCATCCCCCACACCATTACACCCCACCACCAGCCTGAAGCAGTGATACCCCATCCCCCACACCATTACACCCCCACCACCAGCCTGAAGCAGTGATACCCCATCCCCCACACCATTACACCCCCACCACCAGCCTGAACCGGTGATACCCCATCCCCCACACCATTACACCCCCACCACCAGCCTGAACCAGTGATATCCCACCCCCCACACCATTACACCACCACCACCAGCCTGAACCGGTGATACCCCATCCCCCACACCATTACACCACCAGCCTGAAGCAGTGATACCCCATCCCCCACACCATTACACCCAGACCACCAGCCTGAACCGGTGATACCCCATCCCCCACACCATTACACCCCCACCACCAGCCTGAACCGGTGATACCCCATCCCCCACACCATTACACCCCCACCACCAGCCTGAACCGGTGATACCCCATCCCCCACACCATTACACCCCCACCACCAGCCTGAACCAGTGATACAAAGCAGGATGGATCCATGCGCAAAATTCTGACCCCACTATCTGAATGTCGGAGATGAAATCCAGACTTATCAGACCAGGTAATGTTTTTCCAATCTTCTATTGTCCAATTTTGGTGATCATGTGCCAATTGTAGCCTCAGTTTCCTGTTCTTAGCTGATGGGAGTGGCGCCCGGTGTGGTCTTCTGCTGCTGTAGTCCATCTGCTTCAAGGTTTTATGTGTTGTGTGGTCAGAGATGGTATTCTGCATACCTTGGTTGGTTATTTGAATTACTGTTGCCTTTCTATCATCTGGAACCAGTCTGCCCATTCTCCTCTGACCTCAACAAGGCATTTTCCTCCACAGAACTGTCATTCACTGGATATTTTCTTTTTTTCCCACCATTCTCTGTAAACCCCGAGAGATGGTTGTGTGTGAAAATCCCAGAAATACTCAGACCAGCCTGTCTGCCACCAACAACCATACCACGTCCAAAGTCACCGAGACCCCCTTTCTTCCCCCATTCTGATATTCAGTTTGATACTTCAGCAAGTCGTCTTCACCACGTCTATATGCCTAAATGCATTGAGTTGCTGCCATGTGATTGGCTGACTAGCAATATTTGCTACCAAGCAATTGAACAGGTGTACCTAATAAAGTGGTATATATATATATATACAGTATATAGTACATTCACACCAGTCACTGCCCTCAAGGATCTTACAGTCTATGGTCTCTAACTCATATTAATACATACATTGGGGATAATTAACCTCCCAGCGTGTTTTTGCAGTATGGGAGGAAACCCACACAGGCACAGGGAGAACATGCAAACTCCAGGCAGGTAGTGCCCCCTGGTTGGGATTTGAAGTGATGACCCCGAGTGCTGCCAGGTAGAAGTGCTAACCACTTATCAACATTGGAAAAGACTAAGACATTGCAGAAAATGGACTTTGTAGGCACACATGTAGGATAGAAAATATTAGAATTTTTTATTGGATAAAGTTGAAAAGGTAAAATGTAGAAAACATAAAAAGAACAGACATCATACTAATGAAGACATAGAATACATGACCCCGGGGACTCCAATAACACCTCCAAATATTATCATCTAATCCAGTGGGATGAGAAATAAGATCCGGTATAACCAGTAGCGGCATCCAAGAGGAATAAAGTGCATGGAGTAGTTGAGTCGCAGTGTGAGGTCACAGGAGGATTTTCCCCTCTACATGTTTCACACAATTGTGCTTCTTCAGGAGATTACAGATCTGATAAACATGTAAAAAACATCAAATAAGTATATATATATATAACATACTATCCAGTACATAAAGCAATATAAACAATGAAATGGTCATTTCAATGGGATCTAGCAGGATGGAGCCCAAGTCCGGTGACCACCGGGGGAGGGGGGAAGTAACAATCCTCCCATGGGGACGCAGCCACACATTACATAAATTAATCACTTCAGCCCCGGAGCATTTGGCTGGCCAAAGACCAGAGCACTTTTTTGTGATTTGGCCCTGCATCGCTTTAACTGACAATCACGCAGTCGTGTGCGGCGTGGCTCCCAAACAAAATTGACATCCTCTTTTTTTTCACCACACAAATAGAGCTTTCTTTTGAAGGTATTTGATCACCTCTGCGGTTTTTTAATTTTTTTCGTTATAAACAAAAAAAGAGCGACAATTTTGAAAAAACAAAGTAATATTTTTTTACTTTCTGCTATAATAAATATCCCCCAAAAATATATAAAAAAACATTTTTTCCCTCAGTTTAGCCCGATACGTTTTCTTCTACATACTTTTGGTAAAAAAAAAATGGCAATAAGCGTTTATTGATTGGTTTGCACAAAAGTTATAGCGTCTACAAAATAGGGGATAGTTTTATGGCATAAATTATTAATAATTTATTTTTTGGCGGTGATCTGCGATTTTTATCATGACTGTGACATTATGGCGGACACATCGGACACTTTTGGCACTATTTTGGGACCATTCACATTTATACAGCGATCAGTGCGATTAAAAATGCTATAAAAATGCATTGATTACTGTGTAAATGTGACCAGCAGTGAACGTGTTAACCAGGAGGGGGCGCTGAAGGGGTTAAGTGTGTCCTAGGGATGTGACCCTGATGACCTTAGATCACGTTACATAGTAACATGTTAGTACAAACAACTACCATTAGTTCTGCACAACCCTTCAATCACAATCATACTTTCACACTCCAGCTGTCATTTTGAAAAGTAGGATTTGATTCTGATTGGTGCCTTTGAGGCGATGTCAATGGTTCCTAGAGAAGTGGATCTATGAGACCCATAGAAGACAAAGCACATATTTGGACCATTGCACGCACAGGAGTTAAAGGGGAACTCCACCCACAACTGGTTTCTTCCAGTTGGGAAGCAGTAAAGAAAAACCTGTTCAGCTTCCCTGAGAATGAATTAATCCGTTGTGGGGTCTCAGTCAGATAGTGTGCAGTTTGTACATTTTTTTTCTTCTAAAATATTGAAAACAATATACTTAATGTTCTTAATGGTCAGCAAACACAATCCAGGTAGTTATTTTGTTTCTTGAACGTTCTTCTTACATAAACTGAATGTGTCCTGTGTTGGGCTACACAGGTGATAAGTACAAGAGGGTTAGTGTGAGGATTGCAGATCAGCTTAGTATTGGGGTTACAAGAAGTAAAATGGAGGAAGAGGGGGCAGGCGTGACTTTTAAGGTACCAAGGGATAGAATAAGCAATCAATTTAGAAAAATATACATTTTATTTAAACAATTCTTTAAAATCGCAATAAACATTTACAAGAATCACGTATTATTTCTTTTGACATGTACAACCACTTCTTACTCTACATGTTTCGCTCAAAGGAGCGTCTTCAGGAGATTTTTGAAAGTGTTGCATGAAGTAATATATACTATAAGAAGAACAACCATTGTAAATGATTATGCTTGAAAATTGCCATGAATAAAATTGCATGGCATGTCAATAGGACATGCCTATGTATATTTAATAAAAAAATATTCATACATTATATAAAATACATTTTATACAAAATAATGATGAACTGAAGATGAATGCCTACCAGATGCTTGTGTTCAAGAAGTATTCATTTTTGATTCCTAAACTGAAGCCAGGATTTACAAAATGAGAAGACCTTTGGTAACCAGAGAGAGAGGATAAAATATCAACATGTTGGATATGGTTCAAAATAATAATACTAAAGAGTATAGGGTAGTGAGTAGGGCAAAAACATTTACCTCAATTCTAGATAATGAAAAAAATAGAACCAATCTGATCTTCCATCCCTAAAATGAGAGGATGATCTGATGATTCGGACGTAAACAGGAGGACCCAGAATGGTGAATGCCGCCCCTTATTTTTATCCCCATATCGCCCAGAGACACACCCGTGGCACACTTGCTGTTGGGTTCTACTGTTTAGGGAAATAACCTGTATTATCCTATAAGTAAGAAAAAAAATTGGAATTAATTTATTATGTTGTTGGTAATTCCTATATAGATTTAGTGTTTCTAATCATTGTGGGCAATTAACCAAGGGGTCAGTTTGAAAGAGGGGACAGTAAAGGCAGAGCCCACGAAGATCAGATGGCATTTCAAATCCTTCAAGGCTCTGCAAACAATCCCCTCCTTGAGCTGCATAAGCAGATCACTGAACAGCAAGGAAATTCAGTCCCCACAATGAAAGGCTAAACACAAGTATAAGTTCCAAAGAGTACTTACTAGTGTAGAGGAGGTCCCAAAAAGAATTACTGAAGGAGGGAGAAGGTGGCCGGACGGAGAGAGGCATAAATGGTGTCATTCGTACTCAGGGCCGGACTGGCCTACCGGGATACCGGGAAATATCCCGGTAGGCTGCCTTCCTTGGGGCTGCTTTGAGCTTCTGCTGCAGCGCTCCGCTCCCTCAATCTCTCCTGTGTATAAGAGCTGGGTATGTGTTCGGCGGCCGTGCTGTTACAAGGCCCCGCCCCCCTAGACCGGCTCGTGTGATAGTAGATTGAGGGTTCCACCTATCACACGAGCCGATCTAGGGGGGCGGGGCCTTGTAACAGCACGGCCGCCGAACACATACCCATCTTCGTGATACAACGTGGGAGATGTCTCTGTGTGTCCTATAATGGTGAGCTGACTGTTACAAAAAAAGTAGATTTGGGTTTTGAATAGCAAATGTATTTCTACAGTCTCTATAAGTGATCTAAAAGTGAGTAAATGTAGAGGAAGAAAAGAGATTTGAGGAAACCTGTCAGCTGCTTTAAGTGAACTCTTGCACCTTTTTTATCACTTTATAGCCCCGTGTGTTATGACTTGATACTGGTCTTTGCTTGGAAGTATCTTAAAATACCTCTCTCTCTTAGTAAAAAAAAGGCTGCTTCCTGCTCTCTCCCTCTAGTGCTCTGTGCTGTGTGTCCTACAATGGTGAGCCTGCAATGGAGGGCACAGTGAGGCTGAATGCATGGGCATAGGCTGAAATGGTGGGCACAGTGAGGATGCAATGCTGGGAAAAGTGAGGCTGAATTTACGGGCACAGCCTGCAATGGTAGGCACAGTGAGGATGCAATGGTGGGCACAGTGAGGCTGAAGTCCCGGGCACAGGCTGCAATGGTGGGCACAGTGAGGCAGAATGCACGGGCATAGGCTGAAATGGTGGGCACAGTGAGGATGCAATGCTGGGAAAAGTTAGGCTGAATTCACAGGCACAGGCTGCAATGGTGGGCACAGTGAGGCTGAAGGCACGGGCATAGGCTGCAATGGTGGGCACAGTGAGGCTGAAGGCACGGGCATAGGCTGCAATGGTGGGCACAGTGAGGATGCAATGGTGGGCACAGTGAGGCTGAATGCAAGGGCACAGGCTGCAATGGTGGGCACAGTGAGGCTGAATGCAAGGGCACAGGCTGCAATGGTGGGCACAGTGAGGCTGAAGGCACGGGCATAGGCTGCAATGGTGGGCACAGTGAGGATGCAATGGTGGACACAGTGAGGCTGAATGCAAGGGCACAGGCTGCAATGGTGGGCACAGTGAGGCTGCAATGGTGGGCACAGTTAGGCTAAATGCACTGGCACAGGCTGCAATGATGGGCACAGTGAGGCTGAATTCACGGGCACAAGCTGAATGCATGGGCACAGTGAGGCTGCATTCACGGGCACAGTGAGGATGCAATGGTGGGCACAGTGAGGCTGAATTCACGGGTACAAGTTGAATGCATGGGCACAATGAGGCTGCAATGGTGGGCACAGTGAGGCTGCAATGCTCGGAAAAGTGAGGCTGAATTCACCGGCGCAGGCTGCAATGGTGGGCACAGTGAAGATGCAATGCTGGGAAAAGTGAGGCTGAATTCACGGGCACAGGCTGCAATGGTGGGCACAGTGAGGCTGAAGGCACGGGCATAGGCTGCAATGGTGGGCACAGTGAGGATGCAATGGTGGGCACAGTGAGGCTGAATTCCCGGGCACAGGCTGCAATGGTGGGCACAGTGAGGCTGAAAGCAGGGGCACAGGCTGTAATGGTGGGCACAGTGAGGCTGCAATGGTGGGCACAGTGAGGCTGCAATGGTGGGCACAGTGAGGCTGCAATGGTGGGCACAGTGAGGATGAATTCACAGGCACAGGCTGCAATGGTAGGCACAGTGAGGCTGCAATGGTGGGCACAGTGAGGCTGAATGCACGGGCACAGGCTGCAATGATGGGCACAGTGAGGCTGAATTTATGGCCACAAGCTGAATGCACGGGCACAGTGAGGCTGTAATGGTGGGCACAGTGATGCCGCATTTACGGGCACAGTGAGGATGCAATGGTGGGCACAGTGAGGCTAAATTCACAGGCACAAGCTGAATGCATGGGCACAGTGAGGCTGCAATGGTGGGCACAGTGATGCTGCATTCATGGGCACAGTGAGGATGCAATGGTGGGCACAGTGAGGCTGCATTCATGGGCACAGTGAGGATGCAATGGTGGGCACAGTGAGGCTGAATTCACGGGCACAGGCTGCAATGGTGGGCACAGTGAGGCTGCAATGGTGGGCACAGTGTTGCTGCATTCACGGGCACAGTGAGGCTGCAATGGTGGGCACAGTAATTCTGCACTGACAGGCACAGTGAGGCTGCAATGGTGGGCACAGTGAGGCTGAATTCACGGGCAAAGTGAGGCTGCAATGGTGGGCACAGTTAGGCTGCGTTCACAGGCACAGTGAGGATGCAATGGTGGGAACAGTGAGGCTGAATTCATGGGCACAGTAAAGCTGCATTTGATGGGCACAGTGATGCTGCACTGATGGGCAGTGAGGCTGCAATGATGGCACAGTGAGGCTGCATTCACGGGCACAGTGAGGCTGAATTCACAGGCACAGTGAGGCTGCAATTGATGAGCACAGTGAGGCTGCATTGATGGGTACAATAAGGCTGCATTTGATGGGCACAATAAGGCTGCATTTGATGGGCACAGTGAGGCTGCATTTGTTCAGAACTGGTGAGGCTGCATTATTCTCCTGTATCATGTCTGCAGTCTCTGACCATCTCTTGTAGCATGTCTGCATTCTCTTACCATCTTTGGTATCATGTCCTCAGTCTCTAACCATCTCTTGTATCATGTCCGCAACCTCTGACATCTCCTGTATCATGTCTGCAGTCTCTGAGGGAGTCTGGAGAGAAGTCAAGAATGGGAGCAGGATGGGGGTCGTGGGAGAAGTCAGACATGTGTGGACTGTGGTGAGGAGACTATAGAATAAAACCAGAGCCACCGAGCTGGAGCCGACTGACTGAGCCCTGCATGGTGCATCTAAGAGGAGGTCAGTGACAGAACCGCCAGGCCAGTCTGAGGGGGGTCACTGATGTAAGGGGGGCGTGAATGCGATAATGTAAGGGGGCACTGATCTGATATAAAGGTTTCCCCCTTATATCAGAAACCCCCCCCTTACCTTAGTGTATTCTTTCTGCACAAGGTGGTCTCTGGTCAACAGAGTCCCCCCCCCCACGTTTTCGAGTTTATGGTGTCCCCCTTGATGATTGACCACTTTCAACTGGAATTTGCTTTTATATATATATAAAGCCCTATGTGCTTTCATATCTGCCCTATGTGTTTTAAACTACATGGTTTTCCCTTTCATGAACAAGGAAGTTATGCTGTTGGGCTGGTATAATAATGCTATGGGGCTGGTATAAAAATTTTTCCAGGGCTGGTTTTTATGCCCAGTCCGGCCCTGTTCGTACTCCTTACTCTGATAGGGAAACATTACATGAGAGAGAGAGAGAGAGAGAGAGAGAGAGAGAGAGAGAGAGAGAGAGAGAGATGCTTCGCTGTCTCCCCCCCCCCTTTCTCCTTCAGCCATTCTTTTTGGGACCTCCTCTACACTAGTAAGTACTCTTTGGAACTTATACTTGTGTTTAGCCTTTCATTGTGGGGACTGGATTTCCATGGTGTTCAGCAGTGTTGCCAACCTACCAGATTGAAATTTACTCACACAACACCCAAAATTTACTGGCAAATTTAAGTGCAAATTTCAGTATTTAGGCTACAATCAAGTACAATATGCAATTAGCAAAGTGATTTAAGGTAGATATTAACCACTTTGCGCCCGTGATATAGCCAAAAGACGGCTACGTGCTCAATTGCCGGGAGGGCGTCCCTGGACAGCCTCTTATTTATGGGGGAAATCTGTGTTGGCCGTGTCCCTTGGACATAACCAATCACAGATCGTGCTAAATGGCCAATCACAGCGGCCATTTAGCACTCGATCAGAGTGTCCAATGGGAGATGATCTCATATGTAAACATAGTTAGGTTAAAAAAAGACACAAGTCCATCCAGTTCAACCTTAAAAATAATAAATAAATAAAATAAAAAATATCGTACAATCCAATATACCCAATAACCTCAGTTGATCCAGAGGAAGGCAAAAAACTCCAGCAGAGCATGCTCCAATTTGCTACAGCAGGGGAAAAAATTCCTTCCTGATCCCCCAAGAGGCAATCGGATTTTCCCTGGATCAACTTTACCTATAAATGTCAGTACCCAGTTATATTCTGTACATTTAGGAAAGTATCCAGGCCTTTCTTAAAGCAATCTACTAAGCTGGCCAGAACCACCTCTGGAGGGAGTCTATTCCACATTTTCACAGCTATTACTGTGAAGAAACCTTTCCATATTTGGAGATGAAATCTCTTTTCCTCTAGACGTAAAGAGTGCCCCCGTGAATAACTCAACACCAAGTTCACTATATGGACCCCTTATATATTTGAACATGTCGATCATATCCCCATATGCCACAGGGAAGTCCCGTCATGTCCCGTGCCCCGTTATTTAAGAACCGTCAGACGAGGAGACGCCGTCACACAGCGGGAGCCTCCCTCCATGCCAGCATGGATGAGGAGCGGCCCGGAGAAGAAAATGAAGAAGAGAAGAAGAGAAGAAAAGAAGATGAAGAAGAAGATGAAGAAGAGAAGAAGATGAAGAGAAGAGCGGGAGCCTCCCCCCATGCCATGGGTGCAGAGTGGCCCGAGGAGAAGAAGATAGAAGACGCCGCGGAGGAGATGCTGGACGAGAACGCCGGAGGAAGAACCAGAAGAGCCAGAAGAACCAGAAGAAGAAGAAGAAGATGAAGGAAGATAGAAGAAAGAAGAAGCATTTAAATAAAGGAATTGTCAAAAACTGTCTCTTGTCATTTTTAACATTTTTGACAGTTTTTTAGTGAAATGGTAGGGGTACAAGTACCCCCTTACCATTTCACACAGGGGGGACCGGGATCTGGGGGTCCCCTTGTTAAAGGGGGCTTCCAGATTCTGATAAGCCCCCCGCCCGCGGACCCTCACAACCACCGGCCAGGGTTGTAGGGATGAGGCCCTTGTCCTCATCAACATGGGGACAAGCACCCCCCCAATGTTGAGGGCATGTGGCCTGGTAGGGTTCAGGAGGGGGGCACTCTCTCATCCCCCCTCTTTTCCTGCGGCCTGCCAGGTTGCGTGCTTGGATAAGGGTCTGATATGAATTTTTGGGGGGACCCCACGCCGTTTTTTTTTTTTGGCGCGGGGTTCCCCTTAAAATCCATACCAGACCTGAAGGGTCTGGTATGGAATTTAGGGGGACCCCCACATCATTTTTTTTAAAATTTTGGCAGGGGTTCCCCTTAATATCCATACCAGACCTGAAGGGCCTGGTATGGAATTTTAGGTGACCCCCACGTCATTTTTTTTTTAAATTTTGGTTCGGGGTTCCCCTGTGGGGAATTCCCATGCCATTTTTATCAATGAACTTTTATGTGTATTGTCGGACCGGCAATGCAATAGCCGCGAGTAGTTTTAAATGGCTTTTTTCCTTCGAAATGTCATTTTGCTGTCAGACTGTTCTAAACACAGGAAACATGCGCCCCTTTACAGGCATACTATAGACACCCCCCAGCTACAAAATTTAAAGGGATATTACACTTTTATTGTTTGACTTTAAGCATTATTAAAATAACTGCTCCTGAAAAAACGTCCGTTTTTAAAACTTTTTTTTGCATTGATCCTTGTCCCCTGGGGCACGACCCAGGTCCCCAAACACTTTTTATGACAATAACTTGCATATAAGCCTTTAAAATTAGCACTTTTGATTTCTCCCATAGACTTTTAAAGGGTGTTCCGCGGCATTCTAATTTGCCGCTAACACCCCAAATTGTTTGCTGTTCGGCGAACTTGCGAACAGCCGATGTTCGAGTCGAACATGAGTTCGACTCGAACTCGAAGCTCATCCCTATTCTCCACTATGGATTCCCCCAGTTGTACTCCCCCTAGCATGTATGATGCATATTCTTAGCCCCCAAGTGCATAACTTTACATTTCTCAACATTAAACCTCATCTGCCACATAGTCGCCCAATTAGACAGAGCATTGTGGTTGGCTTGTAAATTGGAGACATCCTGTAAAGACGTTATTCCACTGCATAGTTTGGTGTCATCTGCAAAGACAGAAATGTTACTTTCCATCCCAGACCCAGTATCATTTATAAAGATATTAAAAAGTAAGGGTCCCAACACTGAACCTTGGGGTAAACCACTGATAACCTTAGACCATTCAGAGTAAGAATCATTTACCACTACTCTCTGAATTTGGTCTTTTAGCCAGTTTTCTATCCATTTACAAACTGATATTTCCAAGCCTGTAGATGTTACCTTACACATGAGCCGTGTGTGCGGAACTGTATTGAATGCTTTTGAAAAATCCAAGTATACCACATCCACAGCCACCCCTCTGTCAAAGTATACCACGTCCACAGCCACCCCTCTGTCCAAGTATACCACGTCCACAGCCACCCCTCTGTCCAAGGTTTTACTTACCTCTTCATAAAAAGAAATCAGGTTTGTCTGACAACTTCTGTCTTTCATGAATCCATGTTGTCTGTTGCTTAAAATGTTTTTTTCCAGCAAGAACTCGTCTATGTGGTCTTTTATTAAACTCTCCAGTATCTTCCCGACTATAGAAGTTAAACTAACAGGTCTATAGTTACTTGGTAAAGACTTTGATATGAGATCATCTCTCATTACCAGCTCTCCCTCCTCACACAGAGACAGCATGTGAGGAGGGAGAGCTTCCGTGCTGCAGCCTGAGCTGCCATCTGTCCCCAGTGCCACCTGTCAGTGCCATCTTTCCCCAGTGCCACCTATCAGTGCCACCTGCCCCCAGTGCCACCTGTCAGTGTCACGTGTCATCAGTGCCATGTATTAGTGCCATCTGTCATCAGTGCCACCTGTCAGTGTCACATGCCATCTGTTATCAGTGTCACGTGTCATCAGTGCCATCTGTCATCAGTGCCACGTAGTAGCGCCATCTGTCATCAGTGCCACGTGTCATCAGTGCCATCTGTCATCAGTGCCACATATTAGTGCCATCTGTCATCAGTGCCCCGTATTAGTGCCACTTGTCATCAGTGCCACATATTAGTGCCATCTGTCATCAGTGCCATGTATTAGTGCCAATTGTCATCATTGCCACATATTAGTGCCATCTGTCATCAGTGCCACGTATTAGTGCCATCTGTCATCAGTTCCACATGTCATCAGTGCCACATATTAGTGCCATTTGTCATCAGTGTCACGTGTCATCAGTGCCACCTATTAGTGCCATCTGTCATCAGTTCCACATCAGTGACACGTGTCATTGTCCTGGTGCTTCAGGGCCTTCAAAAGTGTAATAGGTAGTCAACAAGTTAGATGGGTAATTTATGCTCCTAGAACACATGATGGTGCTCCCTGCATGTTGGGCCTCTCTATGTGGCCAGGCTGTGAAAAAGTCCCACACATGTGGTATCGTAATACTCAGGAGGAGTAGCAGAATGTATTTTGGGGTGTCATTTGTGGTATACACATGCCATGTGAAAGAAATTACCTATTACAATGGCAATTTTGTGGAAAAAAACAAAAAAACTTAATTTTGCAAAGAATTGTGGGAAAAAATGACAACATCAAAAACCTCACCATGCATCTTACTAAATACTTTGAATTGTCTACTTTCAAAAAAGGGGTCATTTGGGGGGTATTTGTACTTTCCTGGCTTGTTTGGGTCGCAAAAAATGAGATAGGCCACCAGTACATCAGGTGTGATCAATTTTTTATGATTTGCACCACAGCTTGTAGACTTTCTAACTTTCACAAAGACAAAATAATATCCACTAATTTGGGTTATGTTTACCAAAGATATGTAGCAGTATAAATTGTGGCCAAAATTTATTAAGAAAAATTAATAATTTGCAAAAGTTTGTCACAGAAACTCAGAAAAATTTGTGGGTTTTTTTCAAAATTTTCGGTCTTTTTTCATTTATAGCGCAAAAAGTAAAAACCCCAGAGGTGATCAAATACCACCAAAAGAAAGCTCTATTTGTGTGAAAAAAGTACAAAAAATTCATTTGGGTACAGTATTACATAACTGAATAATTGTCATTCAAAGTGTGAGAGCGCTAAAAGCTGAAAATTGATCTGGGCAGGAGGATGGTTAAGGCAAAAACATATTTCTTATTTTATTTTCGATATAGTAAGTAGCTCAGGAACAGGAATCGAGAGTAATGCCCCGTACACACGGTCGGATTTTCCGATGGAAAATGTCCAATCGGAGCGTGTTGTCGGAAATTCCGACCGTGTGTGGGCTCCATCGGACATTTTCCATCGGATTTTCCGACACACAAAGTTGGAGAGCAGGAGATAAAATTTTCCGACAACAAAATCCAAGAGCAATTGTCGGAAATTCCGATCGTGTGTACACAAATTCGACGGACAAAGTGCCACGCTCGCTCAGAATAAATAAAGAGATGAAAGCTATTGGCCACTGCCCCGTTTATAGTCCCGACGTACGTGTTTTACGTCACCGCGTTCAGAATGATCGGATTTTCCGACAACTTTGTGTGACCGTGTAAATGCAAGACAAGTTTGAGCCAACATCCGTCGGAAAAAATCCTAGGATTTTGTTGTCGGAATGTCCGAACAAAGTCCGACCGTGTGTACGGGGCATTAGGATGAGCCGAACACCCCCCAGTTCAGTTCGCACCAGAACTTGCGAACAGACCAAAACTTTGCACGAACGTTAGAACCCCATTGAAGTATATGGGACTCGAATGTTCTAAATCAAAAGTGCTAATTTTAAAGGCTAATTTGCATTGTATTGTCCTAAAAAGTGTTTGGGGACCCGGGTCCTGCCCCAGGGGACATGGATCAATGCAAAAAAAAGTTTTAAAAACTGACGTTTTTTCGGGAGCAGTGATTTTAATAATGCTTAAAGTGGAACAATAAAAGTGTAATATTCCTTTAAATTTCGTACCTGGGGGGTGTCTATAGTATGCCTGTAAAGGGGCGCATGTTTCCCGTGTTTAGAACAGTCTGACAGCAAAATGACATTTCAAAGGAAAAAAGTCATTTAAACTACTCACGGCTATTAATGAATTGCCGGCCGGATAATACACATAAAAGTTCATTGATAAAAATGGCATGGGAATTCCCCACAGGGGAACCCCGAACCAAAATTTAAAAAAAAATGACGTGGGGGTCCCCCTAAATTCCATACCAGGCCCTTCAGGTCTGGTATGGATATTAAGGGAAACCCCGGCCAAAATTAAAAAAAAAAATTGGCGTGGGGTACCCTCAAAACCTATACCAGACCCTTATCCGAGCACGCAACCTGGCAGGCCGCAGGAAAAGAGGGGGGGATGAGAGAGCGCCCCCCCCCTCCTGAACCGTACCAGGCCACATGCCCTCAACATTGGGAGGGTGCTTTGGGGTACCCCCCCCAAAACACCTGGTCCCCATGTTGATGGGGACAAGGGCCTCATCCCCACAACCCTGGCCCGGTGGTTGTGGGGGTCTGCGGGCAGGGGGCTTATCGGAATCTGGAAGCCCCCTTTAACAAGGGGACCCCCAGATCCCGGCCCTCCCCCCTGTGTGAAATGGTAAGGGGGTACAAAAGTACCCCTACCATTTCACAAAAAAAAATGTCAAAAATGTTAAAAATGACAAGAGACAGTTTTTAAAAATTACTTTATTTAAATGCTTCTTCTTTCTTCTATTTTCTTTCTTCTATCATCTTTCTTCTATCTTCTATCTTCCTTCGGTTTCTTCATCCATCTTCTTCTTGTTCTTCTGGTTCTTCATCCAGTCTTCTCATTAGGCATCTTCCTCAGCGGCGCCGTCTTCACTTCATCTTCTTTCCTCGGGCCACTCCGCAACCACCATTGGATGGGAGGCTCCCGCTGTGTGACGCTTCTCCTCTTCTGGCAGTTCTTAAATAATGGAGGGCAGGTGACCTCGCCCCCCTCTGACGCACGGGGACATCCCTGTGGCATTTCCCTACCAGGTTGCCTGCTCGGATAAGGGTCTGGTATGGATTTTTGGGGGTACCCCACGCTATTTTTTTTTAAATTTTGGCGCGGGGTCCCCCTTAAAGTCCATACCAGACCTGAAGGGTCTGGTATAGATTTTGAGGGGGATCCCACACCATTTTTTTTTTTTAATTTTGGCCGGGGTTCCCCTTAATATCCATACCAGACCTGAAGGGCCTGGTATGGAATTTAGGGGGACCCCCACGTCATTTTTTTTTTTTAATTTTGGTTCGGGGTTCCCCTGTGGGGAACTCCCATGCCTTTTTATCAATGAACTTTTATGTGTATTGTCGGGCCGGCAATTCATTATAGCCGCGAGTAGTTTTAAATGACTTTTTTTCCTTTAGAAATGTCATTTTGCTGTCAGACTGTTCTAAACACGGGAAACATGCGCCCCTTTACAGGCATACTATAGACACCCCCCCAGGTACGAAATTTAAAGGGATATTACACTTTTATTGTTTGACTTTAAGCATTATTAAAATCACTGCTCCCGAAAAAACTGACGTTTTTAAAACTTTTTTTTGCATTGATCCATGTCCCCTGGGGCAGGACCCAGGTCCCCATACACTTTTTATGACAATAACTTGCATATAAGCCTTTAAAATTAGCACTTTTGATTTCTCCCATAGACTTTTAAAGGGTGTTCCGCGGCATTCGAATTTGCCGCGAACACCCCCAAATTGTTCGCTGTTCGGCGAACTGGCGAACAGCTGATGTTCGAGTCGAACATGAGTTCGACTCGAACTCGAAGCTCATCCCTAATCGAGAGGGCAAGAAATTAGAATGGGCGGCACACACACATGAAAATGACACTGACAGCAGTGTGCAGCAGCACAGATGATGATGGCACCTCACCAACATGACACGCAGTATTGTCGCTAGGGGGGTGCAGGCCGCACCCGGGTGATGCCCACCAGAGGGGTGATGCACGGCACTGGATTGAGAGAGGCGCCATGGCTCTCTCCTCTTCCTCCTTCCCCTGCACACTCCGGTATCTCTGCTGTGGCTCCTTAGCTCCACGGGATGTTCGGGGAGGGAGGAGGAGAAAGAATGGTGAGGCAGAGGCAGACAGCTCTGCAGTCCCATAGCCCAGTGCCCCCAGCGTCCAAATGTCCTCCAGGAACTGGCACTGCCTATTATTGTGAGTGACAGGCAGGCAAGGAGAGGTGCTGGCTGCCTATCAAAATTACACTCCACAGAGCTGACAGAGCCTAGATGGAGGGACATTTGTGTGGACAGAGCCACGCTGATCTGAGGTCTGTAAATGTAGGGAGGGGAGATATACATGGGGGTTACCTTAGGGGATTACACAGGGCAGGTTACATTAGGGGGATTGCACAGGGGGGTTTCATTAGGGGGATTACACAGGGCGGGTTACATTAGGGGGATTGCACAGGGGGGTTACATTTGGGGGATTACACGGGGGAGAGTTACATTAGGGGGATTACACAGGGGGTTACATTAGGGGGGTTACATTTCAAAGTGCGTTCCAGCACCAGGGTGGCTCCCGGTGATCGCATGGTGGTTGCTCGGGGGTATAATACAACTGCCAGGAGCACCCTAGGATCTAAGCCTCCAGGGAACCAGGGGGAATCCCATGAGGTTCACTGTTGGTCCTGTCATCAACTGGGTCATCTGGCAGCCTAGTGCCCAGGTTGGGAAAAATCAATGTAGTGCAACATGGGTCACCGTCGCTCCATGTATGCCCATGCATTATGTGCTGCAACCAGCCTCAATCCGCATGTGTGTGGTGCGGGTCAATGGACAGGAGGTGGTAGCGCTCCTTGACTCTGGGAGTGTCGTCACCCTGCTCTGATCAGACAGGTTGCCAAGAAAGCTGGTGCCAAGGGAACAGGTCGGGGTCATCTGTGTGCATGGTGAGGTTAAAAACTATCCGGTGGCCTGTGTGACCCTGTGTACACCATCAGGAATGGCTACACTAAAAGTTGGGGTGGTCCCGGGATTACTTCATGACTTACTAATCGGGCGAGACTGCCCCATGTTTTGGGACTTGTATGAGCAAAAGCTCAAAAGTTTGGGGTTTTCCCCCAAAAAGCAAGAACGCACAGAGGTGGTAAATAATACTGTGTTGCAGGAGGTTGTTACTAAGGATCAGTACCAGGTTGCTGAACCTTCAGGATGTGAGCCCGGTCCCCTGGAGGTGTTTGTGGGATTGGAAGCAGACAGTACCTCCTCTGAGCCAGATATGTCAGATCTTGGGAGCTCCCGGTAAGATTTCCTGAGAGCTCAGATGAGGGACCCCACTTTGATTCCAGCCAAGGAACAGGCCCCAGTCTTAAATGGTGAACCACAGCCCCCTGGGGTGGATGTGCAGTTGCCCCATTTCGCTGTGATTTGTGAATGTGCAGTTCCCCCATTTTGCTGTGATTCGTGACTTGTACTGAGTAGCTAAAGTTGATAAAGAAGTGTTGGAACAACTGGTGGTACCCAAACCTTTTAGGTCTAGGGTGTTACATTTGGCTCATAGTCATGTACTTGGGGGTCACCTTGGAAGGGCTAAAACTCAGGAATGGGTTTTACAGCATTTTTTTGGCCTGGTGTATATCGGGAAATTAAGGATTACTGTGAGTCCTGCCCTACCTGTCAAAGAACCTCTCCAACACCCCATTCGCAGTCTGCTGGTACTGCTTCCAATTATTGAGGTTCCCTTTGATTGCATAGCCATGGACTTGGTGGGCCCCTTACTCAAGTTAACTAGGGAACACCAATACATTTTAGGTGTCCTTGACTATGCCACCAGATAGTGGTCCCTTTAAGAAATTGCTCATCCAAGGTCATCGCACAGGAGTTGTTTCAGATGTTCATGAGAACAGGGCTCCTTCCCAAGATCTTGACAGACCAAGGTACCCCATTCATGTTAAAAGTGATGAAGGAACTCTGTAAACTGTTTAAGATTAAACACTAGTGGACTTCATTGTATCACCCACAAACTGATGGTTTAGTTGAGCGCTTAAACAAAACCTTAAAGGGAATGCTAAAGAAAGCAGTTGAGGAGGATGGTTGGGATTGGGATTGCTTGTTGCCTCCCTTGTCATTTGAGGTACCCCAGGCCTCCACGGGATTCTACCCCTTTGAGTTGGTTTATGAGAGACACCCCCGTGGACTACTGGAAATAATGAAAGAGACGTGGGAACAAGAAGCTTCCCCATATTGGAGTGTGGTAGAACACGTCTCTCAAATGCAGGACCGAATAACAAAAGTTATGCCCATAGTACGGGAACATTTGCAGGCTGCACAAAACGCCAGAGTCGTGTATACAACCAATCTGCCAAGGTTAGGGAGTTTAAACCTGGGGATCGGGTGCTGGTGTTAGTGCCTACTGTTGAAAGTAAGTTTCTTGCCAAGTGGCAAGGACCCTTTGAGATAGTTGAGAGGGTGGGCAAGGTCAACTACATAATCCATCAACCCACCAAATGTAAACCCTACCAGATTTACCACGTGAACTTGATTAAACCATGGAAAGATGGACAGGTTTTGACAGTCAGTCTGAAGGTCCCGGAAGATCCTAACGCTCAGATTAAGAAGGTAGGGATTGCAGAGGCTCTCTCCCCTTCTCAAAACAGTTTTTGCAGAGGAATCGAGGCATTTTTTCAAACCTGCCAGGCCTAACCTCGATAATTGAACATAATGTCATCACAGACCCTGGCGTTCGAGTACACCTCAAACCCTACCACATACCCGAAGCTCACCAGAATATTCTCTCGGTCAAGCTTGAAGCCTTGTACACACAATCGGATCATTGGCTAACAAAACCGTGGACTTTAGTCCGAAGGGCGTTGGCCCAAACTTGTCTTGCATACAAACGGCAAGGAATTGTCGGCCAACAAATACAAACGTAGTGACATACTACGTTGTTTTTAAGCTCTTAAGTGCCACCCTTTGGGCTCCTAATGCTAATTTCATGTTAGTGGAAGTTTGGTGAGTGTTGATTCGCGCTTTTCATTTTGCGCTTTTCAGTTTGCGCTTTTCAGTTTGTTTTTGAACGGCCGTTCGTCAACCAGCCATGTTGCAGAATTGGACGAGATAAGGTGTTATTTATTATTGGCCTTGGAGTTATTACTTTGACATTATTTTTTTGGCTGAATAATGATTTGATTTGGTATATTTTCTATATTTTTGGATGCATAGAATGCACTTTTTGGTTAGGTTCTATTGGCAGATAGCATGTCTATTTTTATTTGTTTTCTTTTTTTAATGCACAATAAATAAAGTGTGGAGAATAATACTTGGCTATGTTTTTACTTCAAATGACAGTTTGGGAGTAGGCAGTTACATTTAAAAAAAATACGTTGTAAAATAGACAAGGCACACCAACATAGTTGTATCTTTGATCTAAACTACGGGATAATGATGTTGTTGTGGTAACTTGCCCCAAAAAAAGGATAATAATCTTATTCTTGAAATCACTAGAAAAAAAAAGCCTTTTAAAATTCATTTGCAATAACTCCATCAGTATCACCAGCAAAGCAGCTTCATTATTATCCCATTAAAGAAGAAGAGAATTGTGCGCTGCATTTCCAGATTTCATAATTTGCCACAAACGCTAGTTTACAAGACCGACTGCTTCCGGCTCGTCCTTGCTTCCGAGCATGCGTGTTTGTACTTTGGACTTTTGTCTGACGGACTTGTGTACACACGCTCAGAAAATCTGACAACAGACATTTGTCTGCAGAAAATTTAAAAACCTGCGATCCAACATTTGTCCGCGGAAAATCTGACAATTGTCAGATGGAGCGTACACACGGTCGGATTTTCCACCAACAGCCTGTCATCACACATTTCCCTTTGGAAAATCTGATCGTGTGTACGAGGCTTAAGAGTATGTTGGACCTTGGGATCTTTGAGGAGTCTTCAAGTAGCTGGTCCAGCCCTATAGTCCTTGTACCCAAGCCAAATGGAATCTGGCAGTTCTGAAATGACTTTCACAAGTTAAATGAAGTCTCCAAGCCAGGCGCGTATCCCATGCTCCGGGTGGATGAGTTGAGAGGTTAGGACCGGCCTGGTCAGGGGCGGATCCAGGGGGGGCAACGGGGCAATTGCCCCCTCCGAGAAATGCGGGCGAGTGAGCCGGCGGGCGGCTCCGTAATTGAGAGAGCCGCCGGGCGGCTCAGCGGCTCCATAGGTGAAAGAGCCGCCGGGCGGCTCCGCAGAGACAGACAGCGGCAATGGCGTTGTTAGGCGGGTGCGGGGGTGTGCGGTCCGCACCCGGGTGACACCCGCCAGAGGGGTGACACCCGTAGGTAGCGGCACGCACCGCTAACACCGCCCACTGACCTGATCTGCTTCTCAGGTATTGCGTTGTGTGTGTGCCTCAGCGCAGCGGACTGAAGCCGCCTCCCCCTCCTCTCTGTTTACATTCACACAGGAGGAGGAGGAGCCTGAGGGACACACACGGCTGTGTGTATCTTCCGGTCCGCACTGTTCTGAGGTCTGTATTAATGGGGGCTCTGCACTGAGGGGGATTCTGTACCAATGAGGGGCTCTGCACTGAGGGGGATTCAGTACCAATGAGGGGCTCTGCTCTGAGGGGGATTCTGTACCAATGAGGGGCTCTGCACTGAGGGGGATTCAGTACCAATGAGGGGCTCTGCACTGAGGGGGATTCTGTACCGATTGGGGGCTGTGCACTGAGGGGGATTCTGTACCAATGGGGGGCTCTGCACTGAGGGGGATTCTGTACCAATGGGGGGCTCTGCACTGAGGGGGATTCTGTACCAATGGGGGGCTCTGCACTGAGGGGGATTCTGTACCAATGGGGGGCTCTGCACTGAGGGGGATTCTATACCAATGGGGGGCTCTGCACTGAGGGGGATTCTATACAAATTGGGGGCTCTGCACTGAGGGGGATTCTATACAAATGGGGGGCTGTGCACTGAGGGGAATTATATATTAATGGGGGGCGCTGCACTGAGGGGGATTCTATACAAATGGGGGGTTCTGCACTGAGGGGGATTCTATACAAGTGGGGGGCTCTGCACTGAGGGGGATTCTATACAAATGGGGAGCTCTGCACTGAGGGGGATTCTATATTAATGGGGGTTCTGCACTGAGGGAGATCTATACTAATGGGGGCTCTGCACTGAGGGGGGATTCTATACTAATGGGGGGCTCTGCACTGAGGGGGGATTCTATACTAATGGGGGGCTCTGCACTGAGGGGGGATTCTATACTAATGGGGATTACAACATCTCTCTGCTGCCTGTCTCTGGGACACAAGAGACCACCTTAGCAGGTGGCAAGTGACAATCTTCATCTGGTGACAGGCGACGTGGAAAGGGACAATCCGCAACATGTGGCAGGCGACGTGGCAAGTGACAATCTTCATCTGGTGACAGGTGACGTGGCAAGTGACACACTCGGGGCTCCCACTGATTCTGCATTATGGTGAGTTAAACTATTTAATTTTTTATAACAATGTAATAATAGTAATAATGCGCTACAATCATCCTGACACCATAACAACCATAGTGCCGTGATGATTGAAGCGCCAACACCAGCCATTTCCCCGATAGATGTACCCCAAAAAAATATATTTTCTGGCAGTGCCCCTCCCGAGACTAGACTCTGGATCCGCCCCTGGGCCTGGTACATCACTACTCTTGACTTGACCAAGGGATACTGGCAGATCCCACTTTCCCCAGAGGATAAAGAAAAAAACTGCATTTGCCACACCAGAGGGGTTATGGCAATATGCCCGAATGCCGTTTGGGTTACATGGGGCCCCAGACACTTTCCAGAGGGCCATAGACTCTGTCCTGAGACCTCATAAGGATTTCTCAGGAGCCTACCTTGATGCCATTGTCATCTTTAGTCAGGACTGGGAGAGTCACTTACTGAAGGTCCATTTGGTCTTGGATGTGCTCCGAAGGGCGGGGTTCACAGTGAACCCAGAAAAGAGCAAGGTTGGGTTGGAGGAGGCCCACTACCTGGGATTTGTTGTAGGCAGGGGTGTGATTAAACCCCAACTAAACAAGGTGGAGGCTATCCAGAAATGGGCCATTCGCAAAGAAACAGGTGTGTTCTTTCCTTGGCATTGTGGGCTATTATAGGAGGTTTGTCCCCAACTTTGCCAGTCTAGCAGCGCCTCTGACTGATCTCACCAAGGGAAAGAACACAACTGTTGTTCAGTGGAGTGCAGAAGCAGCGTTCTGCCGGTTGAAACAAGCTTTGTGCCAGGAACCAGTGTTGGTAGCTCCCGACTTCCAAAAAGAGTTCCTGGTACAAACAGATGCCTCAAAGTTAGGTCTGGGTGCAGTACTGTCCCAGATGGTTGGGGGGATGAGCACCCCGTTGTGTACTTGAGCCGGAAGCTCATGCCAGCTGAGAGGAATTATTCCATTGTGGAAAGGGAGTGTCTCGCACAGGGGCGTACCTAGTGCATTTGGCACCCAGGGCAGATTCTATATCTGGCACCCCCCCACCTTAAAATGTAAAAACACCCCACTGTGCCCCCTGCATACCTCTGCATCCTTAAATATCTCTTTGTCACTACTGTGTACATTACACAGCACCTCTGGACCCCTTTACATTACACAACACCTTGCACATAAGGACCTCTTTACTTTACACAGCCCTTGTACCTCTAGACCCTTTTACATTACACAGCACCCTGCACCCCTTTACATTACACAGCATCCTTCACCTCTGGACCCCTTTACATTACAGAGCACCCTGCCCCTCTGGACCCCTTTACATTACATAGCACCCTGCACCTCGCAACCCCTTTACATTACACTGCACCCTTCACCCCTAGACCCCTTTACATTACACAGCCCATTGCACCTCTGGACCCCTTTACATTACACATCACCCTGCACCTCTGGACCCCTTTACATTACACAGTACCCTGCACCTCTGGACCAGTTTACATTACACAGCACCCTGCACCTATGGACCATTTACATTACAGAGCATGCTGCACCTCTGGACCCCTTTCTATTACACAGCCCCCACAGCTCTGGATGCCTGTATGTTATACAGATACCCCCCTAAATGCTCTGGACCCCCTGCATGTTACACAGACCCCCCTACAGTGCAGACACCTGCCCATTCAGTACAGACCCCCCTACAATGCAGACCCCCCTACAATACAGACCCCCCTACAGTGCAGACCACCCTACAATGCAGACCCCCCCTACAATACAGACCTCCCCTACAGTGCAGACCCCCCTACAATACAGACCCCCCCATCAGACCCATAATGTACCTCGGGCTTTGGCTCAGATGATCAGAGCGGGACATGATGCACAGTATGTGTAGACTACACAGAGGAAGGGGAGACGACGCCGGCAGCTTCAATCTGCTCGGCTGTGTGAGACAGCTGAGACAGATCAGATCTGCGGTGCAGCAACGAGAGAAGGGGATTATTGTGGGTCCCGGGTGCGCCGATGGGTGTCACATGGGTGTCACTCAGGTGCGGCGAACACCCCACCCATTTGCAAAGCTACTACAGGCTCTCCATGTGTGTACTGTGTTCTTACCTGCCGCTGCCTGTCACCGTGCTGTGCCGCTGCGCTGCTTAAATACGCTTCAGTCCCGGAGGGAGGGCGCCGGCCTGACACTCCCAGTGTGTGGCACCCGGGGCAGTTCCCCCCCACACCCCCACTTAGTACGCCACTAGTCTTGCAATAAAATGGGCTTTGGATGCACTCCTCTACTACTTGTTGGGCCGACCCTTCAAGTTAGTTTCAGATCATGCACCCCTTACATGGATGGCCCAAAATAAAGACAAAAACTCCAGAATCACCTGGTGGTTCCTTGCTCTACAGGACTTCAAGTTTGTATTGGTACATAGACCAGGAAAGGTGCATCAGAATGCGGGTCTATTGCCACTTGATTTGTGTCCAGACCCCTGGCCTGGAACAGGGGGGGTATGTAGAGGGTCAGCCTGTATTTCTCCTGAGGTTACCTGTGGGTTTTTTCTTTGAATCCCGAACAGTTCCTGTGGCAGTTGTGGCTGAAAACTTTCTTGATTCTTGATCAACCTGACCTTGGCTTGGTATCAAGAGATCCCCAAATGTTCCAATTCTTATTAAGTGATTGAACAGTACTGACTGGCATATTCAAGGCTTTGGATAGTTTTTTATATTCTTTTCCATTTTTGTAAAGTTTCCTTACCTTGTTATGCAGGTCTTTTGACTGTTCTTTTCTGCTCCCCATGGCTTAGTGTCTAGCCTGCTTAGTGCATCCATGTGAGAGCTAACAAACTCATTGGTTATTTATACATAGACACTAATTGTGATTTAAAAAGCCACAAATGTGGGTAATTAACCTTTAATTGCCATTTTAACCCGGGTGTGCCACCTTCTGTGTCTGTAACAAGGCCAAACCTTCCAGGGTATGTAAACTTTTGATCAGGGCCATATGGGTGATTTCTGTTATCATTAGGATTTAAAAAGGATCCAAAAAAACAATGTGATAATAAATGGCTTCATGTGATTACTATACTTAAAAAAAAAAAAAAACATTTTTGGCACGATCAGTCATATTTTTAATATTAATGCCAACATTTCACAATTTCTGCCAGGGTATGCAAACATTTGAGCACAGCTGTATATATTGTATATTGTCTCATACTATGGTGTGCTCTCTGCTGGGTCGTTTAGGGGTGTGGCTGTATTCCATTGTTCTATTGTGTCTGTCTGCCTTGGGGGAAAGTATTATGGGATGTGTATGTGTATTTGCTGTGAGAAGGGAGGGGCGAATTCCTCCAATAGCTCTCCCTGCTGATTGGACAGTCTACCCTGCCCTGAATGCAAAGGGAGGGGGGATTGTCCCGAGTGTTACCTCTGTGTACCCATGTTTAAATAAACAGTTAATGTTCAGGATTTCTCCAGACCTTCTCCCATCCTTTGAAACTCTCTACCCCAATCTGTCCAACTGTCCCCTAATCTATCCATCTTTAGACGATCCCTGAAAACTCTTCTCTTTAAAGAAGCCTATGCTGCTTCTATCTAATACATGGTTTCACTTTCTCCATCAGCTCATCCCCCACAGCTTTTATCTTTTGTATCAATTGACCCTCCTCCTAGATTATAAGCTCTAGTGAGCAGGGCCCTCTGATTCCTCTTGTACCAAATTGTAATGTAACTATAATGTCTGCCTTCATTTTGTTAAGCACTGCACAAACTGTTGGTACTATATAAATCCTGTATAATAATATAATAATAATGTACAGCAGCCAAATGAGTACTGTCCAGTTCTTGGTTGTCAATTCTTTTATTTTGTATTCTGCTCTGTTTTACTCTATTATATTCTTTTCTAGTTCTTTATTTTCTATTCTCTTAGATAACTTAATAATAAATATTATTTGAATTTGGATTTCGTCGGAAATTTTGGTTTGTTATGTTCATTTAAATTCATTAATTATTTTGATTTGGAAATTCAGATACATCCAAATTTCAGAATAACGAAGAATTTCCCACAAATCTCAATTTGGAGTGAAACGATCCACGCATGTCCTTTAGTAAATAAATGTGAATGCAGACACAGAATAGGTCAAGAGGATGAGTATGTCTATAGGACAGGGAATCCTCGCAGTGAGGATGGATCAGATCAGAAAGATATGGTTAGTATTGTACCCTTTAAATCAGTGGTTCTCAACTCCAGTCCTCGGGACCCACCAACAGGCCAGATTTTAAGTATTACCTTGGGGAGTTGCAGACTAGAATACTGCATTTACTGAGCAGCAAGTGATATCACCTGTGATGTATTTCAGCTATCTTGCAAACCTGGCCTGTTGGTGGGTCCTGAGGACTGGAGTTGAGAACCACTGCTTTAAATAAACAGGCAAACAAAAGATCCACAGTAACTCCCCGAGTAAACACCAAAATAACAAGAGTGACCAATTATGGTCTATGGCTGCAGTTCCTTCTGCCAAAACTGCACCACATAGAAGGTTCCAGAGTCCCCCCAACTACCTGCAATTATTTTGGTATTATCGGTAATAAATCTCCATGTAATATTGGTGGATTTTAATGTCACAATGTTACCAGAAGATCAAAATGAGGGCTTCGAATTTCAGAACTGAGAGTCGGTTGTCATTCAATCTCCCCGATCTCACCCTCTGGAAATAATAATTATAATTATATGATGATTGAACTTTCCATCAATGGCCCGGGGGGACATCTTCCTGACCTATTACAAAGTTCACTCCCAATAAGTTGATAAATACTGCTCTCTGTAATCATGAGAAGAGGACCGGCCACCACAAAGATGGTTATGCAAAGACCCAAAGGTTGTACAATAAGATTACATGTATGGTCTTGTTGAAAGGAATCTTTCTGTGGGAGCTGAGAATGGTCTTCCCCATTAGGGAGATTCCTCCTCTATATTTGCCCTGGTGACCATGATCATTGAAAGTAACTTTACAAAATTTAGGGTTGTCACCAGAACAGGAATAGAGGGGAAATCTTCCAATGGGGCCATCGAGGATATTCTCCTACATCCTGTTTTGGATATGGAACAGGAAGTAAAGGGAAATCTTACCAATAGAATGTAGCCCCTCCCCCTTAGTTTATCCAAAAACATAACAGAAAAGGTTTAGCCTTTAGTTCTCCTTTATTGAATTTATAATTTTCATTCATTATTTATTTT
This sequence comes from Lithobates clamitans, assembly GCA_037952925.1. NCBI lineage: Eukaryota > Metazoa > Chordata > Amphibia > Anura > Ranidae > Lithobates > Lithobates clamitans. The sequence continues at coordinate 175,941 of JBBGZY010002752.1, read as the reverse complement.
CATTCCTTTGTATTTTATACGGTGGATTTGGTTGTTGCCGGGAGACATAGCGGCACCTTCCATAGCCGGCCTCACTTTTGGGGTTTGTACTTCTGATTGAACATGGCGTTCATTTGTTCCATTTCACATCTCACATATTCCATCTCACACCTCACAATTTCATGTATTATTCCATCTCCATTTTTATTCAAAGATTCCAAAATTCTCAGAAGAAAATCCAGATCCTGATCCTGAGAAGACACAAAGTATCATTCTTCTAATATACTGAATACACAACGTTACATTTCACCCTTTTCATCCACCGAGCCTGGGAACTGCAACATAGAAAGAGGGCTTCTCTGCTGTAGAGTTCGCCCCAGAACAATAACACCCTGACACTTGGGGGCCCCAGAACAATGACACCCTTACACTTGGGGGTCCTAGAACAATGAAACACTGACACTTGGGGGCCCCAGAACAATGACACCCTTACACTTGGGGGTCTCAGAACAATGACACCCTGACAATTGGGGCCCAAGAACAATGACGCCCTGACAATTTGAGCCCCCAGAACAATGACACCCTGACAATTGGGACCCCCAGAACAATGACACCCTGACACTTGGGGGTCCCAGAACAATGAAACCCTGACACTTTGGGGTCCCAGAACAGTGACACCCTGATACTTGGGGGTCCTAGAACAATGACACACTGACACTTGGGGGTCCCATAACAATGACACACTGACACTTGGGGGGCGCAGAACAATGACACAATTACACTTGGGGGGCGCAGAACAATGACACCCTGACACTTAGGAGCCCCAGAACAATGACACCCTAAAACTTGGGGCCCCAAAACAATGACACTGACACTTGGGGGGCACAGAACAATGACACCCTGACACTTGTGGTCCCAGAACAATGACACCCTGACACTTGTGGTCCCAGAACAATGACACCCTGACAGTTGGAGCCCCAGAACATTGACACCCTGACACTTGGAGGGCGCAGAACAATGACACCCTGACATTTGGGGGTCCCAGAACAATAACACCCTGACACTTGGGGTCCCACAACAATGACACCCTGACACTTTGGGACCCCAGAACAATGACACCCTGAAACTTGGGGGCCCCAGAAATATTACACCCTGACAATTGGGGCCCCATAACAATGACACCCTGACAATTTGGGGCCCCAGAACAATGACACCCTGACACTTGGGGTCCAGAAAAATTACACCCTGACACTTGGGGTCCAGAAGAATGACACACTGACACTTGGGGGTCCAGAACAATGACAGTTGGGGGTCCATATTATAATGTAAATGATTTTCTTACTTTGAGATTATTCAGCTTCAGATTTTCCTTTAGCTCATTTACATTAAAAATTTTCATAATTCCTTCCTTGTTTGCAATCTTATTAAATCCTTCCACCAAACTCGGTATACTCTTCTCTGGCAACAGAACCTGTAAAAACATATGAGGAGGTTCCATCATCTGATCTCCAACCTCCTCATCCACTAATATTATTATTATACATTTATATAGCGCTGACATATACCGCAGTGCTGTACAGAGATCACTGAGCTAATCACATCAGTCTCTGTACCAGAGGAGCTTACACTCTAATGTCCCCTCCCCCACAGTTTTCTATGCCTCCTATTAATAACAATTGTATTATTGGAAATGAGGAAAGGTAGGTACTCCCACTGGTAACGAGGAGAGGTAGGTACTCCCCCTGGTAGTGAGGAAAGGTAGGTACTCCTCTTGTATAATGAGGAAAGGTAGGTACTCCCACTGAATAACGAGGAAAGGTAGGTACTCACCTTGGTGCTGTAGGCAGAGAAGAGACTCAGAAAGATCAGAAGACAGAACATTGTGTTGGTGGGTTTGAGGATTGCAGTCTAGGGATGGGGAGAAGAGAACACAATGATGATGGGTGAGGATGGGTAATATAAACTCTCTATAGGTAATATAACTTACCATGGTGATCGATGTGATGGCACACACTATGCTGGGTTCAGGTGTGAGGAGCCTTTTATATGAACTGAAATCTAGTCAGACCCTCCTCTCCCCTCCTCTCCCCACCCCCTTTATGTGTATTATATTCCTTGTGTGGACACACCCAGCTCTGTACTGATACCTCTATACAGGTGATCCACACTCCAACGACTTGTCCTGTGACTTGGGACTGCAAAGTCACATGACAAGTCGTTCCCCATGATTTCCAATGACAACCATTCATATTAGTACGACTTCAAGTTGTGCCGACTTCAAAGTAGTCCCTGCACTACTTTGGTCTGACTTTTTATGCGAGTTACACAGGCATTCCCTAAAATTGCATCCGCAAAATCGCAGCAAAATTGCGTGACTTTGGAGTCGCGGTAGTGTGAAAGGGGCCTAACTAGCTTGCTAAAACATTCTTCTCACCACTGAGCCCAGCTCTATCTCCAACTTCACACTGCAAAAGGTTCCACGGGAAGGAACATTTTATAGTGTGTGGTGAGACTATGAGCACTGAGCCATGATTGGACAAAGTCATAACTTTGCCCAATCAGAGCTCTCACACTGCTCTTTGACCTGACTGGGCAAAGCCTTGCACCTGACCACTGGTCAGGTGCATTGTTTCTGCCAAGAAGAGTGTTAAAAACACACTGTGCAGCAAGCAGGTGCATTGTGGGGCGCTCGGCGGGAGAACATGCAAAGACCCGAAAGGGCGATGTTTGGGGCTGAACTGATGCTTGGCCCAAACAGCTCATCTAAACACCATGGTCTACAGAACAAGCAAGAGAATAAGAGAGCTTGGTTTGGGTTGATTGACTTCCAGTTGGCTTGTGTTCCAGTGTTGGTGTCTTTTCTTTTGCCGGCAGCCACATCTGGGTTTTACCTGGAGTGTGGTGGCTGCATCATATGACACATCATGGGTAGAGTTGCCACCTCATCCCTTTAAACCCGAACACCTTTGAATTACACAGGTTCTGAGGCTAATTAAATGCAGATAAGGCACCAAGTGAGTTTAATTACCACCTTAATCAGCCACAGAACCTTTGTAATTAATATGTGTTCGGGTTTAAAGCGATGAGGTGGCAACCATAATCACTGGACTAAAATCAAGTGGGACATTGTGTCAGTGCTTGAGCACGGAGTCCATGTTCCTCTAGAACTTTTGTGCCTGCAGCCCTCCTAAAAGGTACTGAAGCGTTCCTCTATAACTGTAAGACCTTTAAACCTCTGTAGCCCCCCCAACTTCCACTAATCTACACAGCAGTCCCTTTTGCGCCTTGGCATCCCCATCTGCCATCCATTCTCTGCAGCACCACCTCTGTACCCACAGTCTCCACTACATCCACAGTCTGAACCTGCGCTACACCCAATACCAGGGCAAGACCTTCTAGAACCCAAGAAAAATGAAGCCAAAATGTGCAGTGTTGAGGCAGGTGAAGCTTTGTATTTGCACGTAGAGTGGCCGGGATGGCACAGGGAACATAATTGGCAACCACTGTCCACCAGGCCTAGTCTTGATACTTTGTGGTCCATGGAAAACCTTATGGAAAATTGAAAGAGATGTGACACGGTTCCACCAGTGTTGTTTAGCTATCAGGAGCTTTGGGAAGCCAGGTTTTCATTAACGTTATTGGAACTAATTTTGGTTTTATCTGTAAACTAGTTATAACTCATAAAAAGTGCAAATTGTATTCTTTTGTAAAGTCACTAGAATGAGGTCTGTGGTACAGATTATGGTTCTGTCTATTTTTGTTATGTGACAGATCACTGTGCTGGTTCTGTTCCCCCAATGCCTATTATGACTAAATCTCAATCATGTAACTATGATAGACCACCCCCATTCCGTCCTGCAGATATACAAGTCTTCTCCGTCTCACTGATAGGGACTACAAGGATTACACCGGGACTACACAGTATGATGTCAGCCTAATAAAGATGTATTTTACATGGGATGTATGATTTTGTCAAACAGGCTCAATAAATCTTTATATGAGGATCTTGCTGTACCCAAAGGTCTACCGCCTGCTCCTGTTCTCCATTCCACAAGATAAATAAAACCAGTACTTACTGGGAATTAATGAATTGTTCTGCCTGCTCTTCCAATAATGAATGCCGGAGATTCGGCACTGAACAAACTAATAGTCACAGTACAGGCCGGCCTCACAGTACATCTCATCCTCATTGAACTGTTTATCTGCGTTTGTCAACATCAACGTCATGCCACACGCCGATGTTTGTCTTTAACCCGTAATGTGGCCTGTACATAACAGAATGCATCTAAACACCCAAGAGAATACGGGACATTACATTAACAAAAGGTTATAAGCCCTGTCACTTGGGGGTCCCAGAACCATGGCATCCGGACACTTGGGGGTCCCAGAACAATGGCACCTGGGGGTCCCAGAAAAATGACACCCGGGGTCCCAGAACAATGACACCTGGGGGTCCAAGAACAATGACACCCGGACACTTGAGGGTCCCAGAACAATGACACCTGGACACTTGGGGGTCCCAGAACAATGACACCCGGACAATTGGGGTACCAGAACAATGAAACACTGACACTTGGGGGTCAAAGAACAATGACACAAACGGACACTTGGGGGTCCCAGGACAATGACACACATGGACACATCGGGGTCCCAGAACAATGACACCCGGACACTCAGGAATATTGGTATTGGATTATGGTCATTGGTATTCTATAGATATATTGATGCAGAAACAGAAACACAGAAGCATTGAAAGGATACATCTCTAGTTTATTGAGACGTCAGTCTGTGTACAAGGGTCTCCTCCATGTCGGTGGAATGAACGGTCGGAGTGCCTCAGCTGCTCTCGCAGAAGAAGGTGTTGCAGGCCACGGTCATAGAGGCTACCAAGATGACAAACTCCTGAAAGTCCACCTCCCCATCTCCATTCTCATCCAGATCCTTCAGGATCCTGTCCACAGAAGTGGCGTCTTTTTTCTCCTAGAGAAGGAAGACTTAGATTTAATCAACCATCGTTTTCCCATCTTTTCCCGGTTTCTGTCTACATTACACCGAGATTCTATTCTAGAAGAGTATCCCACAGGAAATAAAAAAGTGTATTTAGTTTGGAAATTTGAGGCTTTCGTGGTAAAAATTCTACATGTTTGTTTTTTTCATCTTTATAGTTTGTGTATCAAGATTATGTGGTTCTCTTTAGAATTAGTCAACGCTGTGCAACCCTCAATATATTTTTTAGATAATGATTTTTGAATGTCAGGTATCAGCAAAAAAGACTTTTTATTTTTTTTATTTAATTATTCTGGAGTCCTTGTCCCTTTAGAGCCGGTTCACACAGGGGGGCTTCAAAGTCGCCCGACTCTGAAACCGCCCCATACAGTATAAAAGTCAATGCAAGCCGCTCTGAAGTTGCCCCAAAGTAGTACAGGAACCTTTGAGTTGAGTTTGACTTGAGTCGCTCCTATTAGAACGGTTCCATTGTAGAGAATGGAGCGCGACTTGTCAGGCCGCTAAGTCACCTGACAGGTCGCCCCTGTGTGAACAATGTCTTTCTTCTTGTCACTCTTCCATAAAGGTCAGATTTGTGGAGAACACGACTAATAGTTGTCCTGTGGATAGATTCTCCCACCTGAGCTGTGGATCTCTGCAGCTCCTCCAGAGTTACCATGGACCTCTTGGCTGCTTCTCTGATGAATGTTCTCCTTGCCCGGCTGGTCAGTTTAGGTGGACGGCCATGTCTTGGTGGGATGTTCAAAGCTTGGGATATTCCTTTATAAACGTAACCCTGCTTTACACTTCTCCACAACTTTATCCCTGACCTGTCTGGTGTGTTCCTTGGTCTTCATGATGCTGTTTGTTCACTAAGGTTCTCTAAGAAATCTCAGAGGGCTTCACAGAACAGCTGTATTTATACCAAGAGTAAATGACACACAGGTGGACTCTCTTTACTAATTAGGTGACTTCTGAAGGGAATTGGTTCCACTAGATTTTAGTTAGGGGTATCGGAGTAAAAGGGGCTCAATACAAATGCCCCCCCCCCACACTTTTTACATATTTATTTATATTATTTATCATTTTCCTTCCACTTCACAATGATTACCTCTGATGTATGATGATGATGGGGATCAGATTAGGAACACCCAGAGGTGATCCTCGTCATCATCATACATCAGAGGTAGCCCTTTCCTGTCCAGAGTGGACCTACTAGCTAGGTCCCCCTTGCTATTAGCGGGTTGGACCCCCTTTTGCCTTCATTCTTGGTGGCATAGATACAACAAGGTGTTGGAAACATTCCTCAGAGATTTTGCTCCATAGTGACATGATAACATCACACAGTTGCTGCAGATTTGTCGGCTGCACATCCACGATGCCAATCTCCCATTCCACCACATCCCAAAGGTGCTCTATTGGATGAGATATGGTGAGTGTGGAGGCCATTGGAGGACAGTGACCTCATTGTCCAATGGTGAGATGAATGGAGCTTTGTGCCATGGTGCATTATCCTGCCGGAAGGAGCCATCAAAGTCATAAAGGGATGGACATGGTCAGCAACAATACTCAGGTACCCCATCCCCCGCACCATTACACCCCCACCACCAGCCTGAAGCGGTGATACCCCATCCCCACACCATTACACCCCCACCACCAGCCTGAACCAGTGATACCCCATCCCCCACACCATTACACCACCACCACCAGCCTGAACCAGTGATACCCCATCCCCCACACCATTACACCACCAGCCTGAACCGGTGATACCCCATCCCCCACACCATTACACCACCAGCCTGAAGCGGTTATACCCCATCCCCCACACCATTACACCCCCACCACCAGCCTGAACCAGTGATACCCCATCCCCCACACCATTACACCACCAGCCTGAAGCGGTTATACCCCATCCCCCACACCATTACACCCCCACCACCAGCCTGAACTGGTGATACCCCATCCCCCACACCATTACACCCCCACCACCAGCCTGAACCATTGATACCCCATCCCCCACACCATTACACCCCCACCACCAGCCTGAACCAGTGATACCCCATCCCCCACACCATTACACCACCACCACCAGCCTGAACCAGTGATACCCCATCCCCCACACCATTACACCACCAGCCTGAACCGGTGATACCCCATCCCCCACACCATTACACCCCCACCACCAGCCTGAACCGTTGATACCCCATCCCCTACACCATTACACCACCACCACCAGCCTGAACCAGTGATACCCCATCCCCCACACCATTACACCCCAACCACTAGCCTGAACCAGTGATACCCCATCCCCCACACCATTACACCCCCACCACCAGCCTGAACCGGTTATACCCCATCCCCCACACCATTACACCCCCACCATCAGCCTGAACTGGTGATACCCCATCCCCCACACCATTACACCCCCACCACCAGCCTGAACCAGTGATACCCCATCCCCCACACCATTACACCACCAGCCTGAACCGTTGATACCCCATCCCCCACACCATTACACCCCAACCACTAGCCTGAACCGGTGATACCCCATCCCCCACACCATTACACCCCCACCACCAGCCTGAACCGGTCATATCCCATCCTCCACACCATTACACCCCCACCACCAGCCTAAACCGGTGATACCCCATCCCCCACACCATTACACCCCCACCACCAGCCTGAACTGGTGATATCCCATCCCCCACACCATTATACCCCCACCACCAGCCTGAACCGGTGATACCCCATCTCCTACACCATTACACCGCCACCACCAGCCTGAACCTTTGATACCCCATCCCCCACACCATTACATCCCCACCACCAGCCTGAACCGTTGATACCCCATCCCCCACACCATTACACCCCCACCACCAGCCTGAACCGGTGATATCCCATCCCCCACACCATTACACCCCCACTACCAGCCTGAACCGGTGATATCCCATCCCCCACACCATTACACACCCCACCACCAGCCTGAACTGGTGATATCCCATCCCCCACACCATTACACCCCCACCACCAGCCTGAACCATTGATACCCCATCCCCCACACCATTACACCACCACCACCAGCCTGAACCGGTGATACCCCATCCCCCACACCATTACACCACCACCACCAGCCTGAACCGGTGATACCCCATCCCCCACACCATTACAGGTTGGTGACCACCGCTCCAGGTAACTGGGTTTGAATTTCCCGTCCTCCGCTGGGTGAATGGTTGTGAGAGCTCCAGGTGCTGGCGATTGCTATTCTAATGGTATAGGTGCAATGAAAAATCTGGACTGCCGCACTCCGGATTGGAATAATAAAGGTAAAATCTTCTTTATTGAAAAAATGACATGGTATAAAATGCGTACATTGCTCTGTTGAAGTGATACAGCATAACCGCTGACGCGTTTCACGCTCCCATAGAGCGCTTACTCATAGCTGGTTTGTACTACAATGAAAGTCACTTATATACACATTATACGTCTCACACATGACTCCATACTGATTGTATAACTCTAAACAGCTGATCGTTAGATTGTATGGCCTCTTAACATAGAGTTGATTGGGTGTGTGTTTTATGGTGGAGTGTTTATTGAAGACGTGAATGTGCAGACAAGATGTTTCTATAGACAATACAAAAAATATCCATACATTAAAAGTCTTTTGAAGAAGGAAAGTTAGGGAGATATAAAGTTTCCTTTCTTTCCACGGGACTGAGATAGGTGCTAAAACTAGCGCTTAGACGTATAAACATGTAAACCATTATATAAATGAATGCAGGTATATATGAGCCATATGGCCCAGCAGCCACGGCATAGTGTGAAAGATATCATATGTCTGCTCAGTTTACAAAAAAAAATTTATATATAAATGAGAATATTGTAAAGGTTATTATGAGGAGACACTATGAAAAACCACTGTGTTTTGTAAACGATAAAGTCTTACATGTGAGGATCTGTGACAGTGTTTGCATGACTTTCAAATTTCATGACTTTATGTGAACTCTACCAGATTTGAGATGCAAACAAAGTGTATGCATATATGGTGTGTGGGTGCTTTTTTAGTAATCTGAACTCTACAAGGAGAAAAAAAAATATATATATATTTTATAAATGCATGTATATGTGCATTTATGTGTATCATAAATATAAAAGGTGAAAATGAAAAATAAAGTGGAGATCAACATAAAACGTGAAGGGGGCAAGTGTATATATATCTATCTATCATCGTGAAAGTATATATAGAATATATATAAAATGAAACAAAGTGGAAACTAAACCATGTGTTTGTGGCTTGACTAAAAAACACGATCAATAAATGGTCTATGTCTGAGTGTATGTTTCCCATGCAATCTCCTACACATATACCTGTCGAGCTTGTGTTACGCATACAGGAAATAAATGGTAATAAAATATGTCATGCACCAATAATTCTGTGGCTCAAACTCTCAAAAATATATGTCTTTGAAAGCATATGCTTATCCACCTGATAACATTCACTGTGGTTAAACAAAAAAAATGGGCGTTTACTAAGCGTGTTGTTTTAAAGCAATCTCATCTCTTGGTGTGCCATCTTCATGTGTATGGGCAGAACTATATGAGATAAAGAAGATAAATGTTACGTCTAAATGTGTTATCGTCCCCCTCATCCATCCAGAGTATGGCACTTAAAATACACATATTTCTAAGTAAATACCAATTCAAGTGGATGAGTGACAAGACAGACATGTGGACGGTGTATCTCCTTGCTCGCTGCAACCCCTGGTATAGGATGGTGTGTATATAGGCCCCCTGAAGGTAAAAAATTGACTTATACGTTCAAAATCGTGAGGGCTATTCCTATAAATTAGGTGTGGTAGCTTGCTTACAGCAACCGTTGGACAGTGGTGTCTGATTGGAGATGAAGAATAAATAACTAACTAAACAGACAAACCAAAAGTTAATAAATATAACCCATAATGTCCTTTTGGTATGAATGTATAGATATATCCCCAATCGTTCATCCATGTAAAGAAATAAATACAAGAACCTCATCAAGGTTCTGTTTTGAAGAGAGGAAAAGAAGGAATATTTCAGCCAGACTATATGTAGGCAAGCTCTTGGATAGTTGCAATTTAAGCTCTTATGCGATTTATTTTTTTGATAGAGGTTGGTGGATAAATGGATGGCTAGAGGGAGAGGTGAGAGGACAGGTGTATAGATATATTGCTAGACATGTTTTTCAGAAATATTATTCGTAAAAATGTAAAACGTCCCACTCAAAGTTTAACCCCCGTGGGATTCTAGTGTCTAATGAGAATATCCAAAGGACTTCTCGTTTACACAAAATCTGGAATCTGTCTCCTCCCCTCACTGGTGTCCTGATTTTCTCAATCCCTTGGATAACTAAACTGGAGGTGTTTTTGTGGTGTGTGAAAATCCAGTGTTTTGATACATTTGTTAAAATCTCTTTCTCAATATTATACAGGTGATCATGTAGCCTGTCCCTGAGACGTCGTGTTGTGCGTCCAACATATTGTACCTGGCAGCTGGTGCATGTAATGACATATACCACAAATTTGGTGTTGCAGTTTATAAAAGCAGGGATCAAAAACTCTTTTTGGCTGCTGCATGATCTTATGTATTGGCTGGTTTAGCTTTTCATCAAGTTCAGCAAAACCTTTAGATGTTTGTGAGGTGGTGAGATCTTTCTGTATTGCAGATATGTCTAGCTGTAATTTCTCTGTTTCCTTTTTCTTTGAGGCAATCAGAATTTCCATGAGTTTAAAGGAACAAGTATCCAGAGTGTCCGTCCATTCTTTTTTGAAATTTTCATTGAATAAATCCGAGGTGGGGAACTTTTTGATCCTTAGTCCTCGAGGAATGTGTAATGTTGATATGTGTAATGTTGATATATATATTCCGTGAGAAAAGTTATGTCCGAATATGCTCTTATTTCTTTAGCCATCAATTGTTCCAATTTCCTAAAAAGCCTTATCTCATCTCGTATCGTATCGTATCTCATCGTCCTCCGATGATTGTAAGGTGTGTGCTTGCAATGGCTGTCTTAAAGGATTATTAGATGGTGCTGTGAGCGTTCTGCTAAAAGCTGTTTCCACAACAGGCTCTTGCGTACTGATACGATGCATAATGGATATCCAATGTGTTCTCTCACTCTGAACTAGAAATGGTTTTCCAATATTCCAAGGTAATAATAAAATATATGTACCTTAATGATGCGGGGACATAGCCGAGCTGGTGGAAAGAAAATATGTAGCAAAAGTCCAGATGCTTGAAATAAACAGGTTGGTGACCACCGCTCCAGGTAACTGGATTTAATTTTCCCGTCCTCCGCTGGGTGAATGGTTGTGAGAGCTCCAGGTGCTGGCGATTGCTATTCCAATGGTATAGGTGCAATGAAAAATCTGGACTGCCGCACTCCGGATTGGAATAATAAAGGTAAAATCTTCTTTATTGAAAAAATGACATGATATAAAATGCGTACATTGCTCTGTTGAAGTGATACAGCATAAGCGCTATCGCGTTTCACGCTCCCATAGAGCGCTTACTCATAGCTGGTTTGTACTACAATGAAAGTCACTTATATACACATTATACGTCTCACACATGACTCCATACTGATTGTATAACTCTAAACAGCTGATCGTTAGATTGTATGGCCTCTTAACATAGAGTTAATTGGGTGTGTGTTTTATGGTGGAGTGTTTATTGAAGACGTGAATGTGCAGACAAGATGTTTCTATAGACAATACAAAAAATATCCATAAATAAAAAGTTTATTGCTTTTAAAAGTCTTTTGAAGAAGGAAAGTTAGGAAGATATAAAGTTTCCTTTCTTTCCACGGGACTGAGATAGGTGCTAAAACTAACGCTTAGACGTATAAACATGTAAACCATTCTATAAATGAATGCAGGTATATATGAGCCATATGGCCCAGCAGCCACGGCATAGTGTGAAAGATATCATATGTCTGCTCAGTTTACAAAAAAAATTTTATATATAAATGAGAATATTGTAAAGGTTATTATGAGGAGACACTATGAAAAACCACTGTGTTTTGTAAACGATAAAGTCTTACATGTGAGGATCTGTGACAGTGTTTGCATGACTTTCAAATTTCATGACTTTATGTGAACTCTACCAGATTTGAGTGTGTGTTTGGGTGTGTGTTTTATGGTGGAGTGTTTATTGAAGACGTGAATGTGCAGACAAGATATTTCTATAGACAATACAAAAAATATCCATAAATAAAAAGTTTATCTTGCTTTTAAAAGTCTTTTGAAGAAGGAAAGTTAAGAAGATATAAAGTTTCCTTTCTTTCCATGGGACTCAGACACACACCCAATTAACTCTATGTTAAGAGGCCATACAATCTAACGATCAGCTGTTCAGAGTTATACAATCAGTATGGAGTCATGTGTGAGACGTATAAGTAAGCGCTCTATGAGAGCGTGAAATGCGTTAGCGGTTATGCTGTATCACTTCAACAGAGCAATGTACGCATTTTATACCATGTCATTTTTTCAATAAAGAAGATTTTACCTTTATTATTCCAATCCGGAGTGCGGCAGTCCAGATTTTTCATTGCACCTATACCATTGGAATAGCAATCGCCAGCACGTGGAGCTCTCACAACCATTCACCCAGCGGAGGACGGGAAAATTAAACCCAGGTACTTGGAGCGGTGGTCACCAAGAGCGTGTGTTTGTATATATGTATATATATATATATATATATATATATATATATATATATATATATAAATATATATTACACACACATACCCACACACGTGTGTGTTTTGAGTTGTGGGGTGCACACCCTAATCCAATAGGCTGCGCACGCCTATGATGGACCATATTGGGGAAGACGAAGGTGGAGGCTCTCCAGGGGCACTGAGACCTACTCCATGTGCTCAAGCTGCAATGGATCCTGGGCCTGTCCCTATGCAAGAGGAGTCCTTACCAGTCCTCCAGGATAAAGTGGTGAACAGACTTCGCCGCATTGCTAAAGAGGAACAAAAACTTTCTGTCATGACAGAAGATATCAGGAAAAAGAAATCTCTGCAAAGTAAGTCTGGGAACAGTAAGAGGGAAGTCTCCAAGCTGAAGTCTCTGGAAGAGGCATTGAGAAAGCAGGAGAAGTTGGTTGCTTCTCTGAAGGAGAGCACCGGTGTGTTAAGAGAAAAGTGTGAGAATGAGGAGAGATTCCAACAGATGAAGGAGAGTGCCTGTGCCAGTACCAGCCAGAGGGTGGATGCCGCAGTAATGGGGACAGTATGGATAGGGGGAAGGAAGTGGCTTCACATAGTGGCCCCAGTACTACCCCTGTGTCAGGATCTGTTGCACCTGAGTCAGTATCTGCCCCCTCTCTCTCCAGCAGCCTGGGTCATCTCAGGAGGAGGTTGAGAAAAATGGCGGATTGTTGTAGACCATTATAGAAATGGAATCTCCCTTGAGTGGCAACAACCCATCAGATGAAGATCATGGGAAATGCAGGCATGTATCCAGACAGAGAAGTTTCTGCTGACTGTTAGGAGTCCCACATGGACATTAACAGTGCAGAGCAGAAATGTCGCATGAACATTGAAAATGCAGAGCATGAATGTCGCATGACAAACCAGATTTCAGAGGTTCCTATGCAGCCAGTTAATGTGTCATCTCAATATAGGATTTTTAAGGCAATGTAATAGAAAAAATTATATTTGGATAAAAGAATAATTTATTGATACATAGAAAATTATATAACGTACAAAGATAATCAAGGAGAAAAAATCCTAGCTCCTCACAACAGGATAATGTTAATCAAACCAATGATTATCTCTCTGACACACTTTCTAACAACTCCTCTTCCTCACATGCAGGTAGATTTTGGGGCAAAAGGAAAAGACCTTTTCCCAAACTTTAGGAAATGGAAGGGGAAATTCAACAAATATACAAAAAACGCACTACGGACTCACAACCAACTGAGACTCCACGAGGTGGAAGAGGAGGTGGGACCGGTATGGTGAGAGGTGCATCGCAGGGGAACCAAAGAGGCTCCTCTTCTTATAGCTCTAAGAAAAGTTACAAAGAACAGGGTGCATATCAAAAAACCCAGCAAACTCAATTAGATAATTTTTCAGACTGAAGCAATGCACCACCCCAACTCTGACCCCGCCCCCTTCGACACAGCTGTCAGTGATACCCACAATAGCTACACTTCCGAAGGAAGGTTGAATGTTATCAATCTTTCATCTCACAAATTAACAGCAGCAGAACAGGAAGTATTATCTTTGGGTCTTTCTTTTTGCCCTAATCGCAGCATGGATAGCTTTGAGACCATCAAGGACATCAATTTATTTGCTAGGAAACTCCTACTCAAGAGCCTATATACCAAAAAAAACACGGCCACACCCAAAGTGGCATCTAATCTAAGGGCAGCTGATTTCAGAGCCCTTAGAGACCTTAACTTGTTGCTGCAAGAAAGCGAGTTTGTTGAGGAGTTCTGGGAGGGGGAGTTGGACAGTGCAGGCAGTGAGGAAGAACAAGAGGAGCCCCTCGGGGACCAAACAATTAAAAAATTCAAAAGGAAATCTCATAAATTCCCACCACTTAATCAAAACCCTGCAATAGCTCTATTTGTAGGACAAATCACTAGAGAGATTGAAAAAATGGAAAAACACACCACTAAAAATAATTTGAATCTGGAACATCAACAGGCTCTTAATATTTTGAAGAACAATACAGATATTATGATCAAGGCATCGGATAAGGGGGGGAACATTGTCCTTATGGACAATGCCAAATATGAAAAGATGTGTCTTTATATACTTAACAATACCAAATGTTATAAAGAAATTCCCTGGCAACGGTGGATAAATTCAATCAGGATTTTTTTTCCTTGGTCGACGAATCCCTTAATGAGGGGGTAATCGACAGAGATATGTGGGATTTTATACGAACTCGGCTTCCCCGCCTGCCCACCTTCTATGCATTGCCGAAGGTGCACAAAAAGCCTAATGATCCCCCAGGGAGACCGATCATCTCCGGAAATGGTTCCATCACGGAGGGAATTAGTCAAATCATAGATCAATATTTGAGACCTCATGTTATGGACCTACCCTCCTATACAAGAGATACAATACATCTACTACAAATTTTGGACAATTTAGTCATTCCCAGCTCGGCTATACCTGTTACAGTAGATGTGGAATCTCTCTATAATAGTATCCCACATGACCTGGGCATTTTGGCCATTGAACGGGTTCTGAAACAAAGGGCAGCCACGGATTGGAAATTCAATGCTTTCATTTTGTTAATGCTGGCATAATACCTTCTTGTTTAAGGGCTCCCACTACCTCCAGGTACAGGGGGTGGCTATGGGGACATGCTGTGCACCCTCATACGCCAACCTGTACCTGGGGGAGTGGGAGAAGGACTTCTTACAGGGGGAATCAGCATCTATGTACACTCGCCACATCTGTATGTGGCAGAGATACATAGATGACCTACTTATCTGGGATGGCCCCAAGGAGCAACTAAAAGACTGCCTAAAACTTATGAATAATAACAGTTTTAATCTCTTTTTCACAGTGACCTCTGATCCCCATGAGGTACATTTTTTGGATGTCACCATATCCAAGGATCTATGTGGTGGACTATCCAGCAGACTTTATAGAAAAGAAATCACAGGCAATACACTTTTGCATGTGGACAGTTTCCATCCAGATGCCCTAAAAAGATCCATCCCGTACAGCCAGTTTCTTCGACTCAGAAGAAACTGTAGCACAGATGAAGATTTTCGGAGAGAGGCAGACCTACTTACCACCAGACTGACGAACAGGGGTTATACGAAATCGGCCCTCAAAAAGGCCTTTAATCGTGTTAAATTGACTAACAGAAGAGATCTAATCTTCAAATCTAAAAAGCCCACCAAAGAGGACACCTCTACTAGGATTATTATGAGGTTATCCAATGAACACCAAAGGATCAGCAAAATAATCTCTAAACATTGGTCCATCCTCACAGAGCACCCTAGTTTGAAGGGTCTGATCACTTCTAAACCACAAATTACATACAGAAAAACAGGCTCTATAGGGAACCTATTGACTCAAAGTGAATATAAGGGTAATGGCAGAAACGATCCTTGTAAAACATGGGGTACCTACCCTTGTGGATCTTGTGCTCAGTGCAAAGTCATCGGCAGAAGGACCACTCTGTCCTTGCCCAGTGAGGAGAATTTCTCCCTGCGTCACTTTGCCAACTGTAGGACGCAGGGCGTGATTTACCTCATGCAGTGCCAGTGTGGTGCCTTTTATGTGGGGAAGACCCGACAAGAACTCGGGAAACGAGTTGACGGACCAAGTCTGCCGTAAAGTCCGCTCGTGTGTACGCGGCATTAGATTTAATTAACCATAATTTTTCCCATCTTTCCCCGGTTCCTGCCTACATTACACCGAGATTCCATTCTAGAAGTGTATCCCACAGTTAATAAAAAAGTGTATTTAGATTGGAAATTTGAGGCTTTCATGGTAAAAACTCTACATACCATTTTTTCATCTCTGTAGTTTGTGTATCAAGATGATGTGGTCCTCTTTAGAATTAGTCAACGCTATGCAACCCTCAATATATTTTTTAGATAATGATTTTTGAATGTCAGGTATCAGAAAGACTTTTCAGAGGGTTCCCCAATCACCAATTTGGCTGTTGATTGTGTGTGACTTGCTTTAGAAATAACTACATGCAGTATCTGGAGTAGAGTTAAAAGATATTACTTTTTATTTTATTTATTCTGGAGTCCTTGCCCTTTGGAGCCGGTTCAAACAGGGGTGGCTTCAAAGTCGCCCGACTCTGAAACCGCCCCGTACAGCGCGACTTGCAAAACGATTTCTGTATAGAAGTCAATGCAAGCCGCTCTGAAGTTGCCCCAAAGTAGTACAGGAACCTTTGAGTTGAGTTTGACTTGAGTCGCTCCTATTAGAACGGTTCCATTGTAGAGAATGGAGCGTGACTTGTCAGGCCGCTAAGTCACCTGACAGGTCGCCCCTGTGTGAACAATGTCTTTCTTCTTGTCACTCTTCCATAAAGGGCAGATTTGTGGAGAGCACAACTAATAGTTGTCCTGTGGACAGATTCTTCCACCTGAGCTGTGGATCTCTGCAGCTCCTCCAGAGTTACCATGGACCTCTGGGCTGCTTCTCTGATGAATGCTCTCCTTGCCCGGCCGGTCAGTTTAGGTGGATGGCCATGTCTTCCTGAGATGTTCAAAGCTTGGGATATTCCTTTATAACTTAACCCTGCTTTATACTTCTCCACAACTTTATCCCTGACCTGTCTGGTGTGTTCCTTGGCCTTCATGAGGCTGTTTGTTCACTAAGGTTCTCTAACAAACATCTGAGGGCTTCAAAGAACAGCTGTATTTATACTGAGAGTAAATGACACACAGGTGGACTCCATTTACCAATTAGGTGACTTCTGAAAGAAATTGGTTCCACTAGATTTTAGTTAGAGTAAAGGGGGCTGGATACAAATGCCCCCCACACTTTTTAAATATTTATTTATATTGTTTATCATTTTCCTTCCACTTCACAATTATTACCTCTGATGTATGATGATGATGAGGATCAGATTAGGTCCCCCTTGCTAGTAGAAGGTTGGACAGTCTTTTGCCTTCATTCTTGGTGTCATAGATACAACAAGGTGTTGGAAAGGTTACTCAGAGATTTTGCTCCATAGTGACATGATAACATCACGCAGTTGCGGCAGATTTTTTCGACTGCACATCCATGATGCCAATTTCCCCTCCCACCACATCCCAAAGGTCTTCTATTGGATGAGATGTGGTGAGTGTGGAGGCCATTGGAGTACAGGGACCTCATTGTCCAGTGGTGAGATGATTGGAGCTTTGTGACATGGTACATTATCCTGCTGGAAGGAGCCATCAGAAGATGGGGACACTGTAGTCATAAGCGTGCGCAGCCTATTGGATTAGGGTGTGTACCCCAAAACTCAAAACACACACGTGTGTGGGTATGTGTGCGTAATATATATTTTATATATATATATATATATATATATATATATATATACAGAGAGAGAGAGAGAGAGAGAGAGAGAGAGAGAGAGAGAGAGACATATATACAGACACACGCTCTTTTAAATAAATGTAAACAAACATTTTGAAATGTGTTAAATGGGATCAGTTGGCAGTGGAAGTGCTGGAGGGCATGGGATCAGTGGCAGTGCTGGAGAGGTGTGTGTGTGGGGGGGTGTGATCTGTGGCAGTGCTAGGGGGTTGATGGGATCAGTGGCAGTTGTAGTGAGGGGGTAATGGGATCAGTACTGGGGTGGGTGGGATGAGTGGCAGTGGTGGGGGGTGGGGATCAGTGGCAGTGCTAGGGGATTGATGGGATCAGTGGCAGTGCTAGGGGATTGATGGGATCAGTGGCAGTGCTAGGGGATTGATGGGATCAGTGGCAGTGTTGTAAAGTTGATGGGATCTGTGGTGTTGATGGTGGTTGTGGTGGGGGGGATGGGATCAGTGGCAGTACTGGGGGAATGGGAAGAGTGGCAAGGTTGGGGGGATCATTGGCAGTGCTGGGGGTTGATGGGATCAGTGGCGGTGGTGGGAGTTGTGGTGGGGGGATTCGTGGCAGTAATGGGGGGTGGGATGAGTGGCAGTGGAAGGGGGGGTGGGATCAGTGGGAATGCTGGGGGAGGGGGGAGATAGGATAAGTGGCAGTGTTGAAGGGCATAAGATCAGTGGCGGGGGGCGTGGTTTGCCTTGAGAGAAGATGGCTGCTTAAACCCTCGGCTCCCGCTCACCACAGTCTTTTCTTCAGCTTAACCTGGGGATCTACGAATTTTTTCACTACCCACTATGGGAACTTCCTCCCGCGGAAGCTCGCAGTCACGATCCCGCTCCCCGAGGGAACCTACCGGCCGCACAAACCACACTATACCGGAGATCTTCCGCACCCAGAGGCCTAACAGGGCGGCCCCCCTTCCCGCCTCGACTCCCTCTCAGGAACTGACAGGAATTCTCCTAACTCCGACCGATCCTCACACACCACATATGGAGAACGACGGCACATCTCTCCGCCAACCGAGTCTGAGGGATCTCCAGGCTGTGGCGGCGGACATTAAAGACACTCTGTTTTCGGCCATCTCGGACCTGCGCCATGAATTACAGGCTATTTCAGGGAGAATGCAACGCGTTGAAGAAGATGTAGCACTACAAGGCTCAGCAACAAAAGCAACTCACCACAAAGTGAACTCCCATACCATGCAGCTTAGGGATCTTCAACGTCATGTTGAAGATCTCGACAATCGCGGTCGCAGACACAATCTTAGAGTGAGAGGCCTACCCGAAACCGTGGAACAAGACCAACTCCTTCAAGTTGTCACGGGCCTCTTCCACCAACTCCTCGATAGGCCCCGTCCCACTCCGGTGGATATGGAACGTATCCACAGAGCGCTCCGTCCCAGAGGCAGAGACGCAGACCCCCCACGAGATGTCATCTGCTATGTCAATGATTATCTACTCAAAGAAGACATCCTCAAAAAAACACGAGATAAACCGCAGATGGAATATGAGGGCAGCCATATATACATCTATCAAGATCTCTCAGCGATCACACTGCGACATCGCAGAGACCTCCGGCCTCTTCTAGATGTTCTGCGGAACAATGGAATCCGCTACCGATGGAAGTTCCCGTTCGGCCTCTCTGCCTCCCACCAAGGCCGCTCGGCTTTACTAAGAGTTCCAGAAGACCTCGATGGATTCTGTCGCACCCTGGACATCCCGCTTGTGTCAGTCCCACACTGGTATGAGGAATTCAACATTCTACCTCACACCCGCCACCCTCCAGCAGAAGAACCGATGGACGCTCACAATACCAGCTTCCGCAGACGCAGATCGCCCACACCCATCAGACGCTATTCTTCAGAGGGACCCCGTCACCCACCTCCTAGCCCCATGACAGCGCCTCTGCCTCGCAGAGCTCGCCGGGACCGTTAAATTGCCTCCATGCTCCTGAATTCTTCACCAGACGACACCGCTGACGGCCTATGATCCACTTCTACCACCTTCTCCTTTCTACAGGGGCCTGGACTTGTCTCGACTACCTCTCCCACACTCAACAACATACCCCGGTGGAACCGCCGCCTCCTCCGCTCACTTCTACAGTATTGCCCGAGACCCGATCTTCATACCTTCAAAGACCTCTCTCACTACACAATGAATGCCTCTGACGATTACCCCTGCAAATAACTATGGACACCTTCAACTTCTGCTCCCTGTTGTTCCCCCACTTGACAAAACACCGGACCGGACCAGCCAAACGATATTCGCTGCAGTCATCGTTATGCCCGACCACCGGTTCCACTCCCATGGAAAACATTACATGCTTTCTTCACAGATCTCTGCCTACACCGATACTTCACATCGGCACCGAGACCTGAAGAATAAGTACCACCGGACTCAATACATACGGACCCTGTATACCTGGTGACAATTTTGAAGGGTAACATGTTAACTGTTCAGGTTTATTGTTAGCAGTTATAAGTTTTAAGTGATTACTGCCTCCCATTCCGGGAAGACACGGTCGTGATGCACCACACGCTGACAACACATCAGTGCCATATCTTTTACGCAATCCTTATGCTAATTTATTCTCCCTACAAGACCTAAATCCTTGAGCCACAATACACTTCCTACAGTATGGCCCTCTACTGCCATCTACTGACTCTGAATCAGAGATATCTGTGATTCACTAAGCCTTACACCCTCATTTAAACTCATACATCAATACAGCAGAGATCAACAATGATTAAACTATGCAAGACCAACGCTCACCCTTGCACTGCATACAACAGGGTACAATGCTTATTGATATTATAAATATAATTATTGCAGCCCATTACTCACCTATATGTTCACACCTACGGCACTTCAGGGAAGTGACTCCCCATGACTCTGCTGTTTATACCCGGTTTCACCACATATACATGATGAACGATCTGAGTGGTCTCTGCCTCCTGTATAGGATAGACGCTGCTACATAGCAACACACACTGACAACACTCGAACTGTAGATTTCTTCCACATTCCCAAGATCTAACCCACTTCTCTCAAACTGAAGGAATTTTCGAACTTCAGCTCTCTACTGCCACCTACTGGCTTTGAGCAAGTTCTCTCTACATTCCTACACAATATATCCCCTCATCCATCTTCACACACCGAAACTAACAGGACTAACAATACTTTAATCTACATCACCACTTCTGTTGCTACACTACAACACACTAGAGGAATACACTTACTCTCATACTCATCACTACTCATTCTTCCCCCACGAATCTACAAGTACATTAAGGTTGTGCTCTGACCCGCGGCAATGTTGTATTTGCCTGGGTTGACTACACATATCTTTACCCACCACACACAGGTTACGTTCTATTAATTTTCTACAACTAACCACTTTATACGAACACTACTTTATTTCTATGAATGATCGTTATCACGCATGTTTTGCTCACCTGTTTACTTAGCCTTGAGCTTATTATACTGAATAGACCATTAATCCGGTAACTATTGTTTATATACTTATATAACACTGTTTATTAAGATCTCTCCTTTTTTGTGCCTTCCCACCTCACTGATCTGACCCTACCAGTAACCATTACCCGAATACTCAATTCCTCCCACTCGCTCTAAGGTATAGCTACTACTCAAATAACTTTCTCGCCATTCCAAATAGTCGGCCATCCTATCACCCATTTGACTTCACTCTGCCAAGTTCCCCAACTGGAACATTACATGCTTCTTCCCCAGGTTCCACCGTATAAATGTCATAAGACTGTTGGTGGGCCGGACCCCACGAACGAATTCTTCCTCCTCCTACTGTAGTACTTCTCTCAATTGTTAGACCAACCCCCGCACAGTGGTTACACATATCTTATCTAGCATCTCCTCTAACCGAAACTCCACGCACCACTGATCCTATCCGGTTAGTAAATTTTTGTGATCCTAGTCACTGACTTAAGTGATTGAGATCACATTCATTACCGGTATTGTTAACCCCCTCCTACCCCTGTTCCCCTACCCACCTTGCCCACAAGCACACACCCTTCAAATCAACTAACCACCCCCACCAAAGCAGCGCATACTATCACCCTAAATACATTCACACATCTATACAATGATGAATCCGTCCAGCATCAAGCACAGCACTAAACTAAAACTGATCTCACTGAATGTAAAAGGCCTCAACACGCCTGAGAAACGTTCCAAACTACTCCTCACAATGCACCGCAACAAAGCAGATATTATTTTCCTTCAAGAAACTCACTTTCGATCCAATTCTACGCCGAAGCTACAAAATTACAGATATCCCACGGTATTCCATGCTACCAACCCGCTACACAAAACAAAAGGTGTCTCAATACTCATTGCTAAATCCTGCCCCATTCAAATCACAGACTCTTTAATAGATGTGGAAGGCAGATACATATTTCTCAAAGGATCCCTTCTCAACAGAACGTTCACATTAGCTAATATATACGCCCCCAACCGTGGTCAGGTACCTTTCTTCAGAAAAATTACGAATGCACTCACAACATTCCAAGAAGGAACCCTCATCCTGGGCGGAGACTTCAATGTTCCACTTAACCCTACCCAAGATACATCTACCGGCTTCTCTTCACTCCCATACTCGGCCCTTAAAACGATTAAATCATTACTCAATCAACTATTACTACATGACTCCTGGCGCACCCTGAACCCTAATGTTAACGACTTCACATTTTATTCCGCTCCCCATGACAGATATTCAAGGATAGACTACATCTTTTTAACGCAAAAAGACTTATCCCTAATCCATCACACTTCAATTGATCCCATGCTTATCTCCGATCATCACCCCACCTCTTTAACGCTTAAAATCCCAAACACGATACCCCGCTCGCAAACATGGAAATTGGATCCATCATTACTGACTGACCCCACCATCAAGGCTGAGGTCGAATCTAACCTCAAACATTTCTTTCAAGAAAATGTTTCGAATGACACGTCCCCACTTACCATCTGGGAAACGCACAAATGTGTAATCAGAGGAAACCTAATCGCGGCGGCGGCTAAACGCAATCGCATACGGAAAAAACAATATATAGACCTCACCAACAAAATCCACAGGCTAGAAACCGCTCACAAACAATCCCAAGCCCTCTCCACTATGACTGAACTGATTCAAGCTAGAAAAGATCTACTGGATATCTTAGACCACCAAATTCGACGCAAATACATTCTCTCCAAAAAAACGTTTTATGAATATGGTGACAAAGCCAGTAAAATACTGGCTCGGGCTTTACAAGCGACTAAAGCTCGCACAACGATTCACTCCATCACTGATCCAACAGGCTGCAAATTTACCAAAACCCCAGACATTGCCAAACAGTTTGTCCAATATTATAGTAAATTATATAACCTTCACCCATCTGATTCCGCCCTTGACAAACAAAAACGAACAGAAATGATAGTAGATTTTTTGCGACAATATGGCCCTACCCCTATCTCGACCTCCGTAGCCCAAGATCTGGCCTCACCTCTAACAAGAGAAAAAATAGACCTAGCCTTGAAACAACTAAAATCAGGTAAAAGCCCTGGCCCCGATGGCCTGACAGTCGGATACTATAAAACTTTCTCAGAAACACTCACCCCCTTCTTCTTAAAAGCCTTCAATTCTTTCGCAACCCCTACGACACCGCCTCGAGACCTCCTAACTGCCCACATAGCAGTAATTCCAAAACCAGACAAAGACCCCTCCCTTGTTACCAATTACAGACCCATCTCGCTTCTTAATGTAGACTTAAAATGGTATGCGAAAACCTTAGCGAATCGTATATTACCATTGTTGCCCCAACTTGTAGATTTGGACCAAGTCGGCTTTGTCCCGGGAAGAGAGGCGAGAGATAACACTCTAAAAGCTCTCAATATACACCATTGGCTTACATCTAGCCGTTCAAGCGGATTTATGCTCTCCCTTGACGCGGAGAAGGCGTTTGACAGGGTGGCCTGGGACTATATGTTAGAGACGCTACGGATGATAGGTCTTCCTCCAACGATGCTCAATTTCATATCGGCCCTTTACTCTAACCCTACTGCAAAGGTCCATGTAAACAATCACCTGTCGGACGCCTTCTCCGTGTCCAATGGAACCCGCCAGGGATGCCCGCTCTCCCCTCTAATTTTTATTCTTACCCTAGAACCCTTCCTAAGACGCCTGAGAGCCAACCAAGACATTAAGGGAATTACCATCAAACGTCGCACGTACAAAGTAGCCGCCTTCGCGGACGATATACTCCTTTTTCTTACTGACCCCCTCACGACAATACCCAACCTCCTTGCAGACTTTAAAAATTTTCATACCCTTTCTAACCTCCAAATAAATTACTCGAAATCGACAGCCCTGAACATCACCCTCACCCCAGAAATTTGTCAACAATGCCAGATCAATTTCCCGTTCTCGTGGAACGCTAAAGCAATCCCATATCTAGGTATTCTCTTACCAACCTCCTTGAACAACTTATACACCCTTAACCATGCAGCAATTTTACAAAAAATACAATTGGACCTTAAAAAATGGTCCACAGGACTATTTTCCTGGTTCGGTAGAGCCGCAATAATCAAAATGAACATTTTGCCCAGACTTCTATACATTTTGCAAACCATCCCCATTAAACTCCCGAAAACTTTTTTCTTACTCTACCAACAGGCCTGTACATCGTTCATTTGGGCCAAACTGCGCCCGAGACTAAGCTACCTGAGACTAACCGCCCCTAAACTTCTTGGAGGCATAGGTCTTCCTGATTTACGTAAATACCAACAAGCATGCCATCTTACAAGAATTATAGATTGGAACGTACACCCCAAACTTAAAGATTGGATCCACATA
This sequence comes from Lithobates clamitans, assembly GCA_037952925.1. Classification (NCBI taxonomy): domain Eukaryota; kingdom Metazoa; phylum Chordata; class Amphibia; order Anura; family Ranidae; genus Lithobates; species Lithobates clamitans. The sequence goes on along the minus strand of JBBGZY010002752.1, from coordinate 151,043 downwards.
GAGCAATCATTCTCAGACCTTCCATTGTCTCACCTCCCCTGGATCACTAACTCCAATATCCCCCCTGACTGCAAACTCCACCCATTAATCGAACCCACACTGACTTCCTTCCACACTACCTGTAACCTCCATAAACTCTCTTCACTTCATGGCCCTCTAACCCCACTGAGGATGAACCCAGATTTCTCACCAGGGATGCACCCCACCTTCTTAACTGAACATTGGCCCCACCCTACTGTAAGAGCAGAGCACTTTTTTGAAGGAAATCAACTCTTATCCCAAACAGCACTCGCATCAAAACTGAATATGAGATCCTTCCCATTCTGGACTTACATCCAACTGAGACACTTCTTTAACAAACCCAAACCCAGACCAGACTGGTCCAGACAGACCACCACATTTGAGCACCTATGCTCCAGCGGGGAACCACAAAAACACCTGATATCCCAGACATATGCACTCCTATTCACATCCCGCACACCTACAAAACACTGGACCACCAGACAATGGGAACAGGACCTCTCGTTGCCCCTTACTGATGCAGACTGGGAGAAAATATATACCTTGATCCACAAGGGATCCATTAATGTGCAAATACAGGAAAACGCCTTTAAAATACTTTCAAGATGGTACAGGACACCGCTGACGCTGCATCATATTGACTCGTCAATCACCCAAACGTGTTGGAGGTGTAAAACTGAGATTGGTTCGTTCTTACATATTTGGTGGTCCTGCACAAAAATTCAACCCTTCTGGAAAGAAGTACATAAAAGGATCAACCAAATAACGACATACACGTTAGACTTCCATCCTGCATTATTTCTACTTCATCACTCCAAATTGCCACTGTCGACATACCTACGCTCTCTGGCCATGCACATGGTGAACGCCGCCAAGCTCTGCATCCCCCTCAAATGGCGCTCGACAGATCCACCATCCATTGCAGAATGGTTTACACGCATACAAAAAACGATGGCCATGGAGGACCTCATACACCAGGCCAAAGAAACACAACCTAAGTTCGTCAAAACATGGACATGCTGGATACACTTTACCACCACTGATGAATACAAACAATACTTCACATAACAACTGTGTAGACATTACAACGCTGCTTAGAAGAAACGTACATTCCTCACCCTGGAAAAACTCTGCCCCTCGCATCTTCTTTCCGCGAATGACAACTCCGCACACCCTCAAACTCATGACAACACCCACGAACGCCATACCTTCTGCTGATAATAATCATTATAATCAACATACTACTACTTTCCCAACCCATCCCCTATTAATCCTCTTCACAAACACCTACCTACGCCTACAGTCAAACCTAACCCCAGACATTGCCTAACTTCCAAACAAACCTTAACGGGTGCATCTCACGACTAGATAATTCACGCTTCCACCCCCACCCCCACCCACCCTATAGCAACCATCATCCTTGATAACATATAAAACGAGAGTACTAAGACTTAGTAACCATAGCCCAACTGTATAGACTCATTACAGCTTTACGAAATATTTACTCTACTAACTGATCTAATACTATGATTTATATGCCATACCTTGATTTTTTTTTTTATTCGCAAGAACAGCAGCTGCGTCCGCAACAATATACTGTATTAGATTTGAATTATCCTTGTGTTGTGCTCCCCTTGGTATGTATCTTTCCTTGTCACTTCTGTTACAAAAAACCAATAAAAATATTATAACAAAAAAAAAAGATCAGTGGCAGCAGTTGTGGAGGAGTGGGATCAGTGACAGTGCTGAGTGGGGGAGATAGGATGAGTGACAGTGCTGGGGGGCATGGGATCAGTGGCAGCAGTGTGTTGGGGGATGGGATCAGTGACAGTTCTGAGTGGGGGAGATAGGATGAGTGGCAGTGCCAATGGCATGGGATCAGTGACAGTACTGGGGGGCATGGGATCAGTGACAGTACTGGGATGCATGGGATCAGTGGCAGCAGTGCTGAGGGAATAGGATTAGTGGCAGTGCTAGGGGGGAGATAGGATGAGTAGCAGTGCTGAGAAGCATGGGATCGGTGGCAGTGCTGGGTGGGGGATGGATGGGATCGGTGGCAGTGCTGGGTGGGGGGATGGATGGGATCGGTGGCAGTGCTGGGTGGGGGATGGATGGGATCGGTGGCAGTGCTGGGTGGGGGGATGGATGGGATCGGTGGCAGTGCTGGGTGGGGGGATGGATGGCACCTGTAGTGATTAGGGTGTGCCCAGGCACACCCAGCACTCCCCCTGCACACGCCTATGACTGTAGTCATAAAGGGATGGACATTGTCAGCAACAATACTCAGGTAGGCCGTGGTGATTAAACCCCATCCCCCACACCATTACACCCCCACCACCAGCCTGAACCGGTGATTCCCCATCCCCGCACACCATTACACCCCCACCCCCAGCCTGTACAAGTGATACCCCATCCCCCACACCATTACACCATCACCACCAGCCTGAACCAGTGATACCACATCCTCCACACCATTACACTCCCACCACCAGCCTGAACCGGTGATACCCCATCCTCCACACCATTACACCTCCACCACCAGCCTGAAACGGTAAAATCCCATCCTTCACACCATTACACCTCCACCACCAGCCTGAACCGGTGATACCCCATCCTCCACACCATTATACCCCCACCACCAGCCTGAACTGGTGATACCCCATCCCCCACACCATTACACCCCCACCACCAGCCTGAACCGGTGATACCCCATCCTCCACACCATTACACCTCCACCACCAGCCTGAACCGGTGATACCCAATCCTCCACACCATTACACCCCCACCACCAGCCTGAACCGGTGATACCCCATCCCCCACACCATTACACCCCCACCACCAGCCTGAACCAGTGATATCCCATCCCCCCACACCACTACACCCCCACCACCAGCCTGAACCGGTGATACCCCATCCCCCACACCATTACACCCCCACCACCAGCCTGAACCAGTGATACCCCATCCCCCACAACATTACACCACCACCACCAGCCTGAACCGGTGATACCCCATCCCCCACACCATTACACCCCACCACCAGCCTGAACCGGTGATACCCCATCCCCCACAACATTACACCAACACCACCAGCCTGAACTGGTGATACCCCATCCCCCACACCATTACATCCCCCACCACCAGCCTGAACCGGTGATCACCCATCCTCCACACCATTACACCTCCACCACCAGCCTGAACCGGTGATACCCCATCTCCCACACCATTACACCCCCACCACCAGCCTGAACCGGTGATATCCCATCCCCCACACCATTACACCCCCACCACCAGCCTGAACCGGTGATATCCCATCCCCCACACCATTACACCCCCACCACCAGCCTGAACCGGTGATACCCCATCCCCCACACCATTACACCCCCACCACCAGCCTGAACCGGTGATACCCCATCCCCCACACCATTACACCACCAGCCTGAACCGGTGATACCCCATCCCCCACACCATTACACCCCCACCACCAGCCTGAACCGGTGATATCCCATCCCCCACACCATTACACCACCACCACCAGCCTGAATCGGTGATATCCCATCCCCCACACCATTACACCCCCACCACCAGCCTGAACCAGTGATATCCCATCCCCCACACCATTACACCCCCACCACCAGCCTGAACCAGTGATACCCCATCCCCCACACCATTACACCCCACAACCAGCCTGAACTGGTGATACCCCATCTCCCCACACCACTGCATCCCCACCACCAGCCTGAACTGGTGATATCCCATCCCCCACACCATTACACCCCCACTACCAGCCTGAACCGGTGATACCCCATCCCCCACGCCATTACACCCCCACCACCAGCCTGAACAGCTGATACCCCATCCTCCACACCATTACACCCCCACTACCAGCCTGAACCGGTGATACCCCATCCCCCACGCCATTACACCCCCACCACCAGCCTGAACAGCTGATACCCCATCCCCCACACCATTACATCCCCACCACCAGCCTGAACCGGTGATACCCCATCCCCCACACCATTACACCCCCATCACCAGCCTGAACCGGTGATACCCCATCCCCCACACCATTACACAACCACCACCAGCCTGAACAAGTGATACCCCATCCCCCACACCATTACACCCCCATCACCAGCCTGAACCGGTGATACCCCATCCCCCACACCATTACACCCCCACCACCAGCCTGAACAAGTGATACCCCATCCTCCAAACCATTACACCCCCACCACCAACCTGAACCTGTGATACCCCATTCCCCACACCATTACACACCCCCACCACCAACCTGAACCTGTGATACCCCATCCCCCACACCATTACACACCCCCAACACCAGCCTGAACCAGTGATACCCCATCCCCCACACCATTACACCACCACCACCAGCCTGAACCAGTGATTCCCCATCCCCCACACCATTACACCCCCACCACCAGCCTGAACCTGTGATACCCCATCCCCCACACCATTACACCCCCACCACCAACCTGAACCAGTGATACCCCATCCCCGACACCATTACACACCCCCACCACCAGCCTGAACCGGTGATACCCCATCCCCCACACCATTACACCCCCACCACCAGCCTGAACCGGTGATACCCCATCCCCTACACCATTACACCCCCACCACCAACCTGAACCGGTGATACCCCATCCCGCACACCATTACACCCCCACCACCAACCTGAACCGGTGATACCCCATCTCCCTCACCATTACACCTCCACCACCAGCCAGAACCAGTGATACCCCATCCCCCACACCATTACACCCCCACTACCAGCCTGAACCAGTGATACCCCATCCCCCACACCATTACACCCCCACCACCAACCTGAACCGGTGATACCCCATCCCCCACACCATTACACACCCACCACCAGCCTGAACTGGTGATACCCCATCCCCCACACTATTACACCCGCACCACCTGCCTGAACCGGTGATACCCCATCCCACACACATTACACCCCCACCACCAGCCTGAACCGGTGATACCCCATCCCCCACACCATTACACCCCCACCACCAGCCTGAACTGGTGATACAAGGCAGGATGGATCCATGCACCAAATTCTGACCCCACCATCTGAATGTCGCAGCTGAAATCCAGAATCATCAGACCAGGGAACATTTTTCCAATCTTCTATTGTCCAATTTTGGTGATCCTGTGCCAATTGTAGCCTCAGTTTCCTGTTCTTAGCTGATGGGGGTGGCGCCTGGTGTGGTCTTCTGCTGCTGTAGCCCATCTGCTTCAAGGTTTTATGTGTTGTGCGGTCAGAGATGGTATTCTGAATACCTTGGTTGGTTATTAGTGTCACTGTTGCCTTTCTATCATCTGGAACCAGTCTGCACATTCTCCTCTGACCTCAACAAGGCATTTTCCTCCACACAACTGCCGCTCACTGGATATTTTCTCTTTTTCCCACCATTCTCTGTAAACCCCGAGAGATGGTTGTGTGTGAAAATCCCAGAAATACTCAGACCAGCCCGTCTGCCACCAACAACCACGTCACGTTCAAAGTCACCAAGACCCCCTTTCTTCCCCATTCTGATGTTCAGTTTGAGCTTCAGCAAGTCGTCTTCACCACGTCTAGATACCTAAATGCATTGAGTTTCTGCCATGTGATTGGCTGATTAGCAATATTTGCTACCAAGCAATTGAACAAGTGTACCTAATAAAGTGGTATATATATATATATATATATATATACAGTATATAGTACATTCACACCAGTCACTGCCCTCAAGGAGCTTACAGTCTAAGGTCCCTAACTCATATTATACATACATTGGGGATAATTAACCTCCCAGCGTGTCTTTGCAGTATGGGAGGAAACCCACACAGGCACAGGGAGAACATGCAAACTCCAGGTAGGTAGTGCCCCCTGGTTGGGATTTGAAGTGATGACCCCGAGTGCTGCCAGGTAGAAGTGCTAACCACTTATCAACATTGGAAAAGACTAATGCCGCGTACACACGGTCGGACTTTGCAGCTACAAAAGTCGGACAGTCTGTCCGACATACTTCCGGCGTACCTTCGGCGGACTTGGGGCAGACTTTCTTACGAACGGACTTGCACACACACGACCACACAAAAGTACGCCAGTTTAGTACGCTGTGACGTACACCAAGTCCGACGAGACTATAAAACGGAAGTTCAATAGCCCGTACGACACCCTTTGGGCTCCTTCTGCTAATCTCGTGTTTATCTCGTGTTAGTAGAAGTTTGGTGAGAGACGATTCGCGCTTGTGAGACTCGTATTTTTCAGTTCGTTTTAACTGTTGTTCAGTCTGTGCTTGTGAGGTTTGTATCTGCTTTTCAGTGCGTTTGGTCAGTTGGCATTGAGAAATCTTTGTTTTATTGGCCGCTCGTTCCTGATTTTCAGGTCGTTCTTCACAGGCCTTGCTGTTCTTCAGTGCGTTCTGTTTAGTGCGTTCTGACCAGCCGACCGTTTTGAAGCCATGTTACCTGTACGTACTCGTCGTAGAGCTCGTGCATTGTATGTGCTTGGTGCTGTAGTTTATTCTTCAGCCCAAGACCAGTCCATGAACAGGGCGAGGAGGAGTTCATGGACCAAGAATTGGTTGCTTCAGCGTGACCAGTTCTGTCACATGCCTTTGCTCCGTGAGATCCGTGAGAATAATCCTGAGGATTTCAGGAACTTTCTCCGGATGACGGACCCCGTTTTTGATCGTTTGGTGGCTTTGCTGACCCCCTATATCAGCAGGCAGGATACCTGCATGAGGCAAGCCATCACTCCGGAGCAGAGGCTGGTCGCTACCTTGCGGTATTTGGCCACAGGGAGAAGCCTGCAGGACCTTAAGTTCTCGACAGGCATCTCCCCCCAGGCTCTGGGGATCATTATCCCAGAGACCTGTTCTGCCATCATACAGGTCCTGCAGAAGGACTATATTAAGGTAAGCTATTTTTATTTTATTAGCATCACATGTTCTTTTATGTAATCTTTGATAATGTAATGTATTTCTTGCTTCAAACACTACTTCCCATCATTGCAATATAGTGTGAATGTCCCCTTTTTATCCTCACACATGCTGGGATTTTTTCCTGTTATTTTTTGTCATGCATGTATAGTTTCCTTCAATAACCTTCCCAGCATGAAGTGATGGGAACATATCCACCTAGTCTACTCATTTTGAATGTATTTTGTTGGAGTGTATTTAGTGTGCTTATAATTAGCAATTAGCTAGATTTCACAACCCCCCCCCCCCACCTGAACTCACTCCAAATAGTGTGCTGCTAATTAGCAATTAGCTAGATTTCACAACCCCCCCCCCCCACCTGAACTCACTCCAAATAGTGTGCTGCTAATTAGCAATTAGCTAGATTTCACAACCCCCCCCCCCCCCACCTGAACTCACTCCAAATAGTGTGCTGCTAATTAGCAATTAGCTAGATTTCACAACCCCCCCCCCCCCACCTGAACTCACTCCAAATAGTGTGCTGCTAATTAGCAATTAGCTAGATTTCACAACCCCCCCCCCCCACCTGAACTCACTCCAAATAGTGTGCTGCTAATTAGCAATTAGCTAGATTTCACAACCCCCCCACCCCCACCCTCGTTAAAATTTGCTTGAATGTTCTGTGGTGTTGATTTGTCTAAAGCAAATCTATGTTGCACTTTGCAAAATGCATGTGCACTCTACAAGTGCATTTGTTCCAGTGCTTTAGTAAATGAGCAGAAGCTCTGCTGATTTCCATCATCAAATCATATGCAAGCCTCAAAGTGTTTTCATTAATTGCCCTTGCATGTGATTGTGTACTGTTTGCAACATGAATGCCTTTTGACATTACCTCATTTACTGTAAGCTGGTTTGCAACTGCACCTGCAGAGTGCGACAACTGCAGTCTTGTAGCCTTTGTTATCCCTAAATTCCTGCGTGTTGTTAAAGTAATTTTTTTTTGGGATTTCACAACCCCCTAAAATGTAATCAATGTTCTATCAGAGGGGGTGAGCAATCTGATAAGTGTGCCTTTTTCCATATTAGTTATTCCAGAAGAATTAAATTATTGAATGTTATACTGATGCTGGGGAATAATGTTTTTAATTGTCTAATTTTCTTGCAATGTTAGCTTCCAAATTAATTGATTTTGGTTTTCTTGTTTGATTCCCCAGTTTCCTTCAACGCCACAGGAATGGCAGACTGTGGCATCCCATTTTGCCAGCCGTTGGGACTTTCCCAATTGTGGAGGGGCTATAGATGGGAAACATGTCCACATTGTGCCACCACCCCATTCGGGGTCATATTATTTTAATTATAAGGGGTTCCACAGTATTGTTTTAATGGCGGTGGTGTCGGCACACTATGATTTTTTATATGTGGACGTGGGGAAGAATGGCCGGATGTTGGATGGAGGAGTATTTGCCCAGACGGAGTTCTGCCAGCGTCTCCAGAGTGGTGGCCTGGGATTGCCACCTGATGAGGATAACGTGGAAGGACTCCCCTTTGTCTTCATTGCCGATGAAGCCTTCGCTCTGAGCAAGCACCT